>CM057809.1:113258102-113658102 GCA_030067965.1 Latrodectus elegans
AGAAGTCCCAACCAAAGTTTCTCCAAAGGGCGATCTCCTTCAGCTGGCAGATTTGACACCGACTGTGGAATTTGCTGGTACCACCACAGGTACGGAAAAGAAGCGAAGCAGCGCCGCAAACCCTGCAGTTTCCAACAGGAAAGCTAGATGTGCCGTCGCTTGAGGCCACAGACTACTACGGCCAACCCAAACGATTATTCATGGCCGATAAACCTCGGATATGAGATTTCTTACAGACACCGGTGCCGAAATTTCTGTGATTCCTAATACGTTTCTGAAGAAAAACTTGCCACGTTGAGACCTAAAACTCTTTGCCGCCAACGAATCCAGTATTTCCACACATGGTGAAAAGCTTCTCAGGGTTGATCTCAACCTTAGGCGAACATTTTCTTGGCCCTTCGTCATTGCATCCGTATCGCTGCCTATCATTGGAGCTGATTTCCTTCTAAATTTTGGACTGCTGGTGGATATGAAACACAATTGCCTCATTGACAGTACCACTAAATTGAAGTTCAGCGCTCCAACATTCATTATACCGGCTGCAACAATAACTGTACTGACCGAAAAATCTCCTTACCATCAGCTCCTAAAAGAATTTCCGGAAATCACTCAGACTTCAAATAAAATTGTGGTCACATACGACATCCAGCACCACAACGAAACTACAGGTCCACCAATCTACTCCAAGGCTAGGGGACTTCCTCCTGATAAACTGAAAACTGCTAAACAGGAATTTCAGTACATGCTGGACCAGGGAATCTGTAGACCCTCCAGTAGCAACTGGGCATCTCCTCTTCATATGGTTCCAAAGAAGAATGGCGACTGGAGGCCTTGTGGCGACTACCGCCGGTTTAACAGCGTCATGAAACCCGATAAATATCCTATACCGCATATTCATGACTTCGCACACCAACTGGAAGGAAAGAAAATCTTCAGTACCATTGACCTCTTTCAGGCTTACCATCATATTCCCGTCAAAGAAGATATACAAAAAAACTGCTGTAATTACGCCATTTGGATTATTTGAATTCCCTTTCATGAGTTTTGGGCTGTGCAACGCTGCACAAACATTCCAACGATTCATCCATACGGTATTGCGGGACCTCAACTTCTGTATACCATACATGGACGATGTCCTCGTATCCTGTTGAAATGAAGAGGAACATTTAACCCATCTGCGCATCATCTTTCAAAAATTTCGAGATTTTGGAATACGCATCAACCCATCAAAATGTAATTTTGGACAGACAGAAGTTAAATTTCTAGGTTACAAGATCACAAGGCAGGGTATCCAGCCACTGGAAGAAAAAGTTGCCACCATTCTCAAGTTTCCTAAACCGACCACCATTCAAGAACTTAGAAGATTTCTAGCCATGAATAATTTTTACCTATCCATGCTGCATCCCTCATGCTGCATTTACTCAAGCTCCGTTATTTCATTTTTAAAAGGTGCTACGAAAAGGGACAAAAGGCCCATATCATGGACAAAAGATGCTGATTTGGCGTTCCAGAAATGCAAGGAAGATTTAGCTCAAGCTGCTACTTTAGCTCAATCCTCCTCTAATACAACTATATCATTGATGGTGGATTCATCTGAAACAGCCATGGGGGGAGTTCTTCAACAAAGTTCTTCTCGATGATTTCAGCCTCTTGCTTTCTTTTCCAAAAAGCTGTCTGACGCTCAAACAAAATACAGCACCTATGATCGAAAACTTTTGGCAGCCTATTTTGCTATAAAACACTTCCGTTATGTGCTCGAAGGACGTCATTTCTTTTTGTACACTGACCATAAACCGCTTATCTATACCTTTCAGCAAAACCCGAAAAATGCAGCCTACGACAACTTCGTTACATGGATTTTATTGGACAATTCACCACAGATATTCGACAGATAAAAGGTGATGAAAATATCACAGCCGATACACTATCTCGCATATCCACAATTGACTTTCCTTCGACAATTGATTTTAAACTCATGGCAGAAGCACAAACAACGGATTCCGACCTACAAAAGCTGGTATCGAACCCAGAGAAGTCTATTCTCAAACTTCAACCCATGTGCTTTGAAGGTGTACATCTTTATTGCGATTTGTCAACCGGAATTATTCGTTCCACGAGAATTTCAAGAAAAAGATTTTAATCAACTGCATAATATATCTTATCCTGGCATCAGATCAACATATACGCTTCTTAAAGAAAGATTCTTCTGGTCTTCCATGAGGAAAGATTGCACATCCTGGGTTCGCTCCTGTTTGCCATGCCAAAGAGCCAAAGTAAATAGACATAATATCATCCCTCACGGATCATTTAGCCTATCATTATCACGATTCGAACATATTCATATCGACATCATCGGCAGACTTCCCATTTCAAGAGGCTACTCTTATTGTTTAACCAGCATTGACCGTTTCATAAAATGGCCAGAAGCATATCCTATGGTGAACATCACCGCGGAGACTGTCGCACGTACACTGTATGAAAATTGGATCTCCAGATTCGGCACGCCATTGAAACTGACAAGTGATCAAGGTACTCAATTTGAATCCTCTTTATTCAAATCTCTATCATCGCTCATGGGAATAGAAACTTGCCGGACATCACCGTATCATCCCTCTTCAAATGGTATAATAGAAAGATTTCATTGAAATTTTGAATCGTCTCTCATGTGTCACGACGCTAGCAACTGGGTTGACTGTCTTCCGACCGTACTGCTTGGATGCCGAACAAAAATTAAATAAGACATTAACGCTACTCCAGCACAGCTTGTCTACGGAAACAAACTCAGATTACCTGGTGAGTTTTTCGGCCCAACTTCTACTAAAACTGATCTTGTCACCTCTGTGTGAAGACTACAACGCATGATGAATTGAATCAGATCAGTACCAACTTCATCGCATTCCCGGCAGAATATATTCCACCATAAAAATCTAAAAGACTGTTCATATGTTTTTGTTCGTCACGACGGAGTTCCTCGATCACTTCAACAGCCTTATCATGGTCCATATCGAGTTTTGTCAAAGTCCGATAAACTATTCAAGTTGTTAATTAATGGTGAAAATTCATTTATCAATATTGATAGATTAAAACCTGCATTTATGCCGTATGAATTTCACGAAGCAAATAAGTCCTCAGCCAACGTTAAGAAAAAAGAATCTTCAAACCCAGTTTTTATTGCTAGAGCTGGACGTAGAGCTAAATTTCGCAATCAACGTTGACACTGGAAGGGGAGAACTGTAGCGGAACTACAGAAGAAATATTTAAATAAAAAGCACTTACCTTTTTAAATTTTACGCTCATATCCTTATGATGCATAACAGCATGGAAAGAAGCTCGCCGAGAAGCATTTCGTGTATGTGTAATCGATGGAATATCGTGTATGTGTAATCGATGGAATATCGTGTATGTGTAATCGATGGAATATCGTGTATGTGTAATCGATGGAATATCATTTATATTCTGTTAATTAAAACTGTATAGAAAACAATTTTAAAATTTTTCATTATTTTACTGAAAACTTTTCCCATTCATTTCATGCAGTGCAGTTCTTATAATGTGGAAAATGTTTTTACGTGAATGGCATAGCGCACAATGTAATTGTTTATAAATAAATTGTAGGAAAGGAAAGTATTAGTCTGAGCATGAAATTGTCAATTTACATAAAAAAAAAGACTCAAATGTCACAGAGAAGAAGGCGAAGAATTCATAGGTTTGAGAAACAGTCAATTAATTCTGAAAGGATTAAACATGACATGAAATATATTAAAGAATAATACGATTCTAATGGCAAATAGGATTTGAATATATGATTTGAATACATTTTTATAGATTAAGAATTGGTTCTAATATTTATATTTGAGTAGCAACTAATTAAATATTGTTTGCACTGTATTCGGTAATAGTTTATTAGAAGTATATATAAATATATATATATGCACACATAAATCTAATGATTTATTAAAATGATTATATTATTTTTATCATTTTAATTGAACTTATGAATTGATCTTTTGAATTTTATATAAAAGAAATTTTACTTTTCTTCGTAGTAAAAAAAAAAAAATCATTTTTTTACATTCAGAAGAAATGAAATTATCTAATCGAAATTTAAAATTAATGCGTACATTTGTTCTTAATTAAAATTAAAGATTTTTAACTAATTTTTAATACGCTTTCTTTAAATATTTTTTGTTTCTCATTTCACACGTATTTACCAATTAATATTTTTAAACTGTTTTCCTCTATTGAGTTCGTTTCAACAGCATAGTAATTTTGAAACACTAAGCGTTGTGTGTGGGACAAAGTTGAGTTGGGAATATAATTCCGAACTTTGACACCACACTAATGGAGAGCCATTTGGATCCGACACAAACTTAACCCTCATTTTCTGTAGATAATTCTAGCCTGGAACCTGCCAACTTCCCCTTATGAGAGTGACGTATCCTCCTCCACGCCTCTGCATAAGTAGATATACCGAAATAAATAAAAGTATTAGTCAGGTTTTGTTTTGAAAATATTCAACATCTTTTTAATAAAATTGGTGTTTATTTTATTGAAAAAATCCAGCAAAGACTTATTTACATTTAAGATATATATATCATCTAAGAAATATTTATTATATCTAAAATATTAACACTTTAAATATAAAAAAGTGATATCTAAAAACAACCCAATTTTTATCTTAATTAAAATTTAAGATATAGTGAATGGAATCAGTTCGCTACATCTTATTTCTTCAATAAATTAATTCAGTAATAAAAGATTGCATCTTAATTCTATTTCGGGAAAAATAAATTTGCTACCGAAATTGTCTTTCCTGAGGAGAGGGAAGCATTATATCTTTCTGTTATTTTTCATCTATTTTTAGTTGTATTCGCCAAAAAATTTCGTCGCATGCTGGGTGAATGCCTAATAGATGCCATCATTTTTCTCAAATGTATAATTATAAGACACCCCTCTCTTACTTTCAACGTTTTCATCACGAAATATGACTAACGTTTTAGAATCCCCCTAAAGGTGGGGAGCAATAATGTCTCTTACTTTTGGGCAAAAGGAAATTCTTTATGGAAGTTTCGGTTCTTGGAAAGTTATTGTTCTCTTCTGTCATTAGCTATAAAACGCTAGGGGTCAGTCACATAGTACTGATATCGATTCTTTCTTTATTCTTAAAGAAAAAAAATTGGACATGTATGCTACGACAGATTTCGCCTTTATCTCACACCTTGAAAAGGACTGGAAATCCGTAATTTCACGATGAAAACTGAATCACTTCAAGTGCTAAATGATTTTGACAAATTCCTCTTAGATTTTATTTTCTACACTTGATATGAAGTAAAATCTTCAATATTTTGCGCAAACATAAAAACAATTTTTTAAAGTAAATTTTGCTGTTACGAAAAACCAATCGATTAAAAAGCGCTAATACAGAATTGTTTGGTTTTTTAATTCATAATTGAATTTGCAAACAATAAAGCAATAAGGATATATTATTAATAGTCGTAAGTTCAATTATGTTATTTTAGCAGTAAGAGCATTTAAATAGGAGCTGTTTTCAGATTTATTAAAACATGTACCCATATTGAAGACATTTAGTTTAAATTTATAATAATTAAAATTCATCGTCAAGTCACTAATACAATTCATTCTAAAATCTAAGACGTTGATGTATAACTTTTTTATTATTTAATTGATTTTTAAAAATTATTAGTATTTATAATATATAAAAATTTTTTTTATTAAAATTAATTTGAAACTAACAGCATTTTAATAATTATTTTATCGATAAGTTAAAAATTGAATAAACGTTCGAGAGAAATAATAATTGAACATAAATTTATTAATATTAAATAATCATTAGACAAAAGAAAGTCTATTAAAGAAGGATTTCTATTCCATATCCAAATATTTGAGAACTGATAGTTGTATTTAATAAAATAGGGATTTAAAATGGCAATTCGACAAGACTACCAATAATTGCTCTGTCAGCATAAATTTTTAAAGATATCGATTGAATCTCAGCTACTGTCGAACAACAGGAGTTGCGCCTCTGCGTCTGTCAGGGTTGAAGCTTGGGACTTTTCGAGGTTTCCTTGCAGGCGGAACGTGATCATGACTCATTATCTGTGACAGGTTCTCGAGGGAGATAATGTACGTGATGGACAGTAAAATGCTTTTCAATAGCTTTAGTCCATCAGGCTATGCATTACGTAGTAACAAAGAATAGAATACACGAAATTCATGTTTATGAAGCTATGATTTATAAAACTTAGATTATGAAGCATTTAGAAATGATCAATTGTAATATTAAAGATAAAAAGTACTATGCAGAAAACAGGCTTAACATAAAATAAGAAACGATCTAACAGCAGGTGGTAATTCCTTTCTTCAGCGTTCATGCATTTGAGAGAGAGAACACAGCAACTATAAGCGCGTATATTTTATGCATTAAATTCTAAAGCATTTTTGTATTAGATCGAAAAGATTTCTGTGATTCGATTCTTCTTTCAGAAATAATAAAAAGTGGGAGGATCCAAAAAAGGGGTAATAAAAAGCATTGCATTTCCTAAGAAATTAAGAAACATACTTACAGATTCATTGATTCTTAAACATCAAATTTATTTAGAAATGGATTTGAATGTAGGTTCAACTTGCTTAAGCCGATTTGTTACAGTTGATTCAGTGGGATAATTGAGTTAAATTTATAATGGAGGATAAAATTTTAGCCATTTGCGTTAACATTTTTCATTAGCTTAAAGAATTAAAAAGTTTAAGAAAATATTTTATAGATTACACTTATAAAATATTAGGAGAATTAAAGTCATATATTTTTCTTGTAATTCTCATTTTGATAGGCAAAAATAAGATTAAGAATGATTAGAGTTTGAATATTTTTTATTAGTTAAAAATTAAAATGACTGGTTAGACAGATTATGGAAAACGTAAACCAACAGGAATATTACAAAAATGCTTCTAGGAATTTAATAACCTTAATTTTTCTTCCGTTAAAAAATTAGTCAAAAAATTTTTGCAATTGCTCGGAGTTATTAAAATGTTTTAATAATAAAATATTTAAAATTTGTTCAAATGTTTAATGCTATTCAATAGTACAGTAATATGTTAAACCATTAGAGCTTTATGAAGTATAATATCGAAATAAATTTTCAAAATTCTGTTAAAAACTTCTTGAAATTTCGCTCTATTGAAACTTTTTCCTATTTTTAAAATTTAGAAAAAAAAATTTTTTTTAACGAAAAGTTATTGTTGCAAAAACTATGAGTGGCGTCTTTATACATAATTAAAATTTCAATCTATATAAAAAAATAATTTTTCATTCTGTTGAATGGTGTTTATAGTAATAAAAAAGTAATTTTTATGTTTCTGATATTTTTTTTTTAACAAATACTATAATTTACAAATTCCTTAAAATATTCTATAATATCCTAAATTTCTTAAATTCATAAAAAGCTGCTAATATGTCAGTATTTCATAACTTTACTTATAGTTAATCGAATAATGTGGCACACAAAAATATGTTTTTTAACTAGTCAGTAGTAGTCATAATAGTTATTTTTATTCAGTATTTAAGTTGACTCTTCTGAGAGTATATTAAGAGTGTCAAAAAATGGTTTGTTTAAATAATTCAATTATTTAAACAATTATTAATTGTATTAAAAACCATCAAGCGCTCATAACAAATTTTGTGAGAAATATTATTTATAAGAATTTTCAATGTCTATAGAACATATGTGGTGTACATTAGCTTAATCGCATGAGCATAAATCGTGGAGTACAAAAAATTGACATTTGTGTGATAGTGTAATATTTATATTTATATGTTTAAGCTTTGATTCTACATTTTTCAGGTTAAATTTTTTTAGGTAGTGTCAAGATGACTGCTACTTCGACGGCGGCCAGCAGCCTTCCTCCTGTTAGGACTTCTTGTCATGTCCCACTTTCTCTCATGACATCCATTAGTGAAGAGACAATTGCTCTGTGGTTAAAACTTGGAGCCTTAGAAAAGCTGGAACAGGCAGTACTTGATGGTTATGGGGATCAACTGTGTGGAAAAACATCAAGAATCCCTCAAGTGAACAAATTCCTGAAGCAAGTTCCATTGTTTCAGGTAAATCGAATTGGATTATTTTACAGTTGTTGGATGTAAGTATTTGAGGTATGAATACATCACAAGATCACAAAGCAGATAAAAAGTCTTCAATTAAAGCAAAAATTTTAATGTTTTCCATTGAAAATAATTGTAAAAGGTTTTTGTATCTAAGAATATATAAGGTATATATAAGAATATACATATAGTAAACGTATATATAAAAATTTCAGTTACGAAAAATGGCAAGTTTCAAGTTATTTTATGAACAAATACATTTATTGAGAGCAAATAGATTTTTAAGAACAAATATATGAACTTAAAATATATTTTTATTTTACTCAACACTTTTTCACTTATTATCATTAATAAATATATTAAAATAAGATATTAAAAACATTATTTAAAATCACGATTTGAGTCTTCCATAATTCTGCACCTAACAAAGGAGCAAACATTTCCTTTACAACCAGACTTAAGATTTTTATGTGCAATTAATATGCAACCAACTTATACATAGGGACTAAATACATAATTGAGATATTAATATTTACTAATTAAGAGCAATGATATGAGGGACCTTTTTTATTGGAAAACAGTAATAATGTTTTTTAAACTTCAGAATAATGGGAAATTAATCGGTTGTATAAAAATTTTTTATATTATATAATTAACGGATTCCCCCCACATAGAAAGTAAATGATATATAATTAAGATTAGTATCTGCTTAATTATTCATTTTTTATGAGATTATTTCTAGAAAAAGGAGTAATTTAAAAGTTTTAGTGTAAATGAGCAATTTGGCTTTATCGTTACTAGTCTTTATTTTAACTATCAATTGTGGTATATATTGGAGAAGTAATACTCTATTTAAAAACTTCATTTAAAATTACTCTTAAAAGTCTGAAAATTGCTCTGGAATTGTTTTAAATTTCTAAGTTATAGTGAAGAAAGAAAAGTACTTTAGGATTAATAAAAGTGAGGGTATAAAGATATCACCACAAAAGAAAAATGTTTGGACACTGAATTGGTTCCATTATTAATACCATATCAATTTTTTGGTTTCATTATTTGCCATTTTTAATCATTGCTATTTATTATTTCAATACTAAATTTATTTTACTCAATAAATTCCTTTCTGTGTTCAGTATCGCTTTGATGATAATTTAATTGATTTTTACTACAAAATATTAAATTGTTGAAAAAATACGGAAAAATTATCAAGAAAGATATCAACATCTCACTGAAATACTACTTAAAGATCAATTTAACTCCAATTTTATCATTCCTACTCATGGCTTAGAAATTACATAAGTTAACCCACGCTGTTAAATTATATAATTTCTATTTGACCGCATGTGTTCATATGATCCAAGGAAAGCAAACAAGAACTAGAAGAGAAACACATTGTATATCACTATAAATTTAGGTGGGAAAGTCATTGATTAGGTAAAACGTCGTTTTTGTCACCGGGAGAGGATAAGTTTTACCAGACTCAATAAAGGCCCGTCATATTGCCTAATGAAGACTGGAATATGTAAAATAAAACGTGTTCTTAATGTGTGTCTTTCCATTGGTAAGGCGGAGAGGACGTTTCTATCTCAGGTACCTTGATAGTGATTCAAAATTATAAGGAGGCTTGTTGTGTTTAGCAATTTTTGTGTCAACAGAAATAGGCAGCCGGAAACATAAATCTACAAATGATATCATAATTTTGGTTCTCCTGCAAATGAAAGTTGCTTCATGAAAGTAAAGACGAGGAAATTGGAAATAGTTTTCTCATCCGAATCACAAAAAATTTGAAATGGTTCAACGGAATACATCCTTGAATGCTTTAAAGCCTGCATACTAATTCCATCAAGAGAAGTAAGCGGATAAAGATAAGAATTACATTTCGTGCCAAAGATTATGGCGTTTCGCTCTTATAATTCACATGAAAATAAAAGTGGCTTATGTCAAGTCATTAAAACAGGTAATCTTCAATTTGTTTTCAAATACAAATACAACATTGAAAGTTCTTAAAAAATTTAAAATATATGAAATCTCTTGAACGTTTCAAATCCTTCACGTAAATGTATAAAAAATAAGGAATAAGAAAATGCTTTCTTTGACATTCTTTAATATTAAATCGAGCATAAGAATAAAAATAAGCTAAAATGAAAACAAATACTTAAGAATACAGCTTATAAAAATATAACCTAAGTTTACTAAACGCATAAAAATGAAATTCACCCAATCTCAAACATAATACAGCAATTTATTGATACAAAATCATCAAAGTTAATTTATGTGGATACTAATAAACTTAGACATTAAGTATTTTAGATGTTATGATCTTTGATTTCAGTGTTCAAATATTTTGGAAAACAAAATCGTAAAAACTTGGCAACGGTATCTTCCTATATTTAATTTTTTTTTTTTTAAGATGATTTCCCTAAGCAATTTTCAGTTTTCATAGTTTTTCATCAAATGTTTAATCGAAGGAATGTAGAAATGCTTAGAAAAGCAGTTTATAAACCATGATTATAAACTGCTTGTATCAATTTTTCTTCTTGATAATATTGTGAATGCAGCCTAAATTTAGGAACATGGATTTATTTAAATTATACAAAAGTCGCAAATAATATGGCTCACGTGTAAAAATGATGGTAAAATCAACTACTTCACTCTTGAAGAGCAATTATATAACTATATTTGAATTAAGTAAAAATAAAAACAAGCAAAGATTTTCTTTATGAACTTTAGAAGCAGAGAACTAATTTAATTTTAATATTCAATCACAAAAGTGAGATTTTTAGAAAGTAGTTGTGACTTACAAATTTAGATTGACACAGTTTGGGATCGATTTCTGTATAAATATTTAAGAAATGTATTTGAAGTAAAAGCATGGCGCACATTTTACTGCCCGTGTGGGTTATTTTGGCTATTTATTTTTTTTATCGATGTGTTTCTAGTTGTAGTTGCTAGTCAATGACACAGTCAGAAAAGAAGCATCTAACTATATTGGAGAAGAAATAAGTACGCCGAAAGAAGAAAAAATAAAAGTGATACATTTTGAAAAAAATTTGATTATTACCAAAGTATGTTATTCTTGCTACAAACTACAATGGAATTCCTAAAATTATTTAAATTTCTCCAACTGTGAGAATAATTTTGATATTCATTTGCCAAAAAATAGGTTTCATATATAATTTTGAGAAAAATAATTTAATTTTTCTAAAATTATTGATAAATGTTGATGCGTCAAATATAGTAAGATGAGATTAAAACAAGGCATTAAAGGATGATGGCATTAAAACAAGCTTTTATAAAAGGGCATTTCTCTAAAAGTTTTAAGATCTGTATAACATAATGTAGAAGTCGAAGTATAAGTTATGATAGAAATCTAAATAAAAAATACAAATAGAGCTACGGTTCCATTAATTTTCTGAATGTTTAACAGTTTTTATCAAAAATGATTAACGGAATAAAATTAAATTTCCAAGACATTTTTATACGACAATGGTATGAAGGTTTTTGCAATAAAATTAGCATACAATTTTAACAATATTTACTTAAACTGAAAAATACTGTAAATATGATACGAAGCAGTAAAAAATACAAGAAATGCTCTAAATATTAATTATTATTTGTTATAATCTGAAATTCCATAATAACATTTTCTTCTGTTTATCGTATGTATCTGTATCTCATGTTCTCATAAAAATATCGTGAGAATGTTGCTATATTCAAATGTTTTATTCGAAAATACTCAGGCTATATGAAATTTTATCTAAAATTTCTATCCCTACAATTTAAAAATTTAAACTGAATTTTAAAAAAATGATACGTTTTTTATATACTATTTTGTAGTTAATACTGTTGACGTATCGGACAATTTAGCTGAATAGAGATCAAAACTGATAGTTCATGACGTAGACAGATAGTGACTATAGATAATTTGCTCGATATTATCAGTAAGAGTTTTAGTGATTAAAATCGTATTTTCATGAAGCATTTTTATATAATGGTTCACACCTATGAGTCAACAATAAAAATTAGGAAATCTGTGGATAAGATATTTCTCATTAAAACGAAATGCTCGAGATTTGTTTCAAATAACTGTTGATTTAATGTAAAATAAAAGTTGATTTTTTTCTGTTTTGTAATAGCATGTTGTCAAACTGAGGAATAACAGCATAGATAGGCATCATGAAAATATTTTAAGCCTGACAATAAATATCACCCCTTCTGACATGGCGCAGTCCTTGCGCCATAAACTAACCAAACAACCCCCTTCCTAACATCCACATCAAGAAGAACTGTAGATTTTACCTCATTTATTTTATCAGTGGCTAATTGGTATACTTACATTTTTTGTAAAAATTGCAGTCAGTATTAAGGTTTGGAGGAGCACAAGCTTTTAATTAGAAACATTTTTTGATTTTGTGAATGCTTGAATTGTCCCTTAAAGTATATATTGTTAGTCAATAATTTGAATTGTTCCTTAATGTACTTATTGTTAATCTTGAATTGTCCACTAAAGTATAGATTTTTAATCTTGAATAGACAATTACAGTATAAATTGTTATTTCTTAAGATGACAGAGTGATTTCTTGTCTAGTTAGCTTAAACTGAAATTGCAAGGAGAGCGAACGAAATGGACTCTTTTAATTCGTTTGTAAAAACTGGTAGATTTCAATCTATGGCCTTTGCCAATAATTCACCTCATCGCTCGAGTGAAAAGATACATATGAATAGAATAATTTTGGTGTTCTGAAATGAATTTAAGGAGATTGTTATCGTTATAAAATACACTAAAATGTTCTTAGAAGGAATCAAAAAAGAAAGTATTAATAGTTTGGAATTTGAGCTCAGTCGGTTTGGATGAAGTGTTTTGGGAATTTATTGTTTGTTGAACTCAGCGAGCTCTATCCTATAATCTTTTTTCTATATATTTTTCATTTTATTTATTTGCTATAAGACTAGATTTATTTTCTCTAAGTGATAGATTGATTTAGAGTGGTTATCTGTGATGTAATACAGATAACTTCGCAATGTAAAATAAATAACACATATGTATAGTAATGCAAGCTACTCATAGAAAACTAATGTTTATAGCAACAAAATAATTAATCAAGTCATTTAAAAACGATTTTAGTTTCATATTTTTTTAAAAAAAAGTTCGCTTTAAAGTCTTGCTTGTACATAAAATCTATGTAACAGGAGTTCCTTTTATGTGAAGCAAGATTTGCACCTGTTTCATTTTAAATATATATGATTAATATTCCGTTATCTTTTGCAGTTTATTAGAATATTTCGCTTAATTTAGGAGATTGAGTTAAGGAAACTTGTTCGATTTATACAAAATTAATGAGTTATAAATTAACTGATATTAAAAATCATTATTTTATTTCATTTTAAAATTTGCTGACAATTGGTTTGAACAAATATTGACATTAACTAATGCTTTTCAAAATATTAAATTAATGCTTCTTAATTTAATTATATTTCTAAAACTGTACATTTGAGTACAGATCAAATTCCTTTTCTGATACTGGATTCTAAAGAATCAAACTCTCTAAAAATTAAGGAATTAAATTTCAAAAAGTTTGCATTAACCTAATAAGGTAATGCAAACTTTTTTAAAAAAAGAAATTTTAATCCAGCATTAGTATAAAGAAAAAGAAATAACACACACCGAAGTATTTAAAATAAAAAAAAATGGAAAAATTTAGTGGGCTCCGTATGTTAATCTTGCAATAATATTGAAATTTATTTTATGTGAGAATGATTTCTGGAAAAAAAGAATACTTTAGATTGATGCGATTTTTAAAATTATTTTATTTTTATGTAAGCAGATCAGATACTTTACATAAAGGACTAATAATTTTTTATTGATTAAAAATTTACGGATAAAACACAGTTAATAGTGATATCCTTGTTCGATCCTTTATTGGCAATTTTTTTACACTATGTCCAACTTGGTTCAAAGTGGATTTCAAACCATTACAAATATCTTCTTCTGAGGTGAGAATTGGACTTGTGAATTGAAATCCAGAGCTCTAACCATTTAGTTGCCTATTTAATTGTGCTGGGTAGTTTTTTCAAATTTCAAAACTATATTGTTAAAAAGTCCTTGTGCGTTTATTGTCCTGATTTTTCTTAAATTGTGAAGTTCTTATGCATGATAAAACAAAGTTCTGTGACTTGTGGAATGAAACAAAATATTACATTTACCATTGTGTATTCCTAAGCTTTTTATTTTCATTCTAGACGAGAGAAATAAAATGCACAAATGAGATAATTTTATGTAAAACTATTTTAAGCCCATGCTAAACATTTTCAAAATTCACATTTCTTCTCTTTTTATTCTATTTTGTGAAAGATAAATATATGAAAATTATTTCAAAACACTAAAATTGATTTTCTGTTTTTATAAATGTATGATTTTTATATTTTTATGATTCCAGAATTTTTTATTACTCTTTTGATATTGAAACTGTAATTATTGCTGCGAATGTATTAGAATTCAATTCATACAGAATAGGTTGTTTTTTTAACTGTCAATCACGATGAAACTGCAGATTTAAATTCTTTCTAAAGTCTTTAGCAATAGATTTCCTTTCGAACTTCACTCCAGGGGAAAGAAAGTTAGTCAAAGAATAAAATACTCTATTTGGAGAAAGCAAAGCGAATAGATTTTGCGAAAGAAAAAAAGATAAAATATTACATCAGAATTTCTTAAGCATTAATATTGTTTTACAACAAAATATTTGGCTTTTATAACAGAACTCAGTTAGTCTTATAAATCATTACGATCCACAGGTGTGTGAGATTTAAAAAAGTATGTGGAACGATTCCGTCTTGATGTCCCTCTTTAATTACATCTCGCACACTAAGTGTATTTCGACTGGGACAATATCAAAATACAGGCAGTTGCAAACTTATACCTAAGACGGGAATCGAATCCACGAGCATTGGAATTCAAGTCCAAAGCGCTAACCATTTAGCTGACAGCTCAGCGATATTTTGAACTACTCTAATCTTTAAGAAACATAATATTTTTGAGTTGTTATTTATTAACAGAAAATGAAAATAAGAAGACTTATAAATTGGAAAGCACACAATTCTATGTAAAAATATTTTAAAAAATAACCGTTTCCCTTGTCTATGCGAGAATTATGCGGAATTCCTACACAATAAAATAATAGTTTCAATTCATTTTTTTAGAAAATTTTCAATAAACTGCATCGAAATGGCGAAAAGTATTTAACGTCTCTTATAAATTTTTTTTAACCACTGTAATTGCAATGCAAATATTTTAGTTTGAATAGAGGTATTTTTTTCATTAAATATCTCAACGAGATTATCTAGTTAACTAATAAAATGTATTTGAAAGTAAAATAAAAGACCAGAATTCATTTAGAACTTTCAATATTGAATAGCAAAGGTCAATAAAATTATAATGCTAAAAATTGTGATTGATAAGTATTTTAATATTTTATAGAATTATACATAAATATAATTCTTTATATACATTTTAAAAATACAGACTAATCATGCCAAACTCTACTATGATATTCATGAATATAAATCATGTAACTTTTAAGAAATAATTATGAAATTTATATTCATTTTTCAAATTTTATATACACAATACATCTGAAAAAAAAATCTCATAAATATGTACATCAAATCATTAAGAATTGCAAAAGTTTAACATAAATATTTAAAGTTCAAAAAATTAATTTTTCTTAAATATTGAACAGTCTTATATACACTGATGTGTTTTAGAAATTGTTCTCTGCTTCTTGTACCGTTAAGAACCGTTTTAATCGGTTATCTTTCGTAAAAACACACTTACGTAGCAATGGAGATTTCTTTTAATCCGCTAAATAATAACTCAATTTTTTCATGCTAGTAGCTTGATATTTAGGCGTCTAACATTTCATGGATGAAAAATTCGAAATGTGGTGATTTGATTAATATTTTTTATATTTATTCATGCCCTTTTCAATTAAAGAGTTTTATTTTTTATTGATTTATTTTGTACTTGACTTTAACGAGACAGAATTAAAAGAGAAAAAAATTTAAAAAGTCTTTTTATTAAGATGTTTCAATCTAATTACTACGATGTCAAAATTCTTAGTGAGTTTTAAACATATCTTTTTAATTCAAATTTGTGAATGTTCTTAAGAAGTTCAAATGCTACTTAATATAAATATTTGCTCTTGCAAGTATTTTATTCGGATCTTCTGTGGCTTGAATACCAAAGTGAACCATATTTTCAATAATTCATGGAGACATTCAGTATTTGCAACATTTTGGAGTGTATGGGAAAAATCAGGATAGATTATAGCATCTGTTTAAAAGTGGAAAATCTGAAAAAAAAAATGAAATTTATTCTTAAGTATTTTAGCAGTGTTTTAGATTATAGTTGCGAATAAAAGATATAGTTATTTTAATGCATTTTATACATAAATCCGCATTCACAAGTGTTGTTAGATTATATGTGTTGGATCCTATACTTATATCATACTCAAATTTTATGCTTTAAAATATTTCACATCAGAAAAGCAAAACATTCCCTTCTTATTCTTCTGGTAAAAAGATGAATAAGATTATAAATCCTATAACAGTTATTACAAGAAGTTATTGTTTATTATTCATTAAAGGTATTTTTAATTTTTCGAATATAATGGATTATTAACAAAGTATATTAGCCTTTAGAGAATTTATATAACTATTCGAACTTATATTTATATATATATATATATATATATTATATATATATATATATATATATCTACACAAAGAGAGAGAGCGTTTACTTTTAAAATTACTCTAATTAATACTTAAAATATTCTTGTATGTGTAATTATTTTTAAATAAAAATATTTTAAATTTGCAATCTAAATTCTGTCGGGTAGTTTCACAAATACTAAATAAGGTTGACGGAAAGAAAATATATCCCAAGAAGCAAGAAAATATTTTACTAAGCCAGTCATCTGCTTCGAGCAAGTATACATTATTCCGAAAGTATTATTAAAAAGTGCTATTGTCAGAAGATGTCATCGAAATGTTCTAAAAACTGTGAAAGCATTAACGGTAGTATCTCAAATAGAGAATCATCTGTTCAATAAAAATGTCCAAATTTTGAAATGCATATCAATTTGATGAGAGCAATCATCAGAATATATAAGATGAAGATAAATCTTGTATCTCCAATCACAAATTTGCGTTCGTTTCCATACATTGATGAATAATATTGGCCCTGAAATAATTCATACTTATTCCCCAACTTATTGGAATGCAAATCTGAAGTATTCCTCCTTCTGAAAGTTGTAATTATTTGTCCTTTTAAGACTCAACAATCGTTTTTTTAATTTCGAATCATTTTTTGAAAAACTACCTTCATTTACTTTTGATTGCAATTTATTGAATTCTTATTGACTTATTCACATATAAAACGTCCAACTTACATACAAGCAAACTTGAAAATAATCAATGAATAGCTATTTTACTCATCCTAAACGGACTTAATGTTTCATAATTGTTTACAATAATTTTTTTTTGTTACACCCAAGCAATCAAATTTACACTAAGAAACCATATAAAACCATTAATCTCACACAGTTTTAATTCATGACTACGTTAACATTTATGTTCACAGCAAAGTGAACAACAATTTATCTGACCCCACTTAATCTATTGGTGTTTGTCTTAGTTAATGCAGTTAGGACTAACTCCAATTGATTTAAATTTACATAAAGTTAGATTATCTGCATTGTACACGCAAATATGTACGCGCACAAAAGCATCCAACAACACTAAAGTTATCCCTAATGAAATGGAAAATTAGAACATTTATCCTAATAATATTCCTATAGACATTATATTGCATTAATAAAGTAAATGTTTTGATTTTGTTCTTCGTGGATCTTGGTTTGAATCTTTAAAAAAGCAATTGGTGTTAATTGATGCGGTAATATTTTTTACTGTGTCTAAAAATGTTTCATATAAAACTCCAGATGCTACTCAGAGCTTCACTCTAGATTATAATCAATATTTTATTTAGAAGTTATCTTGATTTTAGGCAGATAATGATTGATATTATACTTAATTCGATCATGTTTAAATACTTAAGGATGTTTCCTTAGACTCTACGTTTTCCAACTAACCGAGTTGAATGGCCATAACTCTAGCCTTTAATTCCACAATTTATGGGATCTGTTTGTCTGCACTTGATTTTAGAAGTGCTCAATCCTCTTTAAATTATATTTCTCAACCAAATTAGTTCTCGTTTGAAAAAGACAACTGTAGTATGAGACACCACCCTATAGCCAATAAGCTAGTATATCTATGTGTGTGAGAAATTTTTAAAAATATATTTAATGGGTAAGCATAATAGATATCAATAAGATTTTAAAATTTGTTTTATTAAAACACTGAAAGGAAAAATGTATTTCAGTTATGTAACTGAATTAAAAGCGACCCTCTCTCTTATGTTCATTACGATGGTATTCAATTTAATATATCAAGAGAAATATGAAGATATTTCCTATATATATATAAACTTTTCTCATTGTTTTTTAGAAAATAAAAGCTTTTTATTTATGTAGCATTCATTTTCCATGCGTTCTTATATCAAACAAATGCGAAAAAATACTAATCTTATACATCTAACCTCTTGAAACTTAGAAATGTGTGCTTAAATGAGTGTATACTATGCTCTTATTAAAGCATTTTAGAATTTCAAAGTTTGATGACATTTAGATGCTATACTTATTATAGCATTTATATACTCGTTTAATTGATAAAACAAGTTAAGAGTTTACATTGTTTATCGTTAATTGCCTATTATATTCTGAAAATGTTACATTTAGTAACAACCTTTAGTGCTTATAAAATTTTAGCAATTGTATTGAAATATATTAAAATCGTTAAATGTCACTTAAACAAACAATTACTACAAGAAAAGCCTATTTCTAGGCAATACAATGTTTGCATTCGTTTTAAATATGACTAAAATATAATTTATACTTTCTTACAATGATATAAGTTCTTAGTAATATAAGATGATATAAGATGGTGATATTCACACACTCTTAGAATTCTATTTTTTAAGTTAGATAGTTGACGCATCTCATTTCTTTATTTCGATAATTTTACTTGAAATAACATTTTTATCCTCTCAAACTCATGTTCAAAGATCCAATTTATTCTATAGATTTTACATATTTTGATTCTTCACTCATGTATATTAAAATCCCCCCATTAATTTCATGAACCTGCGTTTTATAACATTCTACATTGAATTTTCTAGAGGAATGCTTGTTAACAAGTACAACTGACCACAGTTTCTTTTGTAGTTCAACTTCGGAAAAATATTTTATCCCCATAAATTATCGAAAAGTATATACTTCATGTTTACAGCGTTTGAAAGCTGCTTAAATGACTGTTGTGTAATTTAAGCGATGGAATGGAAGGGTCTAAACTTATAATTATTTGATAAAATGAAAAGATTCCATGAGTTGTACATGATTGAAAACTGGACATGCTTCGAATGTTCATGATCTTACATATTTCAATCTTTCCCCATATTTTCACTTGTAATAATCTGTTTTATTAAATTTATATTAAAATTTGTAATACATTATTCTTTTAGTGCATATTTCATTGAACTTTTTTAAAAAATATTAAAACTGTATTTGGTAATTAATAAAACTCATTATTTTTGGAAAATTCTCTTTATAGAAATTATCTTTTGCTTGATGAGTTCATAAAATATGCAGTTCGACAAATCAAATGTTCGATACTCTTTTTAACACAAAAGAACTATCAATTTTTTTTAATTTATAAGTTATTTATTCTTTTCCATAAAATTCTGGCAATTAAATAATTAAAAACTACAAAAAGAATTTTATTTCTTTTCCAAGACTTGTTTAAAAAAATTCACGTTTCATTAAAAATAGAATACATTTTATTACAATTATGTTTAAAACATAGAGGACTAAAATAGATTCAAGTTTAAGAAGTGTTTATTGAAGGGAGCAATAATTTTATATTACGCGCAGATACATCAAATTCAATGAGCATTTTTGAAAAGAAATTTATTTCAAATCCATTGAAATAATAGAGTTCACTCTGTTTCACCATTCTATCACAACTTCTCAACTAGGAGTGAGCTTTCCTCTTTAAATCTAGAAGAAACTATTGTATCAAATAGTGATCTCCTTAATTACTACTCAAGATTAAATATATGCTCAACAAGACATTGATATTTTAATTTAGTACTACAATTAGCAAGAAATTTCAATTTTCATATGCCTGAATTTATGTTACCTTATAATTATCACTTACATTTTGATTTATAATGTAATACTTTATGAAGAATTAAAGGGAAGAATAAATTAGTAAAAAACAAATTAAGTCATAAAGTGTTACAAAATTACATTTTTTAACATTATCAGAAATATTTGTTGGTACATTTTAACATAAATCTATAAATGGAAAAATAAGCTTTTAAAATACGAATAAAATCTTTAAGGAATTTCTTGCATTACAAATATAATAACTAAAGAACTACAATCAATATAATTAAAAATTATTTTGACACTTATGTCAATATTTTTAATTGCTTAAGACCAATATCAGTCGCTCTTAGATAACAAAAGAGTATAGAAAAGTATTTGCTGAAAAATCAAATGTGCGGAAATATAAGGGAAGAAAAATTCTATAAATGAAAATAAAACTGAAAACCATTTGTATATATGTGTGACTGCTTTTTCTTTCTCATTGCAAAAATTTTAAGTATTTTGACGTCATCTCAAGCATAATATCATTAATGCTAATCATTTCAGTTATGTATATTTTATGCCAATATCATTTATTTTCAAATTGCATTAGTGGTTGTACACTGCAGTAAAATTGTGAATGCCTTAAATGCTTAGAAATCCAAATATTTTAAATTTTGTACAATTATGTTAGAGAATTTATGAATAAATTTGATCTGAAGTTAATATAGATTCACCAAGAAAGGGAAATTATTCATTAAAATACTTAAAATTCATTATTATAAAAGTAAAAATAAATTCTTTTCTTTTTTTTATAACGATTTTAAGCATTATTTAGATGTAGTTTTAGATTAGACTTTAGCTTAGATAGTTGTTTTTGGTGATATGTTGAAATAAATAAAAACATTGAATAGTTTAATGATATATTTTTTATATATTTTTTCTTGCATTCAATCCCAAAGTAAAATATTTTAAATATTGTAAATCTCATGAATATCATCTTTAGCAAATACTTTACGTAAATATGAATTTAAGATACAGTTTATATTTTAACAACTAAAATTGTTATCTGAAATTAAAGTTGGTAACTTCATTTTTTATTTTAACAAAATAAAATAATTCAAATATTTAGAACGCAGCAAAAATTAAGCCACTTTATGCTAAGAAGTGGCGTTCAGCTGTCAATAAAAACAAACGTAATAATAACCAGGACGATTGACATTCATTCAGATGTTGTGATACAATTCTTTCTGACACAAGAATCTGTAATTGTTTCATCTGTTTTTTTTTATGGTAAATAAGCAACTGCTATATGAGCAAATGATTTTTCTGCTTTTGGTTTTACTAAACAGTTCGAAGAATGGTGGTTTGTCTAAATGATAAATAAATAAAGCTGTTAGTTGAAAATGATTAAAGTTTGCCTTTCGCACTTGCCTTACAGAGTGTGTTTGCTGGTCAATGAAGCAAGGAACTTATTGGCAAATAAGCAAAATGTATTTTTAACTTTGGCTTATATCGTTTGACTCTCGAGATGATGGTGCTATCAAGTCAACATGTCTCAATTCCCCTTGAAATCCTTCCTGGTATGCAGAACATCCAATCCCCATTTTATGTAAATCACTTAAGTAATAAAATTCTTTCTTTTTGTGACAAATCAAAAGAATCTTTTCCAAAATACAAAGAACAATTTTCTGAGAATCAACTTATAATTGAAAGATAAGATAACCACTTTTGATCAAATGGTGGAAAAGTGTATTTATGATTTTAAAAATTTTCATGTTAACTTTTTTTTAATAATTTTTGCATAGTGTCTTTGAGAATAGTTTTCGTTTGGTGCAAAACTGTCAATTGAGGATATATTAATTTTTCATGATACTTTTTCTTATGGTTTTGGGAGAAAAATTGCTATTATCATTACTAAATATTGAAATCAAAATTTTTCAATTTTAAAATGAATCAAAAATGATTTTGGAAAAAAAAAGTCAGAAGAGGTAAAATAAACTTCATCATGAATTTTAAAACAATTTTTTAATTAAAGAAGAAAATTCTATTTTAAATTAAAGTAGAAAAAAATCTCTTTTTTTATATAACATTTAATAAAGTAATCTTGTTTTCTTTTCCGAGAAGATAAAAATTGAGTTTAATTCCATAAAATCTTAGAATGAAACAACTCCTTTTTTGATGCAGACAAGAAAAAATAACAGTTAAACAATTTCTGGACTTGATTCCCCTTAGGACATATCTGTATGTCATAGTTTGGAAACAATTTTATAACGTTGGTTCTAGTCGATTGATCTTTGTAAGAAATCATATTGACCGTAGGGCAACAAACCAAATCAAAATTCTGAATAAATTATCAGTCACTATTAATTTGGCAAAATATCTTTAACCTCATTTTATTTACTTCGAAGAAATATATATCCGAAAATTTTCAAGCATGTTTCTGAAAAGTGTGGAATAAAATGAAATACATTCATAATTTCCGAGAAATTTAGAATGAAACAATTCCTTAGATTAAGAGATTTTGTGAAAGTTTTGAAGAAAATTGAAATGAAAAGGGCTTCCCACTTTACCAGCCATGATTTTATAAAATTTTAATGTAAAGTTATTTTAGACTCAAAGTGCAGACATGAGTAAAATATTTGTGACTATGTTAAAGTAAAATTGTACACCAGGAGAGATTTTTTAGGAACTGAAGATGGTTAACTTAGGAGCATAAACCAACCTGAAGACCTGATATGCCATCCTCAGAAGTTGCATCCCACTTAGAGGACATTGAGACCTATTTAACGAGCTACAGTAACTTACCTTTAATTAAATAGGAAAGCTTTCTTCCGATAATGAGAACGATGTAGCTTAACATTTGGTTATTAATTTACAATAAAGGTTAATACTAAGCGCTTTTTTTTATCATTCTTCCCAAATCTTATTAAAAATGTTAATATTGAAAGTTAAAAACTTTTTCCAACTTAAAGTGCTTATCTATGACTTATTGATTATTTTTATTTAGAAGAATAAAATATTATTTTGATTAGAATCAGCGGACAGCTTTATTGTTAAATAATAAAAATTAAAGTCGAATTCTTTTCTTACTTTTCAAAAAATTTTTACTCGAATTAAAAATATTTCTAATGAACTAAGTGTATAATTATTTTCAACGAACGTTCTTGTATTTTTTTAAATATAAATTATATGTTCAGAATTGTTATAAAGTTTTACTAATGGCTAATATTTGATAAGAATATGATGTTTCAAATAGGAAATTTATAAATTTTTCAGTCAAGAAATAATTAGAAAATGCAGCTCTGAAAAAATTTCAAAGTTGTGCTTATTAAATTATGCAAGTGGAAAGGAAATATTGAACTATTATTAGCGAAACTAAATCAGAAGCAGAAATATCTGAATAGCTCTCATAGAAAGATAGTAAGGAAACATTCTTAATATATTTTATTTCTTTACTTACTATGAAAGAACAGAATTTATAGAAATTGCAATACATCACTGATATTATTTTATGCAAAATTTTTGGTTGTCTTAAATATTTATTATACACTGGTGGAAATGCAGTTAGACACTCAAAAATTCACTTATTTTTCATATGAAATAACATGATATTTTTTTGAATTACCTTTATTTGAATCACATTTTTGTTTTCAATTATTCAGTGTAAAAAGTTGCAAAAATAACTTAATCGAGTGAGAATTTAGATCATTTAATCTAAAATTCAGAAATTTCAAGTGGAAATGCAATTAAAGACGCGTGTTAATTTTTAAACAAATTTATTAATTAATCATGAGTGACACCTTCATTGCTTACAATTACTTCATGCATTCTATTTGGCATCGATTTTACAAGATTTTGAAAGTAATTTAAGGGCAAATTTGACCATACATCACGAATTTTGTCTTTTAATTCCATTACTGAGTCAAAGTAGCCGTTTTTGTAAGTTTTTCTCTTATCAATACCCAGATGTTTTCAATAGGGTTCAAATCGAGATTTCTAGCTGGCCAGTCCATAGCCTTGATGTTTCGCTCCATTAAAAAATGTTTTGTTGCTTTAGAGTTGTGAATGCTTGCATTGTCTTGTTGAAATATCCTGGAATCTTCATCCATATTTTTGGCATAATTCAACAGAACGTTATCTCGGAGTTCAATATAATCGGAGGAATTCATTTTAGGTGTGATCCAGCAGATGGGGATTGTTCCATAGCTCGAGAATCTCCCCACACCATCCATGTGCTTCTACTAAATTGCGGCTAACTGAAATCTCCTTTTTGGCTTCTATGTGATGCTAGTAATACTTGTTTCGATATGACCCACCTAAATTAAACATTTTCTCAGCACTGAACTCCACATTGTTCCATTCAGAGTACCAATTTGCATGTTTTTTTGTAAATTCCAAATGAGCCTTCTGATGCTGAATATTTAAGAGAGGGCTGCGATGTTTTTTCGTCCATTTAACAACTCCAGATTGGCTGATTATTTGTCCGATTCTTTGAATTGTAACAGATAGGCATAAATCTCATCTAATTTTAGTGTAATTTACGTTAGGTCTTATTGCCTCGCGAGTTATCTACCACTTTTGACGGCTACTTAATTTTTACAAAAACCTTGACGCCTCTTAACTCCATACACATCACCTAGATGTTACGTCCCATTCTGTAACTACCTTTGAATCATAAGTGTTTGAGTTATGAGGTTTTGAAATATTTAGTATCAGACACACTAGAGACAACAAATTGTTCCTTTTAAGCACCTTAGAAACAAAAATGAAATGGTAGATAGCTGCAATTCTATAATTATAGTAAGCGTCTTTAATTGCATTTCCACTCCAAATATTGGATTTTTTAAAATAAATGATGTAAATAATGACTAAATTAGCTTTTCTTTGGCAGTTTTTTGCACAAAATGACTGAAAACAAAAAAATCAGTTCAAATAAAGTTAGTACAAAAAAATAACTCAGGCACTTACATGAAAAATAAGTGAAATTTTGAGTGTCTTTAATTGCATTTCCGCCAGTGTACTTGTTTTGCCTGAAGAAACTATTAAAAATTTCACAGTAATTTAAAGCAGTGGTTTGTCTTTTCCATCATATTTTATTTGATAAGAATATTTTACCTTTTTTAACAATAGAAAAAAATGAATTTAGAATGAAATTTTTCTGTTAATATCTTATTGATTGCCATTGAAAACGCACTTCTTCACAACGAGTGAAATCCTTTGGTTTCCGCGCAAAATATGTCATAGCTTCATAAAATTACCTAAAATACTTGGTGGATAAAGTCAGAAAGAGCTTAAGAAGTAAATAAACTTACTTACGAATTAATTACTTTTCGATTTGTAATTAGAATGCAATTTTGATTATACCACTGCAACCTTTATCCCTATGAATGTTTAAACATTGGTATTAATTCATTTCATTATTATTTGCATGAAAAAAGTATATAGCTTCCATTATGGAAAACCATTTCTCAAATTAGGTCACCTACTGGCATTAATAAATCATATTTTCCTTACATATAATAAAAAATATTTCAAAGTAACCTGAAATATGGCATCCACTTCAAGTTTACATTGATTTTAATGCAAAACCATTTTTATTCAAACTTTCTTATCGTATGATACATTTATGTAATAATATATTTTTGATCCATGCATAATAAAGAATATATTTTACATACTTATTTCATACTAATATAATGTTAAAGTAAGAATAGTTTTATATAAATTAATAAAAAATTCATTTATTATATAACAACAAAAAAGTTACATTATACTCACATTTCAGTTATTTAAAATCTATATTTAAATTTAAAACATTAATTTCATCCAATTTCTGGTTTTAGAAAATTATAGATTAGAATTTGTGATTTGAAGAGTTGCATACATATTTTCCAAATGAACAATAAAGTAACTCGTATTCTATACATTAATTTATTTTTAAATTTATGGGGAGAAATTTATTTTCAATTAGATAAATTTTTTCTGTTAATAGGAGTGAACTTAATAATCCAGATATACATATATAATTTCATAATTACCAATTAATCTTTTATAACGAGATTAATATTGAATTATATAATAAACTGTTTATTTTACGTCGAAAGTACCTCTTAAAACTTTGTATTTTATAGCATATTGGTTACTATATTATTACCTTGAAAATATTTTGCTAATCGGTTGCCAGACTTGAGATTATAACTCGTTACAAACACACATTAACAGTTCTCAAAAATTTTGTGTTTTATAGAAAGTATTATTAAAATGTATAGAATAAAAGTATCTTTAATTGAAGCGTGGTAAAAGGATTTATAATTTTCATTTCAAAAACTTGAAACAACGTAAATTCGCATTCACTATTTAGAGATTAGAAGAGAAATGCTTTTAAGAGCTTATAATTTTAAGCTGCCTTATACACAATTAGAGATTACAGAACGCGGAATGAGGTATTTGTGTAAATATAGTGTTAAATATTTTCCAAAATCCATTGAAGCTTTCTATAGCGAGATTTCTTTGTCGCTCTTTTTCCTTTTTGATCCCACCAAGACATATATGTGTCGCTGATATTTTTAAATCAACGAATGGATAAATAAGAGGGAAATTTATTGTAGTGCATGTCCCAATAGTTTTTTGTAATTACATTCATAATTTATTTTTATAAACAGTTTAGAGTAATGTAACTATTACTCTAAACTGTTTATAAAAATAAATTGGTCAATTATAAAAATAAATTGGTCTAATGGGTTATTTATATGACCCATTAAAGCCGCGCATTATCTTAATTTTGGAAAGGAAAAAAAATTGGCATTGAAAGGGGTTACAGTTACTACTTGGACACAGAACTTAGTTGACAGTTGTCTACAGTTTAAGCAGATTCTGAATCATTAAAATTGTACTTGTCTCAGGAGATAATTGAAACACCAAACGTTGAAATTGTAAAGGCGAATGTACAAACCATTCAAGTACCAGATCACCCTATTTTTAAAGAACTTTCGTGCTGTTAGTTGCTGAACAGAATTGTTATCGCTCTGGCTTTTAGTTCGTGTGTCGACTCAAACCTACGATAATTGTAGCGTAGTTTGAAATCCCCTTCAAATTGGAGATCCCATTTGCATTATCCTTAGACTGTATCTTTAGTAGCTAAAAGAGTAACCTTAGCCAAACCAATTCGTGATATTATTTAACATAAAGCAAGATTTTAAAATATATTTCATCTTCTGCTTTGCAAATTTCTTTAAAATTTATATATTTTTTAATATAATAAAGGAACGTTCACGAGAAATAAAATTATGAATTTCAAAACATAATTGTACTTTTAAAGATTAGTTTGATACTTAATAATATTTAAAACTGTTTTCTAAAGACAAAAATTAATTTGAGGAGGGAAATACAGGAAACTCATCAACAATTATTACAACAATGTCTAATAAATGTCTACGTACTAAGTTTTATGGCTTGAAGAAATATATACCGAGTCACAGGACTTTGTATTATCATTATATCCTAATTCTTTAATCTTCATGCATTTATGATGGCTACATTTTGAAGATTAATTCTGGTTATTAAGGTATGCTGTGTGTGTGTGTGTCTGTGAATGACTATTTCTGCCAATCGAAACTATTAAACACAGCCGATTACTTCATGACTCAGATCCTTGGTGATACGGTTGAATTTGCATTTAATGGTGAGAAGAGTTCTGCTTCCATGCAGTTCAACAACAGTTCGTTGGTTCGATTCTTAACTCAGGAGAGGACGTATGAACTTTAAATTACCAACAAAAGCCAAGTTTTATGATAACAGAATTTTGACATTTTCCTTTATTAGCTAAAACCCTTATAAAACTATATAATTTATGTTCAATTAAGTTACCTTGAGAATAAATTATATCAAAAATACAATATTCGTTTGAATAAATTCGCTTAAAAATATTTCTTTTAATGAATAATGGAGAATAAACTTCACTAATATCAAAGTGCATTTTATATTCAAAAATACTAACGATATATTTAGAATTATTCTTAAGACATGCTTTTTTTTTAAAATAAATTTTATTTTAAACTCAGTAAAAATGTTTTATTTTTATAAAATATTTTTTTGTGAGTTTTGTTAAATAGGTATCTTAATATATACTTTAAGAATCTATTTTCCATTTGGAAGAAGTTTAAATATCGAATTACATAATTTTTCCATTAAGTAATGTTTCATTTAAAAATTTAAAAATACATACTTTTAACATAACAAATTCAAAACTTTCAAGTTTGAGACATAATTATATTTCTGTAATATTTAACTTGTATTTGCCTTAATAATTATAATATAAATATATATAAATTCTAAGTTTAAAAAAAAAAACTATTTTTTAGAGTAAAATACGAGAAATACATCAAGCTGTATCCCAAGGCCGAATTCGAGACGTTCAACATCTCATTGATAGAAAAAAATTAGCCTTTTGTCGAGACCATAACGGAGCAAGTCCTTTGCACAAAGCTGTAATTTTTGGTCATCAAGACGTAATAGAGTATCTTGTAAGGAGGTACGGGGGTGTCATTCATATTAGAGATCACGTAAGTATTTTCGCTAAACCTTTAATTTAGTTTGTACCAGTTAAGTATTCATGATGGAATTTGCGCAAAAATAGTAAAGAAACGAAAAATAAATTAATCTACTTTTAAGAATTGTTAACGCTTAAGTAACTATACTCATTAAATGTTAACATTCATATTCATCATCTGTTTAGTTTTTTAGATTAAAAGAAACGTATACGGGGTGATTATATAAATTAACATAAGCTATTCAGGACCTTCAAGTGAGTAATTTATGTGACGAAACGAAACAAAATTTGGTGAGAGTACTCTTAGAAATTTGGGGAGAGTGGAACATGGGAATTTGTTTTCTAAAACATTTCCATATGTCACTCCCAGAGGATATTTCTGCGATACGTTTCTAAAGGGACGAATATACAAATATGTATGTGAAAAATATAGTTACGTGAATGTCAAATGAGACAATGTATATAATTAATTAACAATGGAAGAAGCTGTTTATCGCTAATTACAAAAATGAGGTTGAATATGACTAAAATATCCCTTGAAAGCAGCATGTGAAATGACATTATTTTACACTATTAATTTTTTTTTTAAATTGAAATCCTATATGCTTTTTTGTAATCGCTCACTAAATAATGTTACATTTCGTCAAATATTTTACTCGCAAGAAGACTCTAAATACTTAACTTTCGTTTATGATCCCCCAGTATATATGACTAATAATTATAGATAATATGTTTGAATTATATATTTATACACATTCATATAATTTTTTTTTGGATCATGTTGCTAATATAGACATTGGATTATTAGAATAAATAAAGAGAGATACCATAAAAATAAAATATTGAACTCTGTTCAAACTAAGAAAAAGTAATTCAAAGAGCTTGGATAGGTATTGAAGATGTGATTACTAAATAGAACAAACAATCCCCAGGGAGGTCAATGTTTAGGAGAAGATTTTGTGGGGGTGTAAAAAACGTACGGAAAAAGGCATAAAAATGCTTGGAGTTACAAATTATAAAGAAAAATCAGACAATGGCAAAAAATGGCTAAAAATTTTAAAGCAAATCAAGTGTATAAATGCTGCTGTACTACGATGATGGTTATTATGATATATACTTGACCAGTATTGTATAAAATGCCAAAAATTCAGATGTCAGAATATAAAATGACAACTATTTCTTATATATTTGCTAGCTATTTCATATAAAGGCAGCAGACAAAAGAGTTAACTATAAAATATTTCTATTTATGACTGAATTTCAGGAGAAAGTTTCAACGCATGCTTCTATGAGAAATTCTCCAGTTGCTTGTCACATGGTGCTTTGAAATTCTTTAGAGAGGAGATATAATAAATATAAATAATATATAATATATCCCCTCTCTCTTCTTCAGAAAAAAGATACAGGTGTTGTGTCAATGTGTATGCTACTTGTGAAAAACAATGTTTTATTAAAGTTAATTTGCCGTATATTTTCATTTATGTTTCAATTTTATATGCCGTTTCATTAGTTTCTGAAGTATAGTGATTTATTTTTGTAAAATTAAGATTTATTTAAAAATCTTATTTTCCATTTTTTTTTACCTAAACACAAAAGCATTTCGCAATTTTATTTTTTGCATACGTAAATTTAATTACTTTTCCATTGATGTGACAGCGGAAGCTCCGATTCAACAGTGCGGAGGTTTAGTATTTATTATTTACAGAGGTTTAAAATTCTTAAGAACTGGTTGAATTCTTCATTTGCAGAAAAATCATCAATGAGTGGCAATAAACAATAAATAGGTGATAAATATTAATTAGAAATTGAAGCTTTTCTCGAAAAGTGGAACAGTTCCAGTCCTCTTGGAATGTTTCCAATTTTTTATGCAGTATGCATAAAATTAAAAATTGAGAAAAAGTAACAAGCTTAATACAATAAGTTTTTAATTAAAATACAATTGTAAATTAGTTAAATAGACAAACAAAAATTAAATTAGTTAAATAGGCAAACAGAAATAGAACTTTAAGTAAAATCTCATAAACTCATTTCAAAAATACAAAAGTAATATAAGAAAAATTTAAAACAAGTTTAAAAGGTTATTTTAGTTGGTCATTTATTCATTAATAGCCTAATTTATTTAGTTGGGGAAGTTGATTTTCATAATGAGAAGCATTTGATAACTATGTTGAGATTTATTACAATATATTTTACACAATTTCAGATATATAATTAAATATCTGAAAACGTAATTTGTAACATATAACCACCAGTTAGTTTTAATAAGTATTACCAATATGATTATCAACCATTTTCCAACTTTCTGAGCAAAAATTCTCTAATTTTATTAACAATCTTCATTTACAAATATTCTTAAATTCCTTACGCATGAATGCCTTCAAAGATAACAATGATTGCTGTGATTTCTATGAAAATATTAATTTAATTCATATTCAGTGAGTGTTGCTACGAATTCAACAGTTTTATAATACCATCAGCTTCCTAGAAAACTTATTTAGAAAATACTGAAGAAATTGATTCGTTAATTTTCAAGGTTATAATTTTAAATAATAATAATTATAATTTATCCTATAAAGTAGCATTTAAGTATCTCATCGAAATTACACTTCTGCATTTGGAAGAATCTCTTGTAAATTTTTATTCCATTTACTCTTATTTGGGAGTAATACGCGAAAAAAATATTAGCACAATAAAACTATAAGGATAGTGTAAGAAATATAAACAATAGCATGCCGTTAATACAATATAATGCTTAGCGCTTCATCAGCATAAATGTCAAAGTTCAAATCCGAGAAAAGATAAGATTTTTATTGATATTGTTTTTTATCTTATTTAAAATCAACTTAGATCTCAGAAACAATTTATATTTGATTAATACAAAGGTATAGCACATTGTATTTCTCTATTATAAATTGTTTCAGAGATCTAAATTACAAATTACTAGAAATTATTTAAATAAAGTTATTAAATAAAAAGCTTAATTTTTTCTTAATTCAAACTTAATATTATTTTTATGTTATTATATAAAATATTTTACATACGAATATTTTTATCTTGGGATTAATGGTAAAACGTTTAATAATGTGAAAACGCAATGACTTTTAAATATTAACCAATTACTATTTTTTACGTTCATTTATTGAACTTTTACGCATTAAAATAACTTTTAAAGAGTTGTGAATCAAAATTCACATACATAAGCGAACCGTAAACTTAGCGCCGCTAAAACATAGAGAAGTGAACTTAAAAATCAGAAGTAAAAGGCAGGGATGCCATATGATGCCTCCAATTTCAGAGTAGTTCATGCGAGATTCGTTATTGTCTGAAGTGGAAGTATATCAGCTTTCTCTCTGTCAGAAAAAAAACAATTGAAAACTGCAAAGAAATGTCATTGCTCAAGTGAAGTTTAAATGAGAGAATCGAGAGTAAAATAAAATGAAGAAAGGAATTGTTTCTGATCATTTTCTCCGAAATAAAAGTATGTTGGGAAAGAAAACACAAATAAGAGATGCCATTAAAAAAGTTAAATTTCAAAGAAAATTATTTTTATTGAACCTATTTTCTTAGGATTAAACTTATTTTTGGCTTATTAGGAAGAGAACTTATTTTTATTTTAAAAGTTAACTGCTTCCTCGAATTTTAAGTTTTTTAATTTCTAATTCAACAAGACAACAGTGGGGAAAATAAAATCCCAGGAAAAATTTCTTAAATTGGAAAGAATAAGATAGTGTTATTTAAATATCACATTACCAATTGAATGAGAAAAAAAACTGAAAATCTTTCACTACTTAAATAATTTGCTGCCATTAGAAAAAAAGAAATATAATTGAATGATGCGGTGGGGAATGGAAAGATTCAGATTAATTATAATAAGACGCAAAGAAAGAACTTTTTCTTTTGAACAAAATTTCTTAGATAATGCCGAGTTGCTTCACTTCATTTCAAATCAGTGAAAGAAAATTTCATTAATTAGTTGTGAAAAGAAGCTTTCGAAAAGTTAACACCGTGACTAAACTCCTTGTTTACATAAAAAAATAAGTGGAATATAAAATACCACTAAATATTTATCATAAGAAAAATAAAATTATTAGCTAATAAATTAAATTTTGCTGATTAATTCTGGAAAAATCACAAGGATTAATTTGTTAATGAATCCTTAATATTTCATATAATTTTTCCATATTAAAATTAATTAAAAAAATTTATACAAAAATAGTCTTTATTGCTTTCATTTCATATTAATATTAGTAAATAATTATTTATAATATTTGAAAATATTATTTACCTAGGAAATATTTGGATGTACTGCGAAACTATATTATTGTCTTTTTATTTGCTCTATTGCAATTAATATTATGCTTAACTAACTGGGCCCTATTTCAGTAGCGTAGATTTGTTAGATTAAAATTTCTTGACACTTAATGCAGTCTTAATTAATAATCTCTTAATTTTCCGCCACAATGTCATGTCTTTCTCAGTGGCATCGATTCAAACCCGAGGAATTCATAGAGAAAGAATTTTCACGAAAACGGACACGCACACATCACAAGACACGTGACCAAAAATGCTGTGTAATTTTGATAGTTTCTTTATTAAAATAATTGGACGATTACGAAGTATTTTACACAATATGTCTGAATATAGATAAAAGCAATATCAAACAAACACAAAAAAAGATTTCAACTCTTTTTTTTTTTTTTTTACAATAGAAGCCTTTGTTTTGCTTATTTACACGTGACGATGTCAATTCATCGAAGGCTTTAATGTATGCAAGGCTAGAGTGTTTTGGCTCTGACTCTTTGACTTCAACGGAAGTGCGCAGCAGTCTTGTCAGCGTCAGGTCAGCCAGTGTAGACTAATATATATATATATATATATATATATATATATATATATATATATATATATATATATATATATATATATATATATATATATATATATATATATATATATATATATATATATATATATATACAGGCTATATGTAATGTTTAAGTTTATTTAAACAACTAAACTTATTTTTATAATTGTTTTATTCAAGTAGTTGTCAAAATAATGGAAACACGTGTGTATAAAAGTGTTAAGCTTGAATCCACTTCGTATGGATTGAAATATAATAATAGCTACCAGTTTTTTCTTTATAAATTTTAATGTATGTATTATGGTTTTTTGTGTTCATTTTTGTAGTTTGGTAAGTCTTGGATCTTTTTCAAAAACTTAAAATATCGAACCACACAGATTTTAAAAGAGGCCATATTGTAAGCTTGCGTTTCTACGCAAGCAAGTGATATCGAATCATCTTAGATTGAAAGTATTTCTAGAAGGACGGTCTAACATAATAACAGTATACACACAGTGTAGCGAGACTATTTCATAAGCAAAGTAGTCAACAGAAAGTGAATCTCAGTGAAAATATCCGACTGCTATTGAAGTGGATTGATTGCCTTAAAAGAGAACAGCAGGAAAAGTGACCGCAGAGCTTAATCAGCACCTGGAATCTTCCATGATTGTAGTTAGAAGTCTTTTTCAAAAGCATACCATCAGGTGGAATTATCCATCCACTTGTCACAGGTATTTATGTCATTCGTCGTCTAGTGGTATCACATTTACAAATTCTAATCGATTGGAAAGTAAAAGAAAGTAATATGTTAAGACAGAATAGTTTTTATTCTTTTCCCTGTAGCCAGACTCGTGGACGTTTGGAAGACACCTGCACAAGAGCATGATGGTGATTTTCTCCTTCCAACTGTTAAGCATAGAGTTGGATCTGCCCAACTGTTAAGAATAGAGTTTAGTGGTGTGAAAAATTTATATGATCAAATCGTTTATCTGATCAACCTTTATATGATCTTTTATCTGATCAAACTTACAATATATTAACAAGGTTTGGTTTAAATGAGTACATTATTTTATAAAAGTGAGGTTTCTAAAATAAGGGAACTCAAATAAACTTTTAAATAAAGCAAAATATGATACAATATTATAAAAATGGGCATTTATATTAAAAACCTGCGCAATGAATATTTCTAATGAGCAAATAATGTTTGCCTAAAATAAAAAAAAATGATGCTGTGAATTTTTCGTTATATTTTATAAATACACACACTAAAAATTATGTCTGTTAGTGTAATTGAAGAGTAAGTTGATTTTTCAAAATTATTTACATGCATCTAATATTAGAATTATTACATTAAAATTTTTGTAAAACTTGCTATAAACAAATTTCATTTTTGTATATACATTTTTAACACATTTGAAGTCCTGTGAAAAAACGGAACCATTTCTAAATAATGTCACACTCTTAAACTAAATAAATATTTTATTTGAGCTAGCAAATACACATACAGGGAAAATTTCATATGCATTATCTTATTTTTAACAAATTAAATAGTATAAATGGCAATAAACACACTAATTATTATACTATGAACTTCTTTTAATAAAAATTGTTTTATTTTCAGTAAAATACGTTTTCCACAACTTTTCATAGAAACAACTTTCAACACCTTTTCATGTAAATTTATCAATAAAACTAAGTATGTAAAAAATAAACCCTTTTTTTTATATATAAAGTAAAAGATAGCATTTATCATACATAATATAAAAACCATGAAAAATAAACTGACCCCAAACCACATAAACTTCATTAAGTGTTTCATTATTAATCTATTTTAATGTTGATGCTAAGTTTGAAATTCAGAAATTCTTATTTATATGAATGAGAGAATGAAGCATGTTTTTTCAAATCCTAAGCAAAAACTCAAGACAGCTATTCACTAAGGGAATTCTTTTTCATCTTGTTTTTGAAATCGACAGTAATCATGGACTCAATTTTGTTTGTATTCCTCGAAAAATGATAGTGAAAAATAATTTAATATTTGGGAATATATTCTAGAGATTTTAATATCTTTATATATTACACTTTAACTATATTCACATAATTTATAATTCACTTTATGAACTTTATTAGTGCTGCAAATCAATTGATGTGACTTTTAACTTAGTTTTTAGATTGTTGAAAATAACTGTGTAAACTAATTGCGAAACCTTGAAAACGTTTTTAAGTGAATTAATAATTTGTTATTGAATAAATTAATTCAAATTTATCAATATATTTTGAGAAACATGGTTTTAATTCAAGTAAATTTTTAAGAAACAAATATTTGATCTTCATGCAGAAATTACATTAAAGTGTAGAAATGAATAGTTATGTCATTTAACCTTTATGACATAACTATTCATTTGGTAGATTTAGAAATTTTCTAAGTCATCAAGCTAAATCCATTGCACTACGGCATTAATTTTTACTTAATTGTATCCTAATATTTGGAAATCACATTGAAAAGGGAATCAAGACATATTAACAACAAATCTTTTGTAACTAGAAACTTACAAAAGATTTATTTTGTTTAAACACAAAGAGAAAGACTGGATTTTACCATTGCTTTTTTAAAGTAATCATTAAACAGGAAATTCTATTCCAAGTACCTGACTGATACCTCTTTTCATTTCGGTCTCGAAAAATAGCTTTCAATAAAGTCTAAGAATATCAAAATTAAAAATAATTTTTTTGTTCAAAGTAATTAGCGCGATTATATGATTTTTTTTAAATGGCCATACTGAAATTTTATGATTTTTAAGCAATATTAGAACTTACGATATATGTTTCCAGACTATTTTTCATTTTATCATTGGCAGTATTTGAAAATGAATTCGAAGAAAAGCAAAGAGTTTTCTTTCCAGGTGTTGTCCCTCATAACTCTAATCTCAGTTCTTCAAAGCATTAGTGCTTCCATTCATGGAATTTATTTCACCACCAAAAAAGATGGTGAGTTGCACCCTTTCTTTTAGGAGGTAGGCACCCTTTTTTTATGGGATTGCAGTTTTTAATGGAATATCTGTCATGGACTACGTCTTCGGCTATATTTTTCTTTCCTGTTTTTCTTAGAAAAAAAAAACTTTCTTTCACTATTTTTGTCATAAAAATGCTTGATAATTGTCTTGAACTAAATATTAAAGCAGCCGTTTCTTTGAAAACTGAAATTAATAAATTATGATTTTCTGTGCGGCTGATTTAATGACAAGTAATAAGCAACTTGATTATACATGCATTTCAATAATGAACAGTAGATCAGTTTATATATTTGAAACTGAAAGTTTTATTTGATGGTTTAACCGTGATTGGTTGAGATAATTTTAGGTAGTTTTATTTTAGTATTGCAGTTATTTGAAGTCTAGATTCAAAAAGTATGTACTCCATATTTAAATTTTCTCATAAAAACATGCATCTTGTTTAGTGGTAGTTATAGAGGATATATTAACTAACCAGCTAACACACGTGCGCAAACACACATACACACAGATATGAAATTTTATCATAAAATGGTACAATTTTTATTATTGTTTCAATAACTGATTGATTATTTTAGTTAAAAGATATGAATTGTATATATATTTTCAGAACTAGATTATTTATCCTACTTTTGATAATTTTCTTTCATTAATTTAAAAATACCTCAAATGCATTAGAATACAGTTATACATTTACATGTTAAATTTATAGAATTAAATAAGTTATTGATTAACAAAAAATTAAATTAACTAGAATGAGTCACCCAGTTTAAATTTAGATTTACTTTTCTTAGAGGAGAAAGAGAGTTTTATACTTAAGAATGGAAACATTTATATTTAAATGTCAATAGAAACTAGGTAAATATCCGAAATATACTTTTATGAAGAGATAATTTACCCCCTACAAACTTTTATTAAAATAATCAGCCTACATACAATTGAAAAATATATTAAAAATAATTAAATTTTATTTAATATAATAATTATGTTTTCTCTAGAAATTGACAATTTTAAAACATAAAGGCCTCAAGAACAGTTTATAAATGATAGAACAATTTGCAGAATATGGAAGCTACTTAATTTATTCAAATTTATCATAAGAACTTTTATTAATGTTGAATTTGATTCTAACAGTTGCAACGGAATTTTATTTATCGAAGCCCCATAAAATATGTTTATGAATTAATAAGAATTTTCATTCAAACATTAGTATATAATAACAATAAATTCTTATGTGAATTTTCAGTTAAACAGTGAAACGGTTTATTTTTAAAAACATGGAAAATTTAATAGTCTAAGAATAGATCTTACTTTTTTTTGAGAAATTGGACTTTGTAAGTTGGTTTGTTTATGCTACTTGTTTTCAATTTCTGCTTACAATGGTTGATTCAATCAATATCTACAGTTTAAAGCATAGATTCGGAAGTAATAAGAACATCCCCTCGTTTAGAGTGAGTCGAACCCACGAACTGTTCAACAGCTTGTGAAAGTGCTAGTTATTCAAGGGCCGAATTTAAAAAAAGAATCAAACCAACTATTTTACAGATACATGTTCAATATAGCAACAAAATGTAAGGATCTTAAAACCATTTTTCAAAGCAGTGATTGTTGATTTATTTGAGGATTATACAAAAAATTATCTATTATTATATAATAGTCATGTAAAATGTGTGAAGGAAAATCAAAATTTGATATTAGAAAAAAAGTAAGAGTATATTTTAACCACCAAAATAGAAATCACTAAAATACTCGAAATTTTACATATTTGTTTTTCTCGAGAAGAATTACTTCCTTGTTAGAATCAATCAAGTAAAGAGCATATAGCAGTTCACGAAAATATTTTGAGCTGAAGAGAATTTTAACAAGTTTTAAGTATACATTAAAGAATTTACCGAAGGCATTATTTCTTAGAATTTTTATTCTGGTACTCATAATTTTACTTCCCTCAAAATATTGCAGAATGATTGCTTTTAACTTTTAGTTTAAGCTAAAAAAATAATATGGTTAGAGAAGATGTGGAAGTCTGAATTTAAAATTGGATAATTTAACTTCACACATTATTTTAAAAAAGAAAATAAGATAGTTTTAAGTAATCAGGTTTAAAATTAGAAATGTATAGCATAACGTGTATTTAATACATACTTAACAGAGAAATAATAAAAATAAACCAAATTTAAGAAATTAAGCTTAGGTTCATAAAAACTGTTTATGTATTAAGCATTTAATTCTTAATTTCTAAATCATAAGCGATTATACATGGATTTTATATATATATATATATATATATATATATATATATATATATATATATATATATATATATATATATATATATATATATATATATATATATATATATATATATATATATATATATATATATATATATATATATATATATATATATATATATATATATATATATATATATATATATATATATATATATATATATATATATATATATATATATATATATATATATATATATATATATATATATATATATATAATATATATGTATATAATATATGCATGTATATTAGTAAGGTCTCGAATCTTGGTACGAAGCGTTGTAAGTTCGATTCTGCCACACTGTTCAACAATGAGATGCAGCTGTTATACATTGGTTTCTACAAGTATATATCTATGGAAGTGAGTCTCTGACTCTTTTTCTGAGTTTCGTTTAGAAACAAATGAACTCTAACAGTATTATCATATTAGCCCTTTGTGTGTGTGAGAGAGAGGGAAAGAGAATATATTATGTATTAAAATACAGGTTTGAAGTTAACCAAAGATGGTAAATATATATGATTTTATATTACAATTTATATTAATTTAAGGAAGAAACAAAGCTTTTGGGCGTGAGAAAGAAGTGAAAACATTTATTTAAAAGAAAAATGTTTTAATGAGAGAAACGTTAAACATCATTTAATGTATTGCAATCAATATGTTTTTGTTATGTTTGTTAGGTTAGGTGTCTGGAACGAAAAGACATAAAAAAGTATTTACTTCATTTCTTATCATGACATATGCTTCAATATGTAAAAGGAGTCGAAAAGAGACATTTATTAATAAAAAATATTATAGCATTAGAACACTTTTAAAACTTAATAATGCTCATTTAAATGTTTAGTTTAAAAGTGCATATTAAAAAATTAGTCAAGATGAACAAATCGATTGAAGAATAATGAGCAATTCTAGCAATAATGACCAGTTTTTCTTAATACCTAAATGGACTTTTTAAGTATGTCGAAGAAACCTAGAGGGATTTATTTAGGATTTGTAATTAAATCCAGCATGGAGTTCTCCTATTTCACCATCCAATTACCGTTTACTTTGTATTTTGGTAAACATCTTATTATCTAAAAAATTCTAAGGGGATCGAATGACACTTAGTTGAGTTTTTTAGAAATAAAGCTCTAGAATTTTCTGAGCGCAAAATCATAAGAATGTTAAAAATTGTGAAATTAACTCCTTCGTAAAAATAAGCAAATGATTTACTTTTATCTGAAAAAAGTACTTTTTTTTAATTGACAGTTATTTAATTTTTAGATTTACATAGCTTTAAATGTGTGCAAGAATATAATAAAAAAAGTTTTGAAATTTCAAGAGTCATTAAATTTAGAATATTAGAATGGCAGCACTGAGTTGAGTTTAATTTATATCAGTCACTGGCTAGCTTAAATTAAAAATTGCTTCTCATTTTGAAATTTTAATTAAAGAGTTTATAACTACTTTCAAGCATAATTAAGGCAGATTTGAAATCCCGTAAAGTTGCTAATGTCGCAATGTACTTTATTTAAGCAACGTAACTTTAAATTCCGGAAATTTTGCTTTAAAAATAAGCGTTTTTTTTCTCTTTTTAAATGCCTTATTTATGCGTAAATACAGGGAGTAGAGAAAAATTATCTATGGCATCGGATACATTTTTCTTTCTACATTTCAATACTTTTAACTTTTTTTAGTAAAAATAACTATAGATTCGTTTTTTCTCCTATTTTTTAAATACTATAGCTTTTCTCTCCCCAGTGAATGTGATTTTAAATTTCCGTAATCATCAGTGACAAAAATCTATTAGAAACGAATAATGAGTCCTGACTTCCATATTTAATAATTTCATAAACTAAATTTAAAAGAATTTAAATTGATTTGATTTTAAATTCTATTTGATTTTAATTAATTTATAAAGGAAACTTTATTTTATGTATTAATTGCTAAACAAAATAAAAATTCAACCAAGTTTAAAAGTGTTTTTTTTTAATTCTATGGAATCTTGGTATATTTTTATGTAGTAAAATTTGAATTAAGCAAAGTTTGGTTTGTTTGTCGCTCTATGGTATTTTTTTTCACACGAGGATTAATTAGACCAGCACCTACAGTTTAAAGTGGAACCACTATAAATATTCATGCCCAAGGTGGGATTCGAACCCACGAAGTGTTGAAACCTAGGCGCTAACCTTCGGGTGCCAGCTCGGCTTGAACTAAGCAAGCATGGGCAAAGTCAAGTGTCACCTATAGGTTAATTAAACCAGATGTAAATTTATTGAAGTGGAAAGCAACAAATCGAGCACATTCAATTCGTATATAACAAATAGAAGTTATTTTCCATATTAAATACAATGATCAACACACATTTTTTTTTCACCATGATCTTAAAATAGTATCAGTCTAAAAAAGATATATATAACTTAATTCTTTTCAGAGATTTGAATTTTTTTCATTAAGCACCAGTTTTTTCTCTTTCATTAAAATTAATAAATTTCCAGAATAATTTAGCATTTCACTGTTTTCAAGGACTAATCCTGTCAAATGAATTTTAATACGTCTAAAGTTTAATACATAAGCATTTTACAACTATTCCTCTTAGAGAAATAAAATTATGCTTTGAAGTTTTATTTTTCTAGTATTTTGATTCAAGTTTTGAAAGTGCTTCACAACATTTCTTTGAGAAGCAGAATAATAAATATCTTGATCATGTCACTTGTTAAAAATGGAAAGCAATCCAATGAATGTTTTGCAGAAGACAACGAAAATAAAAATGTACTGTTATTTTTTGTGGTTATGAACATCTTTTAATGATAAACACTCTATCATTATAGTCAGATACAATTAATATGGGAAAGCATTATTCATGGGTGTAAATCATTCAACTATAACAAATCCTTGAATAATAAAGGCTAAACCAAACCATATACTTAAGAATTTCTTAAAGATATTTGATATTTTAAATAGATTATATATTTAATTTTAAAATATAAATTTTTACAAATTAATGAATTCACACACACAAGTATTAAAATGTATTAGAATAGTCAAATTTAAATGATAAAGAAACTTCCATCGTTAGATTATGAAGATTTGTTATAAATATATAATTTCTTATGCGTACTTATATATGTATAAGTATGCATTTAAAAATATAAACTTTAAATTGAATCAGAATAGATTCTAGCATCTTGAACATTAAGAGGAATACCAATAAAAAAATATTAATTACTTCAAAATTAGATAACCAGTTATTTTTCTTAACGAAGCAAAATGACTTATATTATTAATTGGTTTAAAGAATTGTAAAATATTCCCTGTAGAAAATTGTTATGCTAAAGTAAAAAAATATAGGTATCATGAAAAACTAAAACGCTTTTTCAGATTTAAAAGAAATGTTATATTGCTTTTGTACACATTTAATAACTATTTTTTATCAGAAAGAATTAATTAAGTTGCGTATGCTTATGTATTTGGTATTTTATGTATAGAAAGGAATATTTATAAAAACATTTTGGAATGTGAATCAAAATTCATCATTATGAATTCAAAATGAGAGAATATATTTATATATATTAAAAAAATTGTCACCAATCTATAAATTTAAAGGTGAAAACACTGAGAGATTCTGAATGGAAAATAACAATTATCACATAAATAAGGCAATTGAAGAGCTCATGAGAATACGATTTTATCTTTAACTTACATGAAATCAGAAGTCATACATCTTGGAATCCTATTCAACATAATCAGTAACATCTCAATTTTGAGTTTCTAATGAATATGTAATTTTGCTTTTTAGGAATTTTTAATTACATTATTATAATTAATGATTATTTATTAAGATTAGTTTCATTTTAATTATATATAAGATATATTAAATAAAGTGTATCTAATCTTAATATATATAATTCTAGTGTAATATATATAATATATAATTCAGATATGTAGTATATATATCTATATATAATGCAAGATTATAGAAGTATCATAAGCGTCTTATTAACAAGCTTGAAATGCCAAAATGCCAATAGAGTTTACACTTAGTCGTTAATTTATGCAATTATTTGGCTTACATATAGTATTTGGTGCGGTTCTTGCAGATTTGGACTTGTATTTGGATAAGGATTTGGATCTGGTTTTAATTTGATTATAATAATTTAAATGTATTTTGGCAACAATGGATCTTGGCTTATATATTTTAGATTAAATTTTACTTCTTTTATTCTGGTTTGATATTTTGGTTTGAACATTTTGGTGTGGCTTTGTGTGTACTAGCTTCTATAATAGTATGTCTTGGGCCAGTGCTGAAAAGTCATACTTTGTGCCAATGTTGTCAACACCCCCTGACGAAGCTGGCCATGTTGGTACTTTGTTCAATTTTATATTTTTCTTTGAAATTTTAAAATATATAAGCATTTTTCAAACTGTTTACTATATTTCGTATTTTCAATGTATTATTTTCTATTTTCTTTGAAATTTTAAGATATATATTAAATATTTTCCCATCTATCTACAATACTTCGTATTTTCAATGTATTGTTTTCCATTTGGTATATTTTATGTATTATATATTCTCCATCTAATATATGATTATTAATTTTATAAAATATAATGTAATATATATATATATATATATATATATATATATATATATATATATATATATATATATATATATATATATATATATATATATATGGGACGAGTAGTGGCAAGGCGTAATTTAATTAATTAACAATTCTTATATAACCCAATATTTAATTAACATATATTTACAAATATAAATGTATACAAGTTTGGAATATTTACAATTAATCGTCTTAATATAATTAAATTTAAAGTTTTGGGGAGGAGCATTCGTCTTGCTGCTATCAAACACAACGTCTTTACGTGTTCGCGTCTTTCGGTTCTCTCCTCCTCTTACAAGGAAAGCTGTTGCGCCTCTCGAGCTCCTTTCCAAGTGGGCAATTGAAATAGTGGCGTCGGCTATAAAGTGGTTCATCCCCCACAGTTCTGCTGTCCTGAAATAGGCTGACTCTCCAGATGACACTGTAAATATATAAATAAGGAAATCAGCTAAACAGGGAAAGAAACAAGCAGAACAGAATAGTTCTCTGAAAAGAAATAAATTTTATATTCAGCTGCTTATCATCTTAGATCTGAAATAAAGAAATGAGTCAGTTTTAATTTTAGCTTCATTTTAGTCAGTTCAACTTTAGACTATCCTTCAGCAATTCGACTTTAATTTAATTCTAACTTTGCATAACATCCTCGTCTTTTGACATGCTATACCAGGGTTTTAGGAATTCAGCGCAAGCCGTGGTACAGTTAGGTCATGACTTCCCTCTTTGATCACATCATAAGTGTTACCTCCTTTAACTTTAGTACCTCTGTGAGGTCCTAAATACTTTGGTTTTAGTTTTAAGTGGGGTCTAAACTGAGTTCTCTTAATAGCGACCAAATCGTTAACTCCATAAGATTGTAGTTTTTTCCTTCTCAAATTATACGCTTTCCTATTTTCTTCTTGGATTTTGAAAATCTGTTGTTTAGCATGTTTTCTATGTTCATCTCTTTGAGCTTCAAAATTAGCTTGAAATTCCTTTTGAATCATTTCTTGGAGCTTACTAATACCTCCAACGTTCATCTTCGTAGCAAAAAGCAACTCAAAAGGTGTGGTATCTATGCTTCGTTGATATGTTGAATTAATCATCTGTTGCAGTTCGTTCGTAAATTTATACCACTGAGCTGGGTTCTTCAAAGATAGCTTTGAAGGAACTGGTATGATAGTTTGGTTGATCCTCACAACTTGTCCGTTAGCTCTTGGCAGACCAGTGGTTATTAAATAGTATTTAATATTCTCTTTAGAGTAATAATTTTTGAATTTACCAGAGCTGAAAGCTGTACCTCTATCAGAAATAATTTGGTAGGGATTTTCAAAGACTGATTTTAGAGTTTCTAATTTCGAAATGACTTCAGCAGATGTAGTCTTCATAGGAATAATCCAAACGAACTTAGTGAATGCGCCAATAATTGTTAAAATATACTTATAAATTTTGTGTGCTTTCTAAAGGTCCTAAATGATCAATATGGTATGTGTATAGTGGTATGTCATTTTTATGGAATGGGTGAAATACGCCTCCCTTCTTTCCTCTTTTGTAATTTACAAGAATACAGTGAACGCAGTTATATATGACATTTTCTACTTTCTGTTTACGTTTGGGAATGAAATAATGGTCCTCAATGATTTTCTCTGTATATTTGATTCCAGTATGACTTTTTTTATGCGCACTTCTAATAATTTTCGTCTGCATACTTGGCACAACCACTAACTCCTTACCATCAACAAATTGATAAAGATCTCCGTTTCTCTCAAAATAATCTTCATAACTAGAGATTTTTAATAATTCTTTTATCACTTTTATTTCATCATCATTATCTTGGGCTGATTTTAATTTTACTATGATATTATCGCTTGAGATGCATAATATGCTTACAGGGGATCTGCTTAGTGCGTCAACATGAGCCATTCTTGTACCGGAACGATGCTCAATACTATAATTAAATTCTTGGAGCAATAAAGCCCAATGAGTAACACGAGTTGACAAATCTCTTTTTTGCATAATCTTTTCGAAAGCGGAACAGTCAGTGACAATTTTAAATGGAATTCCTAATAAGTAAACGCGTGGAATCTTTTTAACGCTTCAATAATTGCAAAACTTCAAGTTCGTAACTGGAATATTTCTTTTCGGTATCTGTTGTCTTTTTTTCATAAAATAAGTAGGATGGAAATTTTTATCATTTGGGGATTTCTGTAATAAAATAGCTCTATATCCTTCTATATTGGCATCACAATGCAGTTCAGTTTCGTAATTTGAGTTGTATATACTTAACACAGGCTTTTGAGCTAAAATTAACTTTAATTGATTAAAATAGATTCTTTTCTCTTCACCAAATTTAAATTTCCTATCTTTCTTCAAAAGATCACTCAATGGCCTAGCCATAATGGAATTTTTGGGATAAGTTTCCTGAAATATCCAGTCAATCCTAAAAAATTATGGACCTGTTTCAAATTAAGTGGCTCGGGGAAATGAAGCACAACTTTGGTTTTCAAAGTAGGTAAAAAAGTGTTCCCTTCTTGGATGACATGGCCTGAAATTCAATGCACTTCTTCAAAAAATGGGAGTTTCTGAAGTTTATTTCTAGTCCATATTCTCTCACTAGATTTAAGATGTTTTCAAGCCGTTCGACTCCTTCTTCAGTTGAGGAAGACAAAATAATTATATCGTCCATATAAGGCAAAACAAGACCACCATTAATCAATGGTCGAAAAATAGAATTAATAAATCTTTGAAACACGGCTGGAGAATCGCACATTCCAAAATGAGCCTTAAGAAATTGGTACTGGCCTTCATGAGTTACAAATGAAGTCTATTTTCTACTATCCTTTACATCTACATGGAAAAATCCGTTCTTGAGATCAATTGTACTAAACGCACACAACTCCTGCAATCTATCTAATATATCTTCAATCAATGGGAGGGGAAATCTATCTTTTACAATTACTTTATTTAATCTCCGATAATCTATGCACAAACGAGGTGTTCCGTCTTTTTTCTTTACGATTAATACTGGGCTACAATATTCTAATGAACTGGGTTCTATTATACTTTGTTCTAACCATTCGTCTATTTGGGTTTCAACTATCTTTTTCTCTGAAAATAGTAATCTACGGGGTTGATTAGATATAGGCTCATTACTTTTTAACAAAATATCTGATTGAACATTAGTTGATTTTGTTTTATGTGGTACATAACTCGAAACTAATTGTTGCAACTTATATTTAAATTTTTTTGAAATATTAGGTTCAAGGCTCAATTCAACTTTATTAAAAGTTAAATCAACATGTAGAATTGATAAAGTATTAATTTTACACATGGATATTTATTTTTGATCTTAATTCCGTTTTCATTAATTAAGGTTTCACCCTGCATTAATGCATTCATTCCTATGATGGCATCATAAGACATAACATCATTTTCAACCACATAAATATCTTCTTCACACTTAAAATTATCTATTTTAATATTTCCCTTAAAATAGCCCAACGGCTTTACAACACATTTACCAAAACCACTTAGAGAAGTATTTAATGGAAATGACACTACAACATTTAATTTATCAAAAATAGATTTACGAACCAAAGTTTTTTGACTTCCAATATCTATTAGTGCATTAACATTCAAATTATTAATAATTACATCATTTAGTATAGGTTTTACATTAACATTCATTGTGGCTACTTCAAGCTTAGAATCAATTTCTGGGCACAATGGAGCCTTGTGTCCAAAAAATTATTACATCAAAACATTAATACCAGTCTCTTTATGTTCACAAAATTTAGAAATATGATTTTTTCACAATTGAAACGAGTTTTATCTTTGTGATCATCAAAATCACCGTAGTTACCTTATTTTATTTACACTTTCATTCTTAGAATTAACTTTATTACTTTATTCATATTTTGATTTCGTTTTATCAAAATTATTATATTTATCATGTGAATTATATTTTGTTTCCGTTTTATCGAAAGCATTTATACTTTTAACAGAAACACTTTTTATTACTTCATAAACTTTGAGCTTTTCTTTAATTTCACTTAAATTCTTACATCCATACAAAATAATTTTGTTTTCTTTATCATTTATTCCATTAATAACATATGCCTTAAGGCAGATTCTTCAATTTTACCGCAACTCCTTCATTTTTAAAAAATACTCCTGAGCAGATTCATAATCATGCATTTTCCTTTTACGCAAAAGATCATGTAAGCTAGCTGAATTTATTTCAAACGAAAATTCCTCGATCAAGGCTCACCTCAAGTTTTTCCAAGAATTTATTTGCGGTGCTGTTGGAACAAATAATAGAACATTTCCTCCTAATGATCTTTTAGCCATAACAAATTTTTGTAAGTCTGATAAATTAAATAATTTCGACATATCCTCAAAATAAATTATAAATTCAATTAATTATATTTTCATGTGATTCTGCATTAAACTTAGTAATAGTGTTTTCGATGTCTTCATAATTAGTATCAACACTTGGAATAGCACTATGTGCATGAAAGTCATTTTCATAAACAATATCACTTTCTTTATAATAATCAGTTGCACTCTTCTTTTTACATATAATGCATTGCATTGAAAAATCATTTTTACTTCTTTCGTTTTCCACTTCACTTTTTGAGTCAGCAATCACCGAATCCTCTTTAGTTTTTTGAGCTAAGAGTTCAAGGTCACATAACAGAGACAAAATTCTTCCTGCAAGCTCTTCTTTAGATCCTTGAAAAGAAATATTTAAAATGTTCGTAATAAGTTTCGTAATAAGTAATAAGTTTGGCCAGCGAAAACTCTTTGCTTATATTTTTTAATTTGTCATGATACTCATTACTTTCAGAATCAAAACCACCAAAATTTCTAATTCTTTTACGATTTAATCTATCTCTGTCATGATCAAAAATCAATCTGTGCAAAATTTTGATTTTGTCAGCTTTAAAATTTTTCAATGCAACGCTTATTTCTCATATATCGTTTAATATTATTTTGTACTATGAAAAATGTTCACGTACCTCTCAAAGATGTTCGATGAGGATCCACGTCTTTTTCAACGTCTATGCGACAATCATTTCAATCAATCTGAAATTTTTGTTATCCAGCTAATCATCTCAATCAATCCCACTTCTGAGTTTTGTGGGACGGGGAGTGGTCAAGGGGGGGGCGTAATTTAATTAATTAACAATTCTTATATAAAGCCTAATATTTAATTAACATATATTTACAAATATAAATATATACAAGTTTGGGATATTTACTATTAATTGTCTTAATATAATTAAATTTAAAGTTATGGGGAGGAGCAGTCGTCTTGCTGCTATCAAACACAACGTCTTTACATTCTGGCGTCTTTCGGTTTTCTTCTCCGCTTACAGGGAAAGCTGTTGCGCCTCTCGAACTCCTTCTCAAGTAGGCACTTGAAATAGTGACGTTGGCTATTAAGTGGTTTATCCACCACACAAACACACACACATTATGTATGTATATATATATATATATATATATATATATATATATATATATATATATATATATATATATATATATATATATATTATACCATTATAAATATATGATATATTTGATTACGTTTATCCAGAATAAATAAATATTGAGTCCAAAAGTGAAAACGCCTTTTGTTTCATTCTTTAAAAGTTGAATATTTGAACAATTTATGAGACATTTTCCTCACTATTGTGAAGTCTAATTTCAGAATTACCATTTAATAAGTTCATTTAACCAGATAATAGGATGTCTGCTCTTTTAGTAGAGAGTTAAAAGTCTTCGATGTCGTTTTGGGTTAATTTAATTTACAATCTATCAGTACAGAACCAATCATCTAAATTAAAACACTCTTGTGTCGTTCTTGGAAAATATATATTTATGCTTTATGATAATTGCATAAAAATGTTACGAAATTATGGCTATTTCTCTCCGCTTACTTTGTGATGGAATTTCCAATATTTATTTTACTTTGAATGAATTTAGAAGATGTATCATATTTATTAACGTAATTTTTATATTTTAATAATTATGATACTTCATACAGAAAAGTAAGCAACAAAAATATAAGGTTTCAAATATTGTAAAATATGAACATTGCTTTCTTTAATTAAAATTGGATTTAAATCTTTAAATATTTAAGGATATACATTAAGTTTTTGAACGTTTTAAAAATGAGATCTGGTATTACTATTTTAAATAAATAATTTGAAATTTTGAATGTATACTTACAAACGCAATTATAAAATACCACTAAGGTTTACAGAGAAATAAGTTTTTACACCGTTTACTTTTTATTGTAATTGAATTGTTGTTATATTGGTATTGAGAATGAAACAATAGTACCGCTAGCTTCAAAATAGTGTAACAGTAAAAACAAGATATGCAGATATATTTAAAATAAAAAATTTAAAATTCAGCTAGAAAGAAAAATTATTAATCTCATCTATTAGAATTAATATATATATATATAAATGGATATAAAAGTAATAAAATACGGATATAAAAGTAATGAAACCATTTCGATAATTCTGTAATTTCCGAAATATCCAAAAAAAATAAATCAATGCGCAAGAAATGTTTTGACTCAGAATTTTCTGATTTTCACAGTATACTTATTTTTTTTAGCTCATTCTATCACGTAGAAAACTAAGTGCTTTTTTATTTGGATTTTAAGCTTAGAATTGTTAAATTTTTTACTAGATATTTTAAAATGAATAATATTTTGGCTTGCTTAAAGCATAGTATAAATCAAAATTGAAAGTTTTATAGTTACAAGCTAATTAAAGTAGTTTTTATGTTTTCTTATTTGACAAATCACCGTGAAATAAAATTTGAAATAATAAATAATATGATAATCTATTAAATTTAAAATAGTTTATAATTTCAGTAAATGTTTCTAAGCAAAATACCATCCTATTTAATTAGCTTTTCACCAGAAATAGAATTTTTAAAAAAAAGCAAAAAGCTTTTTTTAAGGAAAATTGTTTTAAAATTTGCTACAGTAAATTATTACCGAAAAGCATTCAGCTTTATTGTTATTGAATGTCCAATTTTGAGTCATTTTTTATATTTTGGCATAGAAAATGTTTGGAAACCAAATGTATATAAAATATTCAATGATGATAGTTGGATATTGAATCATCTGTCAACAACAAGCTCTGTATTTAGACCCTCTTATTAATCGAGAAGATTTCAATAAATTCTAAATTACTTAAGAAAATCTATTAGTTGATTAGATTATTTTCTTTATCAAATTGTTAAATGTTTCCAAAGGATTTGTAAGGCTTTTTACAACATTCAAAAATGAAACCTTAAAAACAAGAAAACAAATATTAATATCATTTAAGAAAGTTAAAAATGGTGTTCCCCAGCATTAAAATTTTGCAAAAAAGTTATTTCTCATTGATTTGAAACTGCATATTTGTTTCTCACTTTATATAAATATATACTTATGTTATATTTTAAAGTATACAGTTTTGAATTTTTCCTATACTTAATCCAAAATTCATTTTAACTTTAATTTAGTGAATAATAATTTAGTATTATCTAGTTTGCAAACATAATGCGTACATTTTTAAGTATCTATATAGAATATCTTAAATCAAAAAGTCAAAATGTGAGTTTTCCGCATCCTAACAATCTTCAGCTTTTAATACTTATTTAAATTTCATCTCTCAGCTTTATAAGTTAGTATTATGTTATAAGAATGCGATTCGATATATAGGGTTGGTTGCTTTACTTTTCAAATAATTCAATTTTCGTAAAATACTTTTAAAGTACAAAAATCAGCATTTAAAAAATAAACAAAGTTAAAATACACATGTGGCTGTAAAATACACATACACTTTTGATTTTCAGCATGAAGTAAATTATCTTCAATTATAATATTTAATTAAATGAAGAAGAAGAAATTCATTTATAAAGTGCAAATTCTAATTAATTTGTATTGAGAAAAGGAGAAAAACTTGGAAGCAGAGTTTTCATTATACAAAAGAAATTTCCGTTGTTGAATACATTATTTTTTCCTTAAAAATTATTTCTTTAAGTAAACAAAGTCTCCCCTCGAAACCTCAATTTGATAAAATGCAGCCTGTAAAAGTCAATTTATAAATCTGTTCTTAATGAGTTTTCTTTCAAAGCTACACAATTCTTTTTCTTGTTCAATAGGGGACTGTGACTGAAGATAAAAAAAAGCAAGAAAACTATCGATAATTTCCCTCTAATCGAAAAGAAAATAATTTACTTAATGAAATATTTATTATCTGTTGAGTAAACAATTTCTTAAGGGAATGGAAGCAAATTATTTTTCTTGAAGAAATAACCTGTAATATACAAAGCTACTTCATTTTTTTGTTATAGATAAAGTGTGGAATTCGGTGAACAAGAGTATTGAAATGTTATCGTAATTGAAGAAAGCATTCCTTACATGTAATAGAGAATCAATTTAGCATGCATGCATTTCTATTTGGTAGAAAATGTGACTGTTATACTTCAGTTTGAAGTTTAATAAATACAATCTTAATAAATGAAAGATAATTTTTAAGAAACAAATTAGAAATCAGCAATTAAGGAGACACTTTAATTATTTAAATTGGAAGACAGTGTAAGGTAATTTATTAGTGAATATTTTTGAAATATACCATACGAAACTGACAAATTTAATCATTATAATTAAATACTATTTCAGTATTATCTTGCATTTTAAATACAAAAATAAGAATCTCATTTATATATAAACGCGTTTGCATTAATGTATTTGTTTTCATTTTTTTTTTCAAGAAATAGCTTAAATTTAATCTTTTCCAGAATTACTTGGTACAAATAAATATAGGTTCAAAACATTTAACTATCAATTAAATTAATGATTTATTAATTTCTGATGCTAACTTTTTATCTTTTGAAAAGCACAACATTTCAATTATAAGAGAAGAAATTAAAATTAGTTTAGTTACTAAATAAAGCTTATTTTAATTATTAATTTCTGGGTAACACAATTTTTTATTTCGTGGAATTTATCTAGCTAAAAATCTTTTACAAATTTGAGACATTTTTTAAAAAAATTATAAAATATTTACTCATTTTGTAAGCTGAATTTTTAAGAATAATTTAATATTTCAAACAAGTTACTAAAAAGCTATATTATAAATTTGGTGTGTGATAATTTAACTTTATTAATTTCCAAAATTTTTATCATGAACAGAAGTAAAATTTTGAAACAAATAATATTTTTCTAACAAGTTACATGTTTTTCAAGGTAAAAATCTGTTTTCCAGGTGAATCAATGTAGAATTTTAGTTTTTTTAAATTCTTTAATCTGACTCTTAATACATCAATTAAATCAACTGAATGCAAGAAAGGAAAATAAATTATGAAAAACATAAGTTAACTTTTTATTAGAGCATAATTTTTTTAAAAAGTACTCTTATTACATTAAAGTGCTTAATTCAAAAAGTAGTATTATCAAAAATAACTTTGTTCGATGCACAAATCCAATAATTTAAATTGCCCAGTTTATTATTTTGTCAGAAATTTGTAAAATGTTAGCAAATCTATTTCAGAATTTTCAATATACACGCATAATATTAACAACTTATTAGACATTGTTCTCTTTGTGTACATAGAACTCTAGCACTCAACCCACAAAGAATTTCTTTAATTTCTATGTAGAGGAGGTGCATCTTTAAGAATTTTAGAATTTGTGAAATAGTAACATTTCACCTAATCACTTATTATTGAGAAACAAGTTGAAGATTATGAGGATATGCTTTCTAAATACACCGACTTCACTTGAAAATCTTTAACTATCATTTTGGTTTTCAATTCAAACCAGAAAAGGGCTAGAAATAATATTTCATTCATTTTCTTAAAAGTTTACTACTGAGATTCACAACTATAAGGATTTTTATTAATCTGATATTCAGAACAATTTAAAATGAAATGTTTTTAAATTTTATCATGAAAAAAAATTTTTCTCCGTAATTTTGTTTGAAAAACCTCATTTATAATTTAGAACCATTCAAGAGTTTTAATGTGTTATGAGATAATTCTGTTGAAGAATAAAATGTATACTTCCTGGGGCCTGAGCAGCTATCAGGTGCGTCGGCAGGTGGTGGATAGCCGAACATCCTGTAGGAATGACAGGATAGCCTTGAATACAGAATCAGAGGCCGCGAACCAGCTCCCGAAACCTTGGTGTTAAGCGACCCATGCCTAGGGCTATTTGGCATGGGTCGCCGTGGTAATGGTGTCTTAATGGAGCCTCTAGTTGCCTTTCGAACTTCTGGAGCTTATTTTTGCCTTGCCCTGTAACTCAGGCAATGCTGGGTGGACTGTTGTATTACCTGAGCCTATTAATTGTTATCTTATGGCTGAGAAGACAAAAGTAATCGTTTCTGAATTTGCAGGTGAAACCTCTGAAGTAGACCTTGCTGAAAAAGACAAGGGAACCCAGAGGCAATCTAGTGAAGGGGCTACAATGAATCCTTCACAGGAGGCAGAAATGTCCTCCAAAGTATCTTCTGGTGAGAATCAGGAAGCTATCACTAGCATGACTGACTCTCAGACCAGAATCAAGCTTAAAAAGACTTTCTGGTGCCCAGAAGAAACTGGTAAAGGAACGCAAAATCGCTGAGGGGACTTGGGTTGAAAAATCCAAGGCAACCAAAGGCGAGAAGAGTCTCGCCAACCAGACGGACCAGGGCAAAGCCGGAAAGGCTGCCAAGAAAGAAGGATCTGGTGGATTTACCTACAGGGCGGCTCTCACAACGGTCAAGATGGCTGTGCTCATAGAGGGCCATCAAGAAAAACGGCTAACAGAGGAACAGGCCTCCGACCTGGAACTCTTGTTAACCGAGAAAATAGGAAGGAATGAGGAGGGTTTTGCCCCAACCTTCCTATCCTGTAAACTTGGGACACTTATTGTCATTTGTGCAGATCTGGGGAACTCAAAGTGGCTGGAACAGACTGTCAGTGACATAAGCCCCTGGTAGGAACAAAAACTCTTGATGGGTGAGGCAAGGAAACTTGCCAGAACCACCAAGATAATTGCAAAACTGCCGAAAATCTGCAGTAAACTGGAGCCTAAACAGGTCCTGAGGAAAATCGAGGTACAAAACGATGGGGTCACTCCAACGGAGTGGAACGTTCTTAACATCAAGAACAACCCATCTGGGAAGACCATCGTTCTTAGTGTACCCGAACTAGATGGTATGACACTTGGTGCAAGGGGATATAAATTTCATATCGGACTTTACCAAGTGCAGGCAAAAGCGCTGGACAAACCCTCTCCTGCTGATGGGGGTGAAGGTAGTTCAAGCTAACCTCCACCACAGTAGAAGTGGTACCACTAACTCAGTAAGAAGTTTCTTAAACAGTGAGAAGTGGGGAGCATCTTCCTTTAGCATCCCCACAGAGCATTGCCTCGAAGTCTGGAATATACACCTGGCCTTGATTCAAGAACCCTGGTTGGTTAGGAGGAGAATCAGTGGCCTCAAAGGAACTAAAAGTAAGCTTATCTATTGTATCAATAGTAACACTGGAACTTGCATATTTTTACATAAAAATATTGAGGTTTTACCTCTCTGTGAATTTATCCTTATGGACCTCACAGCTGTGAAAGTCAGACTCAACATAGAGGGAGGAGACAAAGAAATTGTTTTTGGCTCTGTGTACCTGCCCTATTAAAAGAAGGCTACACCTGACCATTCTCTGCACAAGCTCATGAACGTTTGCAGAGACAGCAATTTACAGGTAATCCTAGGACTATACTGTAATGCTCACCATGTTGTCTGGGGAAGCACAGACACAAATAAAAGAGATGAGTGCCTTTTAGAATTCATTTTAAACTACGGGTTAGATATTCTAAATGAGGGCAATGAACCTACTTTCATTACTTGGTGCTAATATAGAGGCGAAAGGAAAAAATGGTTGGAATATTTTACATGAGGCTATTTATTATAATAAGCCTGATTATAACAATCGATCTGAAGTGATTAACATTACCATAGCGGCAACGCTAATTAGTAAAAATGTCAAAAATTGGAAAATAGATGGCAGACCTTCTGGTTCAGACCATCAAAACATCCATTTTGAAATTCACTCTATGTGTGTCTGGATCGCATGTTCAGAGAACCAGTTAGGACGGACTCGAAGAAATTCCAGGAAGATTTGACTGGATTGGTTGAGTTCGGGAACAGACCTATTAGAGATAACAACGATCTAGAAATCAAAGCAGATACTCTGCACAGTAGTATTCTAAATTCTTATCATAACAATTGCCCTATTCGCACTAGGAGATCTAAATTCCAGTGTCCTTGGTGGAATGACTCTCTAGCAACCGAAACGGCAAATGTTAGGAAATTTTTTAATAAAGCTAAGAAAAATGGGGAATGGGAGAACTATAAAACGGCCCTCACTAACTATAACAAACTTGTTAGGAAAAGCAAAATTAACTCTTGGAGGAAGTTCTGTGAAGAGAGATTCTATCTCTGAAGGAGCTAGACTCCAAAAACTCCTCAAAAGGGATTGAACCTATTTTGGTTTGCACCTTAAAGGGCGAGGAGGGTAATTTTGCTGCTTAGAGGAAAGAGGTAAGGGAAATTATGACCAAATCCCACTTTCCATGTATAGAAATATTTATAGCAACGAAGGGGAGCACTGCATTGGCTCTTTGCAAAGGGTCAATAGCGATCAATGGACCATCGGTAAAAATATTGTTAATTACAACAATGTTAAATGGGAAATCTCTGTCTTTAAACCTCTAAAAAGCCCAGGGCCTGATGGAATTATGCCTATCATGATCCAGAAGGTAGAAGAGGTTATCATACCAGTAATAACTAGAATTTACAGTGCTAGATTAGCACTGGGTTACATACCAAAGATATGGCAGAAGACCAGGATTGTTTTCATTTCTAAGCCTGTTAAGGATACCTATGACCAGGCCAAGTCTTACAGACCTATCAATCTTTCTTCATTCTTTCTTAAAATTATGGAGAAAATCATTGATAGGCATATTAGAGATTACTTGGGTAGTTACAGTCCCTTGCATGCTCGTCAATTTGCCTACCAATCTGGCAAATCTACTGAAACTGCTTTACATCAGCTAGTTTCTAAGATTGAAACCACGCTTGATCAAAAAGAAATTGCCTTGGCAATTTTCCTTGACATCTAAGGTGCCTTTGACAACACTTCCTATCTATCCATCCTTAATTCACTTTGAGGGGCAGGAATTAATATGACCCTGTGTACTTGGATTGAGGCCTTGATTTCGGATAGATGTATACAAATGAGCATCCTCGGTGAATCTTTTAAAAAAAGACTACTAGAAGTTGTCCTCAAGGAGGTGTTCTCTCACCATTACTTTGGAACCTAGTTGTAAATAATCTTATAAAATATTTACATGAGAGTTGCTACTATACGCAAGGATATGCTGATGACATTGTCATCATTAACCTTGGTAAAGATTTTGACATAACTTGTCATCTCATGTAGGATGCTTTAAGTTATGTAGGTCAATGGTGCATGGATAGGAACCTGATGGTTAATCCTCAGAAAACCTACCTTGTACCTTTTACGCACAAAAGGAAACGGGATGGTTTTTTCATACCAAGACGTTTTGATGTTGAAATCAATGTGGCTTCAGAGGTGAAGTAACTGGGCATTTATTTATATAAAAACTCACCTGGGATGAGCACATTGATGATAGAATTAACCAAGCAAAGAAAAGCATTAGGATTTGCAGGCGAATGCTTGGTACAAACTGTTGTTGATATCCAAAACATCAGTTTTGGATGTACACAGCTATTGTCAGGCCCATTTTCACATATGCCTGTGTGATCTGGTGGCGTAAGGTGGAACAGAAGACTGTGATTAACAGACTAAGAGGTCTACAAAGACTGATCTGTTCTGCATCACCGGAACAATGTCCACCGCGTCAACTAGAACATTGGAAGTTATGTTGGATCTGACTCCCTTAGACATCTTCATCTGTAGCACTGCCAGAATGACTGCATACAGAAAATGAAGTTACAAAACCAATGGTACGACCAGCCTGTTTCCAAAGGGCATTGGGGTATTACCGGGAAAATTCAAGATCCTACTTTCTTGATACCCTCAGACATCATGGAAAAGTCATACATGTTTGAAAGGACATTTGAAATAGTTTTTTCAACTAATGACGAGTGAGGTAACATGTTCGAAACTAAAACATGATATATAACCTGGTATACAGATGGATGGAAAACAGCCTCTCAGGATTGGGAGTATGTGGCGTGTCACCAAGAACCAGCTTATCTGTAAGCCTTGGGCGATGTACTCCAGGCAGAAGTTTTTCAGATTATCCACTGTCTGCGACTAAATAAGAAGGGCTATCACGGTAAGCGGATTCTCATTTTTAGTGACAGTCAAGCCGCTTTAAATGCTCTCAATTCTTTTGAAATGAAATCTAAAATGATTTTGAAATGCAGAAACCTTCTTACAGAACTGGCAACTAGAAACAAGGTGATCCTTGTATAGGTGCCCGGCACTAAGGTATCGAAGGTAATGTAAGGGTTGATGAACTTGCTAAACAATGATCGTCTTTTGTCCCCATCGGTGAAGAATCTTTTTGTGGGATCAATTTGAAGACCGCAAAATTCAATATTTTTAGATGGGAAAAATAGAAGATATATGAAGGTTGGCTCAAAACTCCTGGTCAAACCCACGCTAAAAGTATGATCTAAGGATCATCAGCGAGGATTGCTTCTGTAATTCTAAGATGCTCTAGGCAGAAAATACGTTTAATCGTAGGCTTCATAAGTGGGCACTTCTATTTCAGAAAACACCCCTATAAAATGGGCCTGTTTCAGCAAGACCCATTCATTCATACTAGAGAGCTACACTTAGGCTCTATTAAAGGGTTATCAGACTTTATTAATAAAGTAGGTGACCCGAGCAACTGGAACTAGGAAATCTTGGGTTTTGAGTAAACAGTACAAAATGCTGATAAAAGCAGAGGTGCCCAATGACAATCAAACCCAATTTTAAGAAGAAGAAATGTATACTTATGTGGCTCAGTTTTCAAATTCAGATATATATATATATATATATATATATATATATATATATATATATATATATATATATATAACGAAAACATTATATTAGATATACAACAACAACAAAAACAAACAAACAATATACGAAAACATTTTGAGATTTTTTGTAAATAATTACTTTCTTCAAATTATAGTTTTTAAAGGTATTTCTGTAACTGTAAAATTTTATACCAATTTAACAGTGAAGTTTTGTTTCGAAGTAACATTTTAAGACTATTTTACCACTAAGTAGGAACCAAATTTCATATTATTAACACGAAATTGATACATTTTTTGAAGAAATACATTGTTTCATAACCAGCATTCAGTAATGTAGAATAAAGTTAAAAAGATGAATTATAAATGTCTTTAATATTTTATATTTTTTCATTAAGTTACTTTAGAGCCTAAAAGTTACTTCACTTCATTACTTGTCATTTTTTAAATATTTTGGCATCATGTAATATTGTTAAAAAAATATAATGCTTTTCTTTTACAGCAAGGTAGAACAGCTTTACACTATGCAGCTTTTCTACCAGATAGAGGAGAAATTTATCAGTACCTTCTGGCCTTAGGTGCTGATGAAAGAGCGATGGATGTAGTAAGTAATAATCGACTTTATTAGACCAAATTAATTATACCTCTATCTCTCTCTAATATATATATATGTATGTATATATATATATATATATATATATATATATACATATATATATATATACATATACCGGGTGAGCCAAAAGTTCGTTGCAATTTTAAAAATTCATAAAAAAAGAAGAAAGTAAGATAAAGAAGTGCGGTTTGCAAGAAAGGGCTCACAAGGTAGTCGGATTTTTTTTTTTGCAGCAAAAAAAGTTTTAGTTAAAAACGTCACCTATAGATGGCGCTGACTGTCCAAAACACAATGAAAAGGACAACAGTATGCTCCATTCATTTATTCTGATAATAACAGTTGTTCAATATGACCTCCAGTACATTGTACGACACAACTAAGGTGACTCGCAACGCCCGTTACAGCTGAATGCAATATGTCGGAATGAATTGCAGAAACCTCACGACAGATGGAATCTTTGAGTTCGGCCAATGTTGAAGGAGATGAACGGTACACACGTGATTTCAAATAGCCCCACAACCAGAAGTCGAACGAAGTGAGATCAGGTGATCGTGGAGGCCTTGCGATCTTGCAACCTCGACTAATCAGTCTCTCTTCACCAAAGGTACTCAAAAGGAATCGTTTTACTGGACTGGCATAATGTGGTGGTGCGCCATCCTGCATGAAGTTTATTACAGATAACACACCTCTTTGATTTAATGCGGTCACGACTTTGTCACGCAAAAGAGTGAAATAAGGCTTAGCGGTTACTGTGCATGTTTTCCAGCCCAATCTGCGACACGGTTCTTCAAAGAAGAAAGGTCCGACAGTGAAAGATGAGGTGAAGCCACACCAGACTGTCAACTTGGCTGGATGCAGAGATTTCGTCGTGTATTCACGAGGATTAGATGTTGCCCATATACGAGTGTTATGGGTGTTGACATCCCCGTGTAGTGTGAAGTGCGCCTCATCCGTCCAGAAAACGTTGAACAGCCACTGAGGGTCGTTTTCTATTCTTGCCATAGCCCACTCGGCAAATGATTCCCACATAGCTGTGTCTCCCGGTTGTAACTCCTGCAGTGACTGCAGTTTGTAGGGATAGAGATGCAATATCCCGTGAAGGATACGTCGAATCGATGATTGAGGCACATCCAATATTCTTCCAGCTTCGCGAGCACTGCTACTCCCAATGGACGATTCCGCCGCTAAATCATTCATTGTGGTTTCCACCGCAGTAATTCGGCTCTCCGCCAACGAGGGTCATACAATGCGTAGCCGATCCTCCAAAGAGCTAGTTTCCTCGAACCTCTTTACAAGCTTGACTATTCCAGGACACGATATGCGGCCTTTCTTCGTCTTCAGTCCTTTCGTCGTGCGAAATTTTCGCAACTCAATAGTTGCTGACTCTCCGTTCAAATAGAACAACTTCACCAACAACGATCGATCGGGTAATGATAACATTCTAAAACAGAATGAGATATTCTCGAGTATCATGGCCTTTTTTCGCAAAATTTATTTGCATAATTCTGCTGAACCTCTCGATGTCAACGCCATCTATAAGTGACTTTTTTAAATAAAACTTTTTTTGCTGCTAAAAAAAATTCGACTATGTTGTGAGCCCTTTCTTGCAAACCGCACTTCTTTATCTCACTTTCTTCTTTTTTTAAGAATTTTTAAAATTGTAACGAACTTTTGGCTCACCCGGTATATATATATATATATATATATATATATATATATATATATATATATATAATTTACGAGGGTTACTCTGAAATTTTTGAGATACGCGCAGACGAGAATTTACAAAATGAAAATAACGGTTTAATTTTAAAATACAAAGTATTTTAACACAGAAGATGATTTTTTACTGACTTACTTCAACTTGTTTTGCGTAGAATAAATTTTAAACAGAATAGAAAATGGAGTTGACTCGAGAACATTTTCCCCCTATGATTTTCTGCGATATTAAAGCCGGATTAAATCAAGAAGAATGCGTTCAATGGTTGCAATTAGCATTTGGCGATGAATCTCTGTATTCATATGATTTAGAGAATTTAGAAGAGGTCGCAATTTTCTTCAGGAACACACATGAAGGCTGCCGTAGGCAGTAATCCCGGATAATATGTCTGCCATACTAAAATGTTAATGGATGATAATCGCTGTACCTATCAAATGATACAGAAGGAACTTAAGATTGGATCCGCAGCCATACAAAAAATCATTCATGAAGAATTACATATGAAAAAAGTTGTTTGCCGTTGGGTACCCCATATTCTAACTGAGCACCAAAAAGAGGAGCGTGTCAGAATCAGTAAAGAAGCTCTTAAATTGCTAAATGATGGTGGCCACCGCATCATTTCTAAAATTGTAACTGGTGATGGAACGTACATAACGTTTTTTTATGTTTCAACGCGTCAAGAAAGCAAATTATGGGTCTTTGAAGATGATCCTACGCCGACAATGGTGAAAAAACAACGCGCACTGAGAAAAGTGATGTATGTCTTTTTATTCAGAAGTACGGTTTGGTCAAAGCCATTAAGTTGGAAGGACAGAAGACAGTAACCGCAAACTGGTATACCACTAAATGTCTTCCAGAAATTCTACTAGAACTGAATGTTAGGGGACTAATGCTTCACAATAACAATGCATCTTCACTTACAACCGGATTAACAGTTGAGTTTCTTAAACAAAAACAAATTAGAGTGATCAAACATCCGCCGTAATCACCTGATCTAGCTATGTGCCAATTTTTGGTTATTCTTTAATCTAAAAAAGAACTTACGTGGACGTCGTTTTCATTCAGAAGAAGAGATTGATGTGGCTATAAATGTATTTTTGTCATCTATTCCAAGAAATGAATGGCTTGAGGCATTTAATCTGTGGAAAATTCGTCTACAAAAGGGCATAGATGCTGTAGGAGGCTATTTTGAACGCACCTAAAAATTTGCAAGTATAACTTTAAAACCTAATATATATATATATGTATATGTGTATATATATATATATGTATATATATATATATATATATATATATATATATATATATATATATATATATATATATATATATATATATATATATATATATATATATATATATATATATATATATATATATATATATACATATATATATATATGTAATATATATGTATATATACATATATATGTAATATATATATATATATATATATATATATATGTATATATATACATATATATATATATATATATATATAGAGAGAGAGAGAGAGAGAGAGCTTAAATGCATCAAAGTTTTAACTTGTATACACAATCAAGCATAATTTTTGACCCTTTTATTTGTTGTCTTTTTATTTTTTTAATTGTTTTCGTGAGATAAATTATTTTTGCTTTAATAAATTGAAAATTATGGCTTAAGATTAAACTAATTTTCCTTGTACATTATTTCTGCTTACTATGTCAATTGTTATTTAATGATTTCAAGGAAAAACTTGTCACATTTTTCACACTTTGGATTAATATATTTTTTAGTTAATTTACTATAAGGGGCTGACAGGATAACTTTAACTGTATCATGTTTTGAAAGAAGTTATAGAAAATTTTATTTATATATATACATATATACACACGTCATGCTTTTCAAAATGAATCATAGAATAATAAAAAATAGGGAATGAACATACAAAGAAAAAAAGAAGTATGAATATTTCCTTTATCATTTCAGTTTGAGAATAAAAAAAGATTACAATTCAAAACAAATAGATGGATATATTTGTTTTAAATGTAAGATTTTATAGATGAACCTATAACAGAACTATCGTCGGAGAACTACTACATTCATTTTACTCTTTTTATGTAATTTACTTCATTGCGTTTTTTACTTATTTATTATTTGCTATTGCAGCAGGTTTAAGCATTTAAAATTAATCATTAGAAAGATGTATTCTTTGAAACTAATGAAGGTAATGAAGAAGCTTGCGTCATTAACGATACTATTAAAATTAGTGATAAGTTCTTTGCCTTGAATAGGAATATGAAATATTCGTTTCTTGGTTGTTGATTCTTCTGAAATTTCAAATTGAAAACATTTTTGAAAATAGTATCTATTAATTATAATATCATATTTAATTTTCAAGCAGTTTTTTAATTATGATCCATCAAATTTAAAAATTGCATCTTACTCATATAAAAACAAGTAGTACTTTACGATACGAAAATATTTATTCATTAAAAAGAATTAAAAATAGAAGAAAATATAACTTATCATACTATTTTGATTTCTATTTGCCGTTTCTTACCAAAAAAATATATTTAACATTTAGTTAAATATATTTTTAATAAGTAAATAACAAGGATCATTCTTAAATATATGAAATGCGCAGATAAATGTAGAAAAAAAGTTAATCCTTAGATTTTAAAATACAAAATTACTTTACCCCTTGCTGTCGATCACTTTTTGCAGACCAATTGCTAATAAAATGCTGAAAATATGTGTTTCCCATAAGGGATCTATGTAAATAAAAGCGAGCCACGAGAAGGAATGTGAAAAGCTAAAATTAAATTATTTCACATATTATTTAATTTGCTTTTCACAGTAAGATCTTCTATTTTTCAGTTTCTCGTTTAGCCCTTGTCACATATTTGTAAAGCGTTTTTCTAGAAGATAAAAATGCAAAGCAACATGGAGAAGAACAGAGTTTCAGAGTCAGTGGGTAAAGTATTCAGTAAATCAAGAAAAACTAATTTACAAGGAACAAAACTTTAAAGCAAAATTGCAACACTTAATCATCTAATTATAATCACAAAGACATTAAAAAAATTTCTTTAACAAATCTTCCTAGCGGAGAACACATATTGTTCTGGAAAAATCGTTTCTGCAAAAATATAGTGCCTTGCGTTTCAATTTTAAAAAAAGTACGCTATTTCCATATTGTATTGATTTGTTTTCATAATTTCCTTAATTAATTTATTAAAACTTTAATGATTTGAACCATTTTATTTTGATTTCTTTTTAATTTAAAATGCAATAGTTTCCTGGTATCACTTTTTATCATTTACATAATAAATGTTTTGTAATTGAATCTTAGTGTAGCAATAAAATTACTCAATTAGATAAGTAGATGTTACAAGACTACATTTTGATCTAGTGGTAAAACACCATGCTTCAGATCAAAAGACTCCATGTTCGAGTATAGCAACTGTTGAATAATAAATAGATTTTGCTCTTCTGTTTTTTCATGCACATCTCTAGGGATGGTATCTGTAGGGATGTGTTTGAATATATTTTAAAGCAAAATAGTAGATTGCATTAATTTATTAAAATTTGCATTTAATTCGAATATAGTATATTTGTACATAATAAATAAAATAAATAATTAAAATATGAGGAAAAAACTCATGTGAATAAGTAACAAAATTAAATGTTTAGTTTTACTAAACTATATTATCTGAACAATGATTTTGCTCATTTAAAAGAACGTAAATTTTACTTCTTTATTAACTAATAAAATGTAAATTACTTTTTCCTAATAACTAGATCGTAATAAACCAATTATGGTGAAATTATAATTTTTATGGTATTTAAAAAGTCAGACTCTACCAATGACTGTCGTGTCGTGCACTCCCGCATTCGTTTATGTGTTCTTTAAAGAGCAGTAGAGAACTGATAAACCTTAGCTCATTCACTAACTAATTGTTATAACATGTGTTACATATCACTAACAAAAGAACAACATGCAGCTTTGGTACGTTATAAATGCATGGAAAAGAGCATTTTTTTAAAAAAAAATTAAGAATATTTAGGTGATTTTACCATGATGTCAACCTTAAAAATGAAGCAATATTTGTAAAAATTGCATAAACTATTTTATAAAATGTAATTCATATTCCTAACTTATAGTGCATACAATGAACTTAGGATTTATAGTGCATACAATGAAGTTTAAAGTAATGTGAATGCTTTAAAAAATAGCGAAACGTTTTTGCAAAATGATTTACAGATAAAATGATTTGCATGCTTTAAAAGCGCTTTACGAACTCATTTTTAGCAAACTTTTCAGTGCATAAGCTCTTTAATTAAATATTGGACATGGAAGAGGAATAGTGCACTGAGGTATTGTCTCGGCACATCCCCCGGTTTACCAGGTTTCCTCCATTGTAACCCATACATGCAGGTGATCATCAATGGAAATTACAACAGAAAAGCTACAAAAGATCAGGAAGGCCAAGAAAAGCAAAGCTGTGGATGCCATAAAAGACTTAAACATCATTATTTTGTTAGTCTCCTAACTTAGAGAAATGTTCTCTGAAGAATTAATGTAGATGTGAGAACCAATTTAATTATTGAAAGATCTTTACATTTTATTAGTATTTATACATCCATAGACGCATGTGTAGAATACAATGTAAATACAAGCATAACTACATAATGTTAACTCCCTGGAAAAAAGGATTAGTTTATTATTTGATGTAACATAGAAGAAGTAAGTAAGTTAACCAAAAAGGTTTTTCTTATGTATATTATAAACATAATTTTTATTAATATAACATTTATTTTTTAAGTTTGATTCACTTAAATTGTATCAATAGCGTAACCATTCACCATTAACTTAATCAACATTAAATTCATTAACTTCAATCATGCTAATTCTAAACTTTTATCATATGCAAGTCAGAATTTCAAGAAACCATTTTTTTTAATTTCATGTTTTATATTATTTTATAAAAGAAATAATTTAAGATGGATTGTAAATATTTAAAAATTATATATTGTTAAATTTAAAATTCAGAAAAACCATGGTAACTGTAATATTTTATTTCATCACAATTAGAATTTTAATAATTGATGTACAAAACAATCATCCTTCTCTTTATTCTGTAAAATAAATAATTTTTAGATGGTTCACGGATATTTATCCACTATGTTCTATAAAATTATTTAATAAAAATTGTTGCATAATTTATAAGATTATTAGTTTTCAGTAGAATATCTTGAAGTACAAAATCAAGTTTAATAAAACTTGAACTTAATAGGAAACTACCCAAACTCCAAGACTCTAAATGGATTTATATCAAACAATACTGTTCGAAACTATTTTTATGTAATATTTCTCTTTTTTATGATTATGTCTCGATTTTAGGGTCATTGATGTCACCACTCACTAAAATTGACGACAGTAAGTGCTGAATTGTTTTAAAAAATAGCTTTTCGAAAGAAATGGCAATTGTGGCCTAAATGGTGATAAAATATCAACGCCAAGTAGTTTAACTGTGAACTGTATCACTTCAACTGCCCTTAAAAAACCAGATTTATGACCGTTACCTTAGTTGAAGTTACTGATAAAATCTTTTATGAAATCTGGTAGAGTGCGTGGTTTTAACATTACATATTGATGTCAATCAATAGAATTGTTCCCGTTTCAGCTGTTAATAGGACAACCCATTTTTATCTGTATTGTAAAGGAATAGGATACATTTTATTCCAACAAAATATTTTATTTTCATGGAATGAGGTCCTGCGAAATATTTTATAAGGACACGACAAAAATATTCTTTTTTTTTTTGTATCCAAATTCAAGTAACGCAAGCAAATCTCTGAAGTATTTCGATTATAAAATTATTAAAAAGATTTAAGAGTATTATAAAATTAAATTTAGAAATAGATTTTTCAAAAAACTATACAAACTTATTTTGAGATACAATTATATTTAGAATCCAACATTTCTATAGTTACAATTTATTTATCCTCATCATCTTTTTATGAAGCGGTAAAAAATAATATTCAGCATTAAATTTTTGGAAATTCGACATAAATTAAGCAAAATACCTCACAAGTTTGAGCTGACTGGTGTTTTAGTTGGTTAAAAGTTATTCTAAATAAAATAATTCAAGTCTCAGCTGATGCAGTTAGCTTCCCGAGAAGTGTGGTTTCCCAATGGCGAATCGATGTATTACTTTGCTCGGTGCTACAGCACCCGAGCAATGTGGTGATGAGAATCGAAAGGTTTCTACTCGATCTCAATTTTGAGAGCACAGGCAAAAATTTGCCTCAGATTCTTATCAACAGATATCAATGGATATTCATAAACAGGATGAACTATTGTAATAGAAGTTTAAGGAAAAAATGTTGATTACAATTTTCCATCGTAATTTTTGCTTGTTATTTCATTCACTATGTTGTTAAATAGCCGATTTATGAACTATTTCTGTGATTCTGAATTTTATTGATATAAAATGTGGGGTTCTATCCTCTTGTGAATGACGTCTATTATCAAAGTCTTTCTTATACTGCTTTATTTTTTATTTTATTTATATATTTATTTACTTTTTGTTGGAAATATTAAAGTGTTACCCAATACTTTACTACTAGCTAAACTTAAACTGTTTTGTAAGAAAACCAAATGACTTTCATGTTGTGTGTTTGTTTTAGAATAACGCAATAACCTTACATATCATATATTGATTATTGAATAAGAAGAATAAACAAAATTTACTTTCATGGATATTTTTTCTACTCAGGTTTTCATTTCTTCCCTTGCATTTATTTCCACCAACACGTGAAAAAGAAAATTTTTAATCATTTACCTGAATTTCGTTAAAATCTGGTTTTAGTTAAATTACTTTCATGACAGGATTATTTAATCATGTCATAATGTTCATCATGATTGCATAAAAATTTGTGAAATTATTGAGTGTGCCATCATAGTATGGTTTTTGAGTGAAATGTGACGCAAATCGAAGTACATACAGCTTCACTGAAAGAATGTTTACGCAATAAAACTTTATGATCAATCATATATAAATGTTTATATAGTTCATTTAACAAGTAAGACTTTTCAAACCGTTTCTAAGAAGGAAGTTGCCGCGCTGGCAGCTGAATGTTTAGCGCTCTGGCCTTCTGTTCAACAGTTCGTGGGATCGAATCCCACCTTGAGCAGGGATGTTTGTAGTGGTTCGGAATCCACTTTAAACTGTAGGTCCCGGTCTAACTAGCCCTCTTGTGCAAAGGAAGACCGTTGAGCGACAAACAAAACCCAACCTGAGAATGAAGTTCTTCCATGAACATAATTAATTTAATTAATCCTTTTTACACATTTGTATTAACTTAATGAGTACCAGTGTAGCAGAATCTTTCTTAATGGATTAATTAAATGAAATTAATGCAATAATCAAATCATTTATTGAGACCTAGTGCTCTGCTTATAATAATGCAAAGAGATATTAATATAAAAGAAATCTATTAAGTTCAATATTATATAATTTGATTATAACATATTGTGATTTTTGAATTTATAGATGATACTTTCAAGTTAAGTAACTGGAATATAATTTTGCAAACTGCACCACATTAAATTTCGTATACAGTTTTGCTTCGGGCCGTTACATGTTGCTCTTAGAAAGGAATTGAACTCATGGGGAATTAACTAAATGATCAAAAACTGAATGTAACTCATTCCACTTGCTGCTGAATTCCACTCGATATTTTGAAGAATAAATAATGTCAGAAAAGAGTACATTATTTTAATCAATGTATTCAAGTTAAAAGTAGGTTTTGCAGAATGATTAACATACCTTAAAATATACTACAATTTTTTTTTGCATAAGCACTAATAAATAGGTACATATATTCACATTTAAATTCGATATATGGACAAAACTTATTTTTATAGACTAAAATTTTAAGCTATGAAGTCAAAAGAATATGTGATATGAATTGCAAATTTTCAAAATCATTTTATGATAGCCTATGTGGTTCCGTAAAATAAATGCAGTTAAGAGATTCAATGGGATTAAAAAATATATCTTTTTTCTTTGTTGCAAGTTCAATTAAATACAAAATTATTTCACTAATGTGTTGCAAAAATATCCAGGATTCTTATTATAATTGAAAATCATGATAGTCTCCAGCCATTTGAAAATATTATGAATGCAAGTCATTAGGAAATGTAAAAGAAGTCTTGGGGGAACTCGGTTCCTTAAATTAAATGTTATGTTTTAAATATTTCTAAAGAATTTACGAATTTAAAAGTAGTTAATGGATTTAAAATTAAAAATACATTTCTAAATATGTTTTTATTACCTTTTTATGGTTTATAAAATATGATATATTAGTTATTTTTTACAAACTATATAACTATCTTTGACATATTAGTTATATTTTTTCAGTATGGTCGACAACCAAGTTTTTACCTTGATGGCCAAAATGATACTATATTAAGTCAACTTCGAGATGGATCAACTTTAAATGGTATAAGAAAGATCAAACCAAGATATTATAATCAAGTACCTTCTGGTCAACCTTTCGCCAATTCTAACAGTAAGATTTCTTTGAATTTTTATTTGTCAGTTTTATGTATGTAACTCCTTTAATGCAGCAATAATAATTTCTCACTCACTCGCACAAACGCACACACACACACACACACACACACACACACACACACACACACACACACACACACACACACAGAGACTAATGGCAAAATTAAATGTACCTTTGGATTGTTTTCTCTGAGTGTTACGTTCTAACGCATTTGTGATTTACGTTAATTTCCTAAATCCCATTCCTTGCAACTCATGAATACGTTCACTACTTATGAAACATCTTCTCTGATAATATTTTGTGTTCGTCTCAGTATGCTGTCAATGTCCTAATATAAAGTAATATATATTGTATGTTCTAAATTGAGTTGAACTATCTTGACATTCATTATGAGCTATCAATGTGTTGCTGAATGTTAGCAAATATGGTGTTATTCTCAAATTCAAATTAGTTGCTTATGATGTGAAAATGCTGGTTTCTGAATTAAGGGTCTAAAATTCAGCTTTAGGATTTTTACGGCAATTTGAAAGAAATTTGTTTCTTTTCGGAAATTACTATTTGGAGATAATTTTATGCATAAATAAATTACTCCTAAAAGGCAATAAATAAATTTGATGAGTGTGTGAAATTTTTCATGTTCATATTGAAAAATAAATTGGATTTAATTAAAATAAAAACGAGTGAATAACGACTTTAATTCTGAAACCATGTTCGACTTTTAAGAAAATCCATGATGACACACACACGCACATACACACGCACACACACACGCACACGCACACACACACGCACACACACACGCACACGCACACGCACACGCACACGCACACACACACGCACACACACACGCACACGAACACACGCACGAACACGCACACACACACGCACACGAACACGCACACACACACGCACACGAACACACGCACGAACACGCACACACACACACACACACACACTTTATGTGAATGATTTGTTTTAAAATACATTTTTATCACAAATGATGCTTACAATTATTTAAAGTAGGAAATTGTTTATTGAAATTTAAAATATAAAGTAGCATTAATAAGATATGCTGATTTATTGATAAGAATACATGAATATATATCTGGTATAAGTTTGGATTATATGAGGCATGAGAAATAATATCTTAAATGTATATAAAGATTTAAGAAGCTCCTGTAATATTCAGTTCTCATTTTTATTTAAAAATTTAGTGGAAACGGAATAAAATATTTAAAAAAGAAATTGAATAACAAAATTTTCAAAATGCAATAATTTTTCAAAAACTAGAGTGTATTAATATTAAAGATAGACTAATAGAAAAATAGTGAATATTAAAAACTAAAATAAAACTAAATAACCTTCTAAAAATTTTGGAATTGCAAGAAAAATTAGATAATTAAATAATAATCAAACAAAAAAAGAGAAGAAAAATTCAGAAACAAAAAAATGTAATCTAAAGAGAAATAAAAAGTTAAAAACAGCATTTTTTCCTGGAAAACATGATTGAAGTGAAAAAACATTTTCTATATTTGTATAATAATCCAAAGGAAAAATCCTTCATTGAATAAATTTCTTATGAAGTCTCTAAAAATGATGAAAATAGAAACAAAGCCAAAAGAAAGCCGAATGAAAAATGAAGCATACCTAATATAAACCGAGAGAAATGTCAAGTGATAGCCATGAATGAGCCATAGCAAGGACTTGGCCAAACATGTAAGAATGGTTTAACAAGGACATGAACCATAATTGATTTAAATAAGTCGTAATTATTGAGAAATTTATTGAACCACACAACACACATGAAAATACAAATTTAATGAAATTATTGTTAGAAATATAGATACATAATGTGATGAGGCAAGCCCATACTTGACTCGCAGTAAACACAAAACTATGATTTCTGGTATGTTATGAAACAATTATTTTCTGTAGCATAGTTAAGATCTCATGAAAATGATAGATGAATTTTAATCTAATTATTAATAAAACTAGAAAAATTAAAAGATCACATATGACTAATTAAATTCTTTTCAAAATAAAAATAAGAGGCTCTTATTAAAGAGAATTTTAGAAGTCGATCGATTAATTTAATAATTATTTTGACTCTGAGCTTTCGAAGAAGAGAAGGAAAAATATTCCTTCTTCATGCTAAGTGGAAGATAAGCTTTAGGAAGTTTTTTCAGGTCAGAATGTTAAATGAAACGCTTTTAAAACCGAAGCGTCTTTATATATCTGGAACTATAGATTATTATATGCTATGATAAGAATAATATATTTAATAATAGCTTGGAAATGAGACAGTTGTAAGATTGACAGTGTTATTCATTTTTAGTAAATTGGAATTAAATAACCAAGAAACTTTATCCCATCACAACGAAGATTAAATATTGATTCTGTTTCCTAAGTTTGAAAGATATTTTGATGAATTATTTCTCAAAATTTTCTCTACTTTTAAAAGAAAATGGAATATCCAGAATGAATATTTTGAAAATCATTTAATATGTTAAATTTATTTATAGTCTGTTAAGCCTAAATTTTACATTTGAAAGAAAATGTAATGGTAAATAAGTAGTTGGATAAAATTTGATTTTTAATAAGTGGAACTATGAAACAAACTTCTTTTGAAAGAATCGATATCATAGGATAAAATTACGAATACATGAAAAATTTAGTAGAATAAATATTTCATATACGATTTTAAAATTAAAAGCAGACATTTTAAGAAGAATCAAAAGAAAACTGTTTAAACGTTTAATATCAAAAGTGCAGAATACATTTTTCTTGATTAATATCTTAAAAACGTAAATTGTTAGCAATAAGCATCAATAAATATGTTTCCAGATTATGATTAATTTTAAACTTTCAACCTTAATAGTTGCAACGTGCTTATAATGTGCTTGTTCTTAAAACTAGTTCCACTACACATCGTAAATTAGCTAATTGAATATTTAATGTCTTCTATAATTTTTCTTATTGAATATAGATATTTATATGAATTTTTACTCTCACAAGTGTCTTCTGGTTAAAAAATAAAGTGAATACAGATATTATAAAAAAATGTTGAAATCTATATCAGAAAATTTTATTTTCCGAAAAATAACGGCAATTACAATTAGTAATTTATTGTACATAATCCTAATGAAGTTTTCTTATATTTTGGATACATTTTTTATTATTCGATATGAATTAGTATAGTTAATCCATGTGAATTAGAAACGTTGGTTAATTGGTCTTTTTATCTGTTAGTTGTTCTTTTTTGCATCCCTACTGGAAGAGTATTTCTTGATAAAAAATTCTTTAGCTTTGAAATTTTACGCATTTAATATGTTTTCTCTGGAAATTAGAAGTATTAATTTCACTAATAACAAGCCTTTAAAGTTGACAATATAAATGATTGATAACTCAGATATGAGCTGCTTATACTTAAGCAGATATAAGCTATAACTAAACAGATATAAACTTATGATAAAAAATTGTGTACAAAAATAAACTCATGAATTTATTTTCATAGTGAAATAAAAAAATTTCATTAAAAAATACTTACGAGTATTTTTATATAAATTCTTTATACTTTTTTTTAAAATTAATTATTGTTAACTATTTTTGTAATTAGTAGCTTAAAGCAATGCTTAATATTCTTATAAGATTAAAATAATTGTTTATAGAAGTCCACTGCAGTATATATTTCACAAGTAAATCAAATGGTAAAAATTACTTTTAGTTTTTTTTTAATATTTATATAGTTTTATCTCTCTCTCTAAATATACACATATCATTATTATTGTATTTCTATTATTAAAATACATTAATGCATATTTGTAATTTTAATATTAAAACTTGTTTATTCTTTGTTTTAGATATTCCCATATCAATATGCTTTTATTTTTTATTTATAAATAATAACTTTAAATAATAAAACCTTTAACGATGAAAATATTAACAACAAGCTAATAATAAATAACCTTATATTAGTTGCCTAAAAAAATTAATTTTTATAAGTAAATGAAAAAGGGAGCACTATAAGAGCATTCGGAAAATTTCAAACATTTAGTTTATACATTTCAAATCAATTATTGTTAACTACTTCTGTAATTAGTAGTTAAATTTATTGATTAATTATTCTTACTAAATTGACACAAATGCTTATAATATTTCATCACCAAATGAGACAGTGATAATTAGTTTTTATTTATTATTTGCGTAATTATAATTAAACTTATATGTTCTTTGTTAAAATTCTTCGACTGCGCTACTAATAATTAAGATGTCACGTTACCAAATAAATAGAGGAAATAAACATAGTTTGGGCAAAAGACTGAAAATGATTTAATGGCTTTCATCTCGTTAACAAGCTGAAGAGAAAATCGATAGTCTTGAAATGAAATTAAACGTGATTAATGTAATTACAGGTCTCGTTGAGCTGTTTACCCGAAAACAGTGCAGTCCTTTGAGAGTATTTGAATTTCTATAAGGCTACTTTTGAATGTGAAAGGAATTAAATGAAATATTTTATTGGAATGCAAATCTTCAATGTTCGTAACTATAATTGCTACAAGAGTCATAAAAAGCCAGATTTGTTAGATGAGTGTTTAATCGTTTATATTTTGATATTGCGTATCCTAACATCACATGAAACATTTATATTTTTACAGTTTGAAATAAATATTTAGTTATCAATTTAAGAGTTGTGAAAATTTAATTAAAGTGAGTTGCACTGATGTGCAATTATTTATTTTTATTCTTTGCTAATTTTGTGACTTTTTTAAATTTATCATGATGGAAACTATCAATTTTTTTTTTTAAAAAAAAACTTCCTAAACAGAAACATATAATTTACATCATAAAAAATACTGTTAGTTATATTTTCAAATTTACTATAGCAATACATCTTTTCGAAATTTTTATCTGATATTATTTTATTTTTCAATTTTATAATTATGACTTATATTTTGCGAAGAAAAAAATTACCCGATTAGATCATTTTTTTTATCTAAATATAAGTCTTAAACTCGAAAGAAATTCGCAGTAAAGAAAAGAAATCAAGTCTTCTATTCTATGGTAGGTAGAGTCATTTGTCGATGGTAAAATTGAAAGTAATTTTACCACAGAGCTATTTCAACTCTGACCTACGAATTCTGAGCCACAGCAAACAACTACGTAGGAAGTGGAAATCGAATCCCTTGCACAATTATCTTATTTTTTATTATAAGGAATGATAAATGTGCATGTTTATGATGTGTCAATTTTAAATATAGGAAATTTGAATAGACATAGTGCGAAATATGAATTGGCACATAAATTGCATAGATATATTTTGCTATAAAATAGGGAATTTTCTAGCACTTTGAAAGCAAACCTAAAGAACAGCGTTAATTACCCTTAGTTTTTACTACAAAATAAAATGTATGCATACGATTGATTTTATTTCATCGTTATTTTACATACAAGTTTTTAAATTTGTAAAGAAAACATTTTTTAATTCTTCAATTTTATTTTGCTCCTATTTGATTCTGCTTGGTATAAAACTAATGACAAAGTTCAATTTTGCATGATATATATGTAATAATTATGTAAGTGTATCACATTATTTAATAATGATAATTAGATGAGAGTGAAATCACTGTTGGCCATTGAAATTGCTACGCCAAGGAAATGATATGCTACATGCATAAAATTGATGCTACAAAATGATGATGTAAAAATCATATAAATGATTAGCTTTATCACTAATTTATGTAAAATTGGTGATGGTAACAGTCTCTACAATAACCTTCGATAAAGAAATTATAGAAGTACCTCATACACACAAATTAAATTTGAGCTTTGTTGCTTGTTGAAACATTGCTGTAATGTTCCTCGCAAGAGGGATAAATGCTTACCTGATGGAACAGAAGATAATAGTCAAACAGTGGTCGACGCTATAGCGATTTTTCTTATCATTGTATTACTATTCACGCTGGTTTAGATTTCAGGACTATCATTTGAAGATTGAATTGATAAGTTCAAAAATGCCGTAAACAATACCAGGTTGAATTGCAGCAATTCGCCATTAATGGCAGCCGCGAAAACAGAATTTTTTTCCTCCGTCACCTCAAGAGATTGTTAAGCAAGGTCAGAAATCGTAAGTTAAGATATGGGGCTGTCTGGAAGACAAGTTCTTGCACGAGCAGCTGGAAGAGATTTAAAGCATCAAGAACTGTCAATTCAGTGACCCTGTTTATGTGACCCTTAATGCTAAATCTCAGAGAGGAGTGCCTTTGATGCTATGATCAATCACAAACCTGGACTAACGAATCTCATGATGTGCTTTCGGACAAATTATGCTTTATTTTACATCATGATGGTCGTATCTGTGTTTGGCCGCATTGTGGAGAATGCGCAATGTGTGAGAACACATTAGATATCACCAGAATGATCCATCCTCTTAATTTTGGTATATTATGACATAGGCACACATCTCTTGTCCACATTGACATCAGTTTGATTAGTGACTGTTATGTTAAGGGCAGGGGATTTACCCTTTATTTGAACCCTACGAAATGCTACACTTCAGTAGGAATGATACATAACAGCATGCAACCCACATTGTATGGACATTCTTTGATGTAAAGAATGTTCATCTACTGTCTTGGGTCTAAGCAGTTATTTATCACACAAATTTCTCTTATACACACATTTTACACAAGTTTTACTTAACATTATAAAGTATATGAAACTGTTACAATTAGATGAATATATGGAATACTTCCTTTCATGTTTGAAGTCATGTGTTATACCATGAAGTTTTAGTTGAATTTATAAATACAATACATATATCAAATATGCTAATATTACTCATTTTGAAATAAAAGATTAAATTTACTTCCGTTTTCAATATCATTTTCTGGAAGGATATCTGAGTTGAAGAATTATAGGTAACTCCATGCTGATGTAATTATACTTATAAAAATCAATATTTAGAGGTCGAAATGTAAAACACATAAAAATTATAAAAAAAGTTATGAAAGAAAATATACTTAATCTTGAAAGAATTTACTTAAATTATTGGCCTTCATTTAATGTATAGTTGTGTGGAATTTCCTTAAATATCATTCTACTAAATAAAGGAAATAACTATTTTCAAAAGATGTTCTTAAGAGTAATTTTTAAATCTATCATTAATTTTTTTGTTATTTAAATAATAATGCACATTTAAATTGAAATAAAATTAAAGATTATTTACAAAAGTTATTCTGTTGCCAATGTTTTATAATTTTTAATCACTTCTTAAAAATGATGTAAATCTTATTTAACTTCTATAAAAAAGAACTTAACGAGTCAAAATTTGCCTCTACATTGTGTTTGTGTATGATCAATAGATCTGGTATCTAAATAATGGACTGTATAATTATAAATATAAAAAAAATACTCTTTATTTTTTGTAGCTGATTCTTCTCACTCATTTTACAACTGCTCTCCTCAAAGGCAGTAACTCGACTCTCTCCTCTCTCGCAGTTTTTTTGTTTTATTTTTCTCACACACAAAGATGGCGCTGCTGCAATAACCCTTCATGGGTACGGAACATTCCGCCCCACGTTGCAATGTTACATTCAACCAATGAGCATACAAATAGTTAAAAGAAACTTCAGCACAAAATTAATATAAGCATTATATAAACACAAAATTAATATAAGTATTATATAAATACAAAATTAATATAAACATTATAAAAACACAAATTATTATTAAGTAATACATAGTAACACATAAAATATAATAACAAATTATATACTAATAGATAAAATACAAATTTTTGAAATGGGTCTTTTGAAAAATCCTGAAGCAGTTTTTACTTTAACAACTCTGATCCGTTTGTCATCGCCCAGATAGAGCTGTACTATTCTACCTAATTGCCATTTTTGAGGAGGTAGATTTTCATCTATGATGAGCACTATCTCATGGATTTTAACATTTTCCTTCTCAAATCTCCATTTGGATCTCTGTTGCAAATTATTAAGATATTGCACCTGCCATTTCTTCCAAAAAATTTGAATAATTTTTGTTAATTTTTTCCAGTTACACAATTTATTTTCATTAATGTCAATTAAATTAGGTTCAACAATAGCATTTACAGGTCTACCAACTAGGAAGTCTGCAGGTGTTAATACATCATGCACATCAGTATCTGAGGACAGAGGTACAAGTGGTCTGGAGTTAAGAATACACTCTATCTGAGTAATGACAGTTAAAAACTCTTCATAATTAAGTTTAGCATTGATACACACTCTAGTAAAATGAAATTTAAATATTTTCACACCACTCTCCAACAAACCACCAAAGTTGGGGGCTCTAGGAGGAAGAAAATGCTAATCAATTCCTTCAGTTGAAAGATAATTTGCAAGTTTCTCATCTGGTTTTAAAACCAGATGGTGCAGTCTGGACAATTCTTTATTTGCACCTGTGAAATTTGTAGCATTATCGGAATATAGTTTTGAACATAAACTTCTACGAGCAACAAATCTCTTTAAACATACAATGAAAATTTCTGATGTCAAATCTGTTAGCATTTCAATATGAATGGCTTTGTTTACCAAACATATAAAGATACATACATATACTTTGTGCAGAACACCCTTTCTTTGATGTCTATATTTTATATTAAATGGTCCACAGAAATCTACTCCTGAGCAATTAAATGGGAAATCAGGAGTAACTCTCTTTTTAGGCAAATCACCCTATAATTGCTCAACTCCGATAGGTTTAACTTTAAAACATGTAATACAATCATGCATGATTTTTCGACACTTTGTTTTACCTTGTATAGGCCAAAATTTTTGTTTGACATGATTCAGCAAAGCAGTTGAACCTAAATGAAAATATCGCTTATGTTACATTTCTATAATGATTTTTGTGAGCTTATGGCCCTTAAGAAGAATAATAGGAAATTTACTATTAAAATTTATACTTGCATTTTTTATTCCACCATTTAGTCTTAATAATCCATCCTGGTCTAAAAAGGGGCATAAACATTTTATTTTACTTTTATCAGGTACAGTTTTTTGTTGGCCCAAATATTTAATTTCAGTGGGGAATTCTAGTCTCTGAACCTCTTTTACTAAGAATTTTTCTGCTATCTTGATTTCTTCTGTTGACAATACTCCTATCCTCCTTTTAGTAGATCTCTTTAAGTTGTATAGAAATCTGAAAATATAACTTACAACATGAAATATTTTAGTATAATTATTACTAATATTGAGTAAGTCATAAAGAAAGGAATTTTAAGTTAAAGTCAACACAGATGAGTCATTGTGAGGCACATTTCTCAGTTCAGAGGTAAACTCATCTTATATCACTAATGAAGGAATTTCTCTGTTGGGATAGTTTTCTTCAAAAAGGAAACTGGGGCCGTTAAACCATGGCTCACTTTCAATCAGTTTATTGGGTTCCATTCCTCTCGAGATAAGGTCAGCAGGATTGTCCCTCGATGACACATGGCGCCACTGATGAATCTCAGTCAAGTCTTGTATTAGGGCAACTCGGTTGGCAACAAACGTCTTTAGCAGGTAAGATTCCTTCCGGATCCACGAAAGAGTTATCATGGAATCACTCAGCAAATGGACATTCTTACTGCAGTCTTTAAGCTGTAGGGCATCTTTAAGTTTTGTAATCAGCTTCGCTAAAAGAACTGCTGCACACAATTCCAGCCTCGGGATTGTAACTCTCTTAAGAAGTGCCACTCGTGACTTGCTACAAACCAAAGTCACTTCAGAAGCTCCAGTCTCAGATGTTGATTTGCAATAGATGACGTATCCATACGCAGACTTAGATGCATCCGCAAATCCTTGAAGCTCAATGTGCATTGAGTTGTGCATCATAATGCATCGCTTAAATTCAACATTGTTGATCGTTGACAATGTTTCAATAAAGTTCTGCCATTGCTGGGCTTCCATTCCAGGAAGGGCATCACTCCACTCTAGCTTTAAACACCAAAGTTTTTGCAAGAAAATCTTTGCTTTAGTTATCACTGCACCCAAGAGGCCAAGGGGATCAAAAGTTCTTGCAATTGTAGAAAGCACTGATCTTTTCGTTGGAGGAATTGCACTATCAAGATGTGTTTGAAAAGTGAAATGATCTGTGCTGCGTCTCCACAGAACTCTTAACGCCTTTGTCTCTTTCTGGAAACGGTAGTCGTTATCAGAACCTGTCTTTAATTCAGAATTATTACTACACCACTTGTGTAGTGTCATTCCTACACTCCTAAAATTATATGCTCCAGTTCAGTTTGAAGCTGTTTGGTTTCAGTTATGGTGGCAGCTCCACTAAGCACATCGTCCATGTAAAAGTATGTCTCTAAGACGGGTGATGCTAGGGGGTACTTCGCTCTTTCATCGTTGGCTAACTGAAAAAGCACTTTAGTTGCAAGGTATGGTGCACTAACTGTGACATACGTAATTGTTTTCAGCTCATAAGTTTTAACTGGTTCATTCACTCCCTCTCTCCAAAGAATTATCAAAAGTTTAGTTTGATCAGGATAAATTAGAATCATTCTATACATTTGCTTAATATCTGCTACAAAAGCATAAATGTGTTTACGAAAACTCGCCATTATTGAAAAAAGATCCTCTTATAAAGTGCCACCATTAAATTGTAAGGAAATAAGTGAATTTCCTATAGTTGTTTGAGAAGACGCGTTAAATACTACGCGAAGTTTTGCAGTACTTTTATCAGGGAGATAAATACCTAAATGGGGTATATAATACGTTCCTACTTCTTCCTCACAATCTGGAATTTCTGTCATGTGACCCAATTTCTCATACTCGCTCAAAAATTCCTTATATAATTTTAAATACTCAGGCTCTCTTAAAAAACGATTCCATAACGAATTTAGTTTTTTTAATGCAATTTATTTAGATTTACCTAAGCACTCTGGGTCCTCTTTTAAATGTTTTAACTATATATCTCCCTGTACTGTCTCTCTTAACATTTGTTTTGAGATGTTCTTCGCATATTATTGTTTCTTTATGTTCAGTTTCAACATTTTCTATCCCCCAAAATCTCTCTATTGCTTCATGTAAAGCAGTATTATCCTTAATTAATCCGCAATGTACTCTTCCCTCCATTGTATTGGGTAGGCTCCCACTAACAACATAACTAAAAACGGTATTTTGAAGAATCAAATCACTATTTACAGCAAAAATCTGATCTGGGCCTAATAATTCGTAAAATATTTCAGCGCCTAAAATTAAATCTATGGAACCTGGCTTATTAAAGTTTTCATCTGCTAATTTTACATATTTTAATTCTGATACATTAACCTTAAGCATCTTTGATGTGGTGAAATCAATAATTTTAGAAACAACTAAAAATTCAAACTCTTTTTTAAAATTTCCCTCTAAATTAGAAATTATAGTTTTAGTAACCGATTTAATTGTTGTGCATGGATCACCTATACCACAGACTGTCAAATTTGTTTTATTTCGTTTTAAGCCTAAACTATTTGCACAATCAGTCGTTATATAATTATTCATTGAGCCTTGATCTAAAATAGCGCGTGCTCTGTAAAAATTTCCTCCGCTATCTCTTAGCAAGCAATTCACCGTACTAAGCAAAACAGTTTTTGGCAGATTTACGACTCGCCTAGAAAGAACTGGATTGTTTTGGTTAGAAGGGAAGATCGGGGCAAGTGGGAAAAACAGTCTCTTCACGGGGGTCCGATAAGGGTCGGTTAACGCTTTCACTTTGTGCAGGCAATAACTCCTCCGTTCTCGGAAAATGCAAAGAGCAGTAATGCCGCCTTTTGACTCCCTCTCTTTGACATAAATAACATGAAAACCAAGATTTGCAGTTACTTATTTGGTGTTTACCAAGGCAGATAAAGCAATATTTATTTTTCTTAAATAGCTCTACTCTATCAGAAACAGGCAAAGCCATATAATTTTTGCATTTATATAAGGGATGATTTTCCAAAGAATACATTTTGCATTCTTAGAAACGGATAAAAATACTCTAGAAATATTTCTTTGATTTGCGGGGTATGTTTCCGAATTCATTAGTTTATTTTCTATTGTTAGCTATTTCCCTCGGGATACATAAAATAAATAAATTTTTTTGCTAATTGTATGGGTTTAAACCAAGTATCTGACTGTCTTATACTGATATGAGCAGCGGTTTCTCTATCTAATGTTTGAAATATTTTATCGGATACAATTAATTGCTTTAATTTCGCCAAATTAGACACTTATCTCAATTTTAAGTAGTAATCAAAACTTGTTGTTAAGCACGAAGCGAAGTGGACATGAGTTTCATTTGGGTGTCTTATTGTTTTTCTGAATTGCTCTAAACATGATTGTGGTGTGGGCTCAAATTCTCCAAGAACAATTTCTTTAACTTTTTCATAATCACTTAATTCTTCATCGCCTATGTAAGAAATTACATTTGATGCTTTCTCACCAAGTAAATTTAAAAGAGAATCTCTGCTTTATATTTATTTGAAACATTTTTTGTTACAAATGCTCACTCCAAAGAAGTAAAAAATAGATTCCAACCTTCTGGTTTACTCGGTACTTTAATCGTTAATGTTTTAATGCTTTTTATTAATGAATCTAAGGAGTTGCAGTCCTCAGTTTTATTTTCTGGATTAGTTTCTACAATTTTTTAATCTTCTCCCAAGCGTGTTAATTCTAATTCAGCTTTCATTCTAATTTTATTTGCTGTAATTGCAACTCTGCTTATTTTTCTCAATTATCTCTAACTCTTGTAAACGGTTTTCTTTTATAGATTTTAGGAGATCAGCTACATATTCGGGCTCATTTTTAAACGTTACATTATTCTTTTTATAATGTTAACTCTACAATTGTCATTTTATCAGTAATGACCTCTCCTAACTCCGTAGCCGCAACTTGCAAATCAATTTTATTCACATTTTTAATCATTTTGAAAACGGTAGTCAAAACTCAATTTTAATTTTATATATTTAAGTTAATCAACAACACAAATTATAAAAAATAGTTATTAAGTTCAACAAAATAAATTCAAATTGATAATATAAATTATGTCATGGGAGTGAATGACCAAAAAATCTCAAGCACATATCTTATATCAACTGATACCGCTCTCAAGGACATTTGGGCTGTTGATGTTTACACATTCTCGCATTCGTTGTCAGCCATATCTCATCAAATCTCCGGCGTGCAGGACCATATGTTTGTGTATGGTCAATAGCTCTGGTATCTAAATAATGGGCTGTATAATTTTAAATATAAAAATACTCTTTATTTTTTGTAGCTGATTCTTCTCACTCATTTTACAACTGCTCTCCTCAAAGGCAGTAACTCTCCTCTCTCATAGCTTTTTGTTTTGTTTTTCTCATATACAAAGATGACGCTGCTGCAACAGCCCTTCATGAGTACAGAACACTTTCTTATCTCAGTATTCCGATATAAAAATTTTGGTTTTTGGGTACAATATATTTATTCGTAGAGAAAATTGTCAAAATATCACAGAAGCCTTATAAAAAATTTAAATTTTAAAATTTAAAAATACGTTTTTTATTTTAAATTAATTTTAGATAAAATATGAAATTAAACTGTTGTATGAATTAAACTATTATATTATGTATAATAATGAAATAAAAATACTTATATGAATAAATTACTATATAATACATAGACACATTTTTTTCCTCTTATATTGCATAAAATATTGTGCATTTTAACCCCAAAATTTTAATTTCCTCTTCCAGTAAAATTAGTTTAAATACCTTTTTTTTAATTAAAATACTTGTAGATGAATACCTGCATAGTTTGAAAACGAAATAAATTTTTAGAATGTTGTGAATATTTTTGAAAAAATAGTTTATATTTTTCATATTCTAAATTAAAAATAGTGCACGTTTGAAAAGTACAATAACATTTATTTATTATCAGATTTCACTATAAAATAGCAACGAATAATTTCCAATATAATATTTACTTCTTTCATTTTGTTGCATTCCCCTTTCTCTCAGGTCAAGATCTTTTCACACAGCCAACTGTACGTGGAGTCACGGTCAAGTGATAAGATCAACACTTGAATTGACTTTATCCGTCCTCTTCAAACTTCAACACCAAAATAATGGAGACTAGTATGACACGACTGACAACTTTTAGGACTTATCAATGTAGTCGTCTCTGATTGCGTAAAGAAAAACAAAATGAAATTGATTCCAATAATCAGGTTTTCTAACTTCTAGCAAAGAGTGCTCAAATGTTTGAGTTCGGTTTTCTTATGGGAGTCTCTTTGACGCGTCCCTCACAGCATTCGAAAATACGTATATAATTTAATAATATAAAAATCTTTAACTGATGCTCTGTAATAATTTTTAATGATATACAGTTTTTGACATTTCATTTTCTCTCCTTTACTCAGATTTAAATTTTAGCTCGTATCTGAATACTAGCTACCTGATCTTTAATTCAACAATTCCGTGGTTCAATTTCCCTCTTGGGTATGGATGCTTGTAAGGATTCGGACCCCATATTTAACTTTAGGTCTTAGTTGATTCAATTCTAATGTGTAAAAAGGGCTATAGAATAACAGACAACCAAGCAAATTGAACTTTGATTACAGATGAAAGACTTGCTTTTGATCATTGTTTCACTTTTTTTGTTCGTATCTTGAAAATCTTTTCGCGCATTTCATTAATCACACTACTAGCAGATCATTAACAGACAGACAGCGAGAAGAAGAGGCCCTGCTCTATTCCTATTGGCTATCAGGTTGCGCCTCTACTTCAGTCTAGAATGTCGGACACCCTGAACGGAGTGCCCGCTGGGAACTGTAATCTGGGAGGGCGAGACTCTCCAGTGTCACATTTTTGAGAGATGAATGCTTTACAAAGATGGGGCTTTCAAGCCAACAGTGATCTACGCAGTAGATCATTGTATCGCAGTTCAGAATACAAATTTGAAAATAACAGAATCAATGGGATAGGATCAAGTGAAACAGAAAAATAAATGTAAACAGGATCTAAATAAATTTAAGTAAGGATGGCTGAAATATTTACATAATTTACGAACAGAAATTTTGTGATTAGAAGTTTATAGGAATAAAATGCAATTAGTTCTTTACATGTCTTGAAATTTAGATGTGTACTAAGTATTAGTAATTTTGGAAATTGAAAAACTGGTGATAAGTTTGTTTGTTACTTGAATTGAAGAATTTAGTTAATTTTCTATGTATATTGACTCTGCTTCTCAGTTATGTGATTCCTGTTGTTGGGAAGCCAGGCATATTGTCATACTCTGGCAGATCATTATCAGCCTATGCTGCAGTTCTATGCGATAAAAGATACAAATTACTTCTCTTTGGTTCATTTCCCCCGATATATGTTAATTGTGCATGTTACTGTTAATGTCATACAATTATGGCATGATTTTGTAGCAGCAAATTTCATATAATATTAGTTCCTATGTTTCGAATATTTAAATATTGTAGTGGGAAAGTAATCGAAGAGGTAAATTAATCGTCCTAGTGGGAAAGTAATCGAAATATTAATCGAACTTTTGCAAATAAAAATCAATTGTACACAAACTTTCCATTCCTGTGGTCTACGCGCGTTTCTTTTTTCATTCTTCTCTCTTCTTTCCCTGAAGAACTTTGTTTTATGTTTCTTGTAATCAGATTCAAGTGATTTATGTAAATATATATATTTACATAAATCTTAATAATATTAATCTTAATTATTAAGTATTCTTTTAAAAACGCTTAACTTACAATCAAAATCGTTTTATGAATTATTCAAGAATGTTAGAAAAAAGTTTGTTAATAGCATTTAATTTCATTCCTACTCTTATGCTGATTATTTTTGCAGCTACGTGTCTTTTATAGAGTCCCATTGCACTGGTTTGGGCAGGTGTTTGTTTGTAGCTGAAGTTTGATAAATCCGAAAGCTATCTTGATAGTTTGGTCTTACATGTTATTTAGTTTCATGTAATATGCGTACTTAGTGGTGCATGAAAGTTTAAAGAAAAAGTTGACATCTAAAATATAGTCCTGGATAGTTAAATGCTACTGAAAATGAAGAAACTTTTGACTGTGTCAAAGTGACTTCATGACAGCAGAAAAGGTTGTAAATAAATATAAAGAGTAGTTATTATATCGAAGAGAAGTTGCGATATTCTGGAGAGGAAATGTACCGATTTCGTATTCGGAAGATAGTGGGCTCAGTATATGTGTGACCCAACCGAAGAGCATTGTGCTGAGAAAACCTATGTTCGAAATAAAGTTAATTTTTAATGTGGTCTAATATCTCTTTCTTACTATTGAGTTGAAGTTCTGAGAAGAGAGTGTGCCGAGCTGGCAGCCGAATGGTTAGCGCTCTTGCCTTCGGTTCAACAGTTCGTGGGTTCAAATCCTACTTTGGGCATTGATGTTTATAGTGGTTTGGAATCCACTTTAAGCCGTAGATCCCGGTCTATGCAAAAAATGACCGTCTATCCCGGTCTATCCCTCGTATGCAAAAAATGACCGTTGACTGACAAACAAACTGAAAAGAGAGTGCCACATCAAGTGTCAATCTCATCGCTTTATTGTGACCTAATATTATAAGGGGTTGGCTGTGTTTGACAACTACATTATTGACAACACATAGAAATATTTTGCTGAAATCATCTTGTTAAAACCTTATCTAATCGGAAAAATAAAAATAAAATCAAGCGAAACAATCATGTACATTTATTTTAATTACTGTGTGTGTGTGTGTGTGTGACTGATAGATTCATTTAATATTTTCCTTATAAAATATAACCAATTTGCATCGTATTTCTCATTTTAAGTTATTTAATAGAAGAATGAGTAGCAGTTAGTATTAATTTTTCAGTTTTAAAATAGTTTTATATCATTAATTGGATTAGTATTTAATTTTAAAAAAAACATAAAATTAGCTTATATATTAGCTTAGAATAAGTATGGAAAATTTAATATATTCACTTAATAACAAAAAAAAATAAATACCTTTTTTAATTTAATTGGGTGTAAATTTCACTTTCAGAACATACTGTAAGTAAATCGCATATAAGGGAATTAATATCAGACGGCAATCTTGCTGCACTTGAAGAATTAGTTTTGCAAGGTCAAGGTGACAGATTGCTGGGTGAAACATCTTCTATTCCAAAAGTCCAATCCTTCTTAAATATTGTGCCAATGTATATGGTAAGGCTATTTTTAACTACATAATTTTCTTTAAACCATTTTATTACTAATGAAAATAAATGAACATTCTGATTTTTCATAATTTAAAGAATGATCAGTCTATATTTGAAGATAATAAGTCTCTAATATATAAGTAATTTTCTTTGTCTTAGAATACCTAAATTGATTTTCTTACTAATAATGTTTTTTAAGTAAAACATAGTGTGTAATTAAATATTCTTAAGTAATAAATTAAGTATACAAAATTTTGCAGTTTTCATTGAAATAAATTATAAATTGAACTCATATACTGTTAAATAACTGATTTTAATTGCTTTGGAAAAATAATGATACCATGAATTTTACAGTTAGAAAATGGCACAATAATTCCTGGTGTTGATTCATGCGTATATATGCACGATTAAGACACAAATATCCAGTCGCACTAAACAGCACATTATGAAAGATATTCAAAAAATTGTTGCTGCAGATATTTTATATAGTAAAGTAACTACGCTAGGTCATCTGAATCAGATGCTTATCAGGTTGTAAAAAAAGATACTTGCTAGTCTATGTTGAAAAAGCATGAGTTAATCTACATAGATCCAATTCCAAAGGTCAGGGCCTTACTTTATTAAGAAAAGTCTCTAAGATAGGGTATACTGATCTTGAAAGTCAAATTGATCAAATATGATTGAAATGAGGAGTATTAATACCTAATTTACGAGCTTATCCGATTCAACACCACTTTAGCTTTTGTTATTACATTCTGCCACTAAATGCATACTAGTTGTGGTTTTCCTCTGGATTCTTCGATATATTATCTATTATTCCCTATCAAACAATCTGCTTATTATCAGCCCTAAGGAAGGTTTTGGAGAGATTGACCATGGGAAGGCTCAAACATCACCTGCATAAAACGAATTCCCTTACTTATCTCCAATACGGATTTCGAAAAAACAGCTCGACAGAACACGCCTTCCAAAAACTTAGGAACCTAATTGATAAATCACGTCATAAGCAGAACTACATTGCACTGATTGCGCTGGATATCCAGCAGACTTTTGACTCCCTTTGGTGGCCAAGCGCTGCTACAAACTAGATGTCCAAGTAATTTAACATCCTTGATCTTCAGCATTCTGGAACACAGATCGCTCACCACGGTTCTTGAGGAGGGTGCGTCACAATTCTTCTCACCAGGGGATGCCCACAGAAATCTGTTGGTGGCCCCATCCTGTGGAACATCTTCTTTTATCAATTATTAACATCTTCCTGGCTAGAAGATACCAAAGTAATTCCTTTGCCGACGACACACTATTAGTAGTTGAAAGTAATACAAAAAACCCAGAGAATTCTTCGAATTAAAATAAAAATCATATGAAAGGCAAAAATCATTGTTTAAATAAACTTTGTCTGTAAATGAAAAAGCTTTAATTGCCTCTTACAAAGTTTCTTATAAAATAGCCACAGATGTGAAAACCTCACACCATTAGTGAACAGCTTATTTTGCCATCTGCAATAGAGATGGTGGAAATTATGTTTAGGGATAATTTTGCAAAACAATTACTGTCTATACATCTTTCAAATGATACTGTTGCTCGTCGAATTGCTGATATAGCTGAAGATGTAGAGGGCCAGCTATTGTCAAAGTTGCGATACAAATTGTTTTCAATACAACTCGATGAGGCAACAGATAGTAATAAAGATGCTCATTTCATTGCCTATGTTAGATTTTGTGACGATTTGTCAGTAGTAGAAGAATTGCTTTTCTGCAAACCAATAGAACTCAAAACAACAGCACTCGCATTATTTGCTTTCTTAAATGATTTTGTGAACGAGGCAAACATAGAATGGTAAAAATTGCGTCAGAATATGCACCGATGGTGTTCTTTCTATGTCCGGAAAATTCCAAAGTATTCAAGCACTTGTGAAACAAAAATCACCCCAGTGCATCTGAACACATTGCATGATCCACAGAAAAGCTTTGGCTTCCAAAGAAATGATTCCTGGTTTGAATATTTTGTTAACTACGGTTGTAACCGTAGTAAATTATATAAAAATGAGACCCCTGAAAGTAAGAATCTTTTCCGCACTTTGTAAAGACATGGGTGCAATACATTCAGCGTTACTATTTTATTGCGAGGCAAGATAGTTATCACGAGGGAAGTTTTTGCAATGTGTTTATGAATTAAGGGAAGAAATCGCATTTTTTCTAAATTTCTTAGAAGAGCAAACCAGACCGGAATGTGATAATTTTTGTGATAGTTTACTTGAGATGAAATTGAGCTACATGGCCGATATATTCGAGAAATTAAATAACTTGAATCTTCAATTGCTAGGAGCAAATACACATATTTTGGATACGAGTGACAAAGTTAATACTTTTTATAGGAAATTATAATTGCGGAACAGAAATTTAAAGCAAGAAAACTTAACAATGTTTGCAAATTTGAATGATTGCATTGAAACTTAAAAGGCTAAAGAACAACATGTAAAAGTTATTTTTGTAACCATTGAAAATCATTTAGGAATGCTAGAAAAGAATGCTAAGAACTTTCTTCCTGGCTACAAATGATATGAATTTACAAGTGAGTGAGGGATCATTTCATAATACTCCCAAAGGACACTCAATTGAAGCGGAAGAAACCATCATAGACTTCACGACAAGCAGCGAAACCAAAAGGCAATTGAGTAATAAATCACTCTTTAAATTTTAGGCATGAATGGATGATGAGTTTTCTGCACAAAAAGCAAGGGCATTTTGTATTATATACTACCATTTTCAACATCTTAACTTTGTGTAACTGGATTTTCTGCGGTGGCTTCATTAAAGACAAAGTATAGATCTTAGCTAAATATAGAAAAAGAACTGAAAATGTTTATTTCTAATATCAAACCCTCCTTTGAAAAATTTTGCCTTGAAAGGCAGGCCCTAGGAAGTCACTAATAATGATTAAATTTGTTTTTAATTTACTAAGTTGTTTTAATTTATTAAGTTAATTATTAAATATGTCGAAATGTATTTTATTTTGTATGTATGTGTGTGTTCTTTCCTTTCAGTCACTTAATAAATTTTTTTAAATAACATTTTCTCTTGGATATGCTCGCGTCCCTAGGGGTGCGCACCCCACAGGTTGAGAATTACTGATCTATACCAAATGTAACCTTGATATATGAAGTAATATAAGTGGTTAAGCTGTTTGGGCAATTATTGAGTAAATATAAGGAGGCATATAGTAATTTGTCAAATTTGAACTTGAAACAGCAAGCACTCTGAATATTTTTCCTGACTTAGTCATTAATTTGTGAATGATAGAATGCACACATAAACTACAAAATTTGAATATGGTACCGTAATTTATTTGAATATTTCCTTTTATTGGGTCAAAGAAGAGTAAATGAAGTTATGTGTATATGATATATCATTTAGAGATGTATTATTTAGAGTAAAAACTTCAGCTGATTGAGTAATCTTTGAATAAATCTACTCACTCAAATCTGTTTATCATAAGTAGGGGATACTGTACTGTCGGTTTTCATAACTAACTAATATAACAGAATTTGATGTCTAATTGCTTACACATGATTCGAACAATTTATAGCTAAATTATGTGTCTTTTCTCCTCAAAATGCGATGTTTTGGCCAAAAATTATATTTGACAGCAACTCTTAACTTTTTATACCTTGTTAATATCACACATGTGTATGTCCTAACTTAAGATCATATTTAATTTTTAATCTAATTTTTCGTTAATTAAGATGAAAATGTTCACCTGTGAAATTTGAAAAATAGGAAATTAATTTTTAAAGAAGGTGATTTTAGCAAAATGATGAACATAGATATATATTAATTTTTTTTTTAACATTTTCAGTGTTTGAATATAAAAATACTTTCAATTTTGAGGACTTAAATTTATTACAATAATACAGAGATACAAATAATCTTTTAGTTCAATGTGTGTCTTTAGAATCAAATAAAGGATAAATATAGAATGTTTTTATTATTCAGGAAAGAATTTATGATGTTCACCGAGCTGTTATGAGAGACCAATTAGAGCATGTTGTTATATTACTCGAGAACCGAAAATTGGCTTTAGCTCGGGACCAGTTAGGGGCCACACCATTGCATAAAGCTGTATGGTTTGGTCATTACAAAATTACCCATTACATCAGTAATCAATTCCCTGAGACTCTGAATGCACTTGACATGGTAAGTGTAATTCAAATTTTGAAAACAAACTTGACATATTTTTATTGTTTAGTAGTAAAATAACAAATAATATAGAATTTTTTTCGTGACTGTTTTATCCTATCATGCCTTTTTAATTTTGCTGAACAGTTACAAAGCACATATAAATAAATTACTTCAATCTTAATGGAATATGATTGATATCACTTATATAAATAAAATAAATCCTAGTACTCCAAAGTTTAAAGAAAGGGGAATCGTTAAAAAGCTCACACATTAATATGTCTGAGTGAACGAATCATCAAATGGTATCGTAATGTGACGCAATAAGAGTTGAATGTTTTCCTCTATCAATAAAAAAATTCAATGAAATTCCATGGTCTAAAATGTTATTATGCCTTAACTATTAGGCTGAAAATAATATTGCATTTATATGAAAAATATGAAAATAAGTTTGAATTGTAAAACTTACTAAATACATCAACTGCATTTATTGTAGTTTTGTGTAGTGCACATACAAATTAACTTCATTGCTATATTTAACTTTTAAGGAAATGTACTATAGAAACATAACGAATATACAGTATATATAGTAAGATCATTGTTAACAGAGAGATAGAAAGCTTCCACATCTCGAAGTTTTTTCCTTTTGATTTATCTGGTGTTAGTTTTTGTAAAGTATATGTAAAGTAATATGTAAAACTTCTTACATTTTTCTGCGTGCAAGTAATTTTGAATGTATATACATACATTCATATCTGTTTATGTATAGCATCACCAAAACCCGACAAGCTGGAAATCTTTAAAAGAAAAAGGATATCATTTCGTCAATTATTTGAAACAATGCATAATCTCATAATCTTACACTTTAGTTGTATCACTTGACAAAAATTCATTTTTTTCGATTGAGTATCATAGGTCTATGTCATAAAATATTGCTCAACTCAAAGACTAGTGTGAAGAATGTGGTACTTTTAAAAATTTACTCAAGAATAGAGATTTTGCCAATCTGATTTTGAGTTTTAATATTTTGTAAGAAAATTTTTTGGACCCAATTTAACCTTATGATAGTTAAAAATAATTTCCTATCATTATGGCAGCAGTAGTTGTAAAGGAAAAGGTTTTTACAAAGAGTATTAATTACCTATACCACAATATCTTGGAAATTAGTGTCACGACGATACTAGTTTTCTCAAGTAATTTATTGTTATTTAAATCTGAAAATAAAAGTAAATATATTTTCAAAATAAAGAAAATTGTTATATTTCCTTCTTTGACTGATATTTAATGTTTTACCACATTACATGCTCATGGTAGAGCAAATGTTCAGATGATGCTTTACGTCACACAAAAATTTGGCATTCTTCTAAATTTGAAAAATTTAAGAATTTTTGCTCTGAAATTTCACAAAATGGTTTATTTTTACATACTTTCACGATTAAAACAGTTATCCTGGAAACAATTCATGGTTTCCGTCCAAAAAATGTTAACCATTACGTAGGCATCGTCCGGTATCTGTTCTGAAATTATTTAAAATAAGACATGGAACTCAATTGTTACAGTGATAAAAAAAGTAAAAGAATCTTATACAATGAAAATTATTACTTATGTGATTTTTTCATGCTTTATATATATGTATATATATATGAGTGTATGTATATATATATATATATATGTATATATGTATATATATATATATATATATATATATATATATATATATATATATATATATATATATATATATATATATATATATATATATACACACTACTGGCCATTACAATTGCTACACCAGGAAGAAATGCAGATAACAAAATGATATTTATTGGACAAATATATTATACTATAAATAACAAGTGATTCAATTTTCAAAAAATTTGTCTGGATAGATCCTGAGAAATCAGTACCCAGAACAACCACCTCTGGCAGTAATAACAGCAGTTATACGCCTGGGCATTGAGTCAAACAGAGATTGAATTGCATGTACAGGTATAGATGCCTATGCTGCTTCAACACGATGCCACAGTTCATCAACCGTAGTGACTGGCGTTTGGTGACGAGCCAGTCACTGGGCAACCATCGACCAGACATTTTCTATTGGTGAAATATCTGGAGAACGTGTTGGCCAGGGCAACAGCCGAACATGTTCCGTATCAAGGAAGGTCCGTACAATACCGGTAACATGCGGTCGGGTATTATCCTGCTAAAACGTAGGGTTTCGCAGGTCTCGAATAAAGGGTAAAGCCACGGGTCATAACACACCAGAAATGTCATGTACACTGTTTAAAGCACCGTCAATGCGAACAAGAGGTGACCGAGACGTGTATCCAATGGCACCCCATACCATCACGCCATGTGTTGGGCCAGTATGACGATAACGAATGCACGCTGCCAGTGTGCGTTCTCCACGATGCCGCCAAACACGGATGCGACCATCATGATGCTGTACACAGAACCTGGATTCATCTGAAAAGATGACGTCTCGCCATTCGTGCGCCCAGGTTCGTCGTTGATCACACCATTGAAAGCACTCTTGTCTATGACGCAGCGTCAAGGGAAGCCGCAGCCATGGTCTCCAAGCTGAGAGTCCATGCTTCTGCAAACGTAGTCGAACTGTTCGTGCAGACACTTGTTGTCTTCCAAACGACCCCGTTTCTTTACTCACGGCTCGTGACGTGGTTGCACGATCCATTATGGCCATGCGGATAATATTCCTGTCTTCTCGGCTGCTAGTGATAGGTGGCCGTAGAGATCCCGCATGGCGTTCCGTATTACCGTCCTGAACTATTGATTCCATATTCTGCTAACAGTTATTGGATCTCGACCGACGCGAGCAGCAATACTGCGATAAGATAAACCATAATCCCGGTACGCTTCAATTCGCCCTTTATCAAAGTCAGAAACGTGTTGGTACGCATTTCTCCTTCTTACACGAGGCATCACAACAACTTTTCACCAGGCAACAACATTCAAATGCAATTTGTGTATGAGGAACCGGCTGAACAATTTCCTCATTTAAACACAATGTAGGTGTCGCTACTGGCGCCTGCTTTGTTGAATGCGCTGAAAAGCTAATCATTTGCCTATCACAGCACCTTCTTCTTTAAGTATAAATTTTACGTCTTTAGCATGTCACCTTCTTGGTGTAGCAATTTTAATGGTCAGTAGTGTGTGTGTGTATATATATATATATATATATATATATATATATATATATATATATATATATATATATATATATATATATATATATATATATATATATATATATATATATATATATATATATATATATATATTTATATATATATATGATTAAAATTATCTACAGTTTTATATTAATTTTAACTTAAAGTGTGTTATGCAGTTAAGTTAATAGTTTTGTAATCATTGACTCACCGAAGACTCAGGGGTTAGCTTCCATTACTTCAAAGTAGGGTTCCAATCGGTCATGGATGTTTCTTTCCCTCCGTGTGTTAGAGTGTGTCTCCTTTCATTTCGAGGCCAAGATGGTATTGATCAACCGAAAATAAAATGTCATTCTCTTCGCTCCTTGTAGCACTGAATCAGATTAAACTTCTCAGCCAAGCGTTAGAGAAAAATATTTAGTTGTATCGTCTCTCAGATATATTTTACTAAGTAATTTATACAAAAAATTAAACATCATAAAATAATTTTCTATTTAGAAACAAAATGGAATATTAATAAATCTCTGTATGTATCAGAAGGCATAACTCTGTGTTTGCTACCATAAATTTGCCTATTAAGTTCAGAAAAAAGAAGACAGCTTAGTATTAAACTAAGTATTCATGCAAAAAGTAATCAACTGTTCCGCTGTCAGCACAATCTTAATAATGCACAAGAATTGTTCATCTGAGTCACGGAGTGCGTAAACTAGGTAAGCATTTAAGGATATAAATTAGTTTTGCTTAGAAAACATTTCTCCATTCGCTGCATTTTTCTTTCAGTGAAACGATTAAAAGGACACTAGTAATCGAATAATTCAATGGACCTTAGCTCAATGACATATTTATGTCACTCATCAAGACACTTATTGTTCTGATATAGTACAAGAAAATATACTGAAATGACACGACAAACAAAAAAATCGCTTGACAGTCATAACTTGCTTTTTATTTTCTGTTAAGAAAGAAAATGATGATATGTATAGCATAGAGAGAGATGGAATTTTCCGTTACATTCCACATAATTTCGAAGCGTGTTATGCTATAATATTTCATTTTTTTAATTATATTATTCAAGCCAAATTTGCAGTGTTCTTATTTTTTACAGACATATCATTCTCCATCTTGCAGATTCAGACTTAAATAAGCAGATTTATAGTTAAATTATTGTATTTACATGATAACGGAACGTGCTTTGAAAATTAATTTTCCATCCCAAAAAAATACATTGTATTATAGTAAAAATGCATTAATTTGTTTAATTAAAAAATTTCTATATATGCTCCAAAAAATTTTTTTAATAGTTTAAAGCAAAAAGAGAGAGAGAGAGAGAGGAAATTGAAACTGAGAAAACTAAGCAAGAAAAGTATTTTACTATGGATTTTTATTGTGAGATTTTAATAAAGTTTTATAAGTGAATTTCTCTCTCATATTTTGAAATACCAGTTTTCCAATATTCTCGTTACTCATGGTACGTACTCGAATTCAATAAAAGCTTAAAAAATTACTTAATTTAAAAAATCAATTTTCTGTTCTAAAATTTCTGTGTGTTTGATATTTAATACTTTTATGTTGTCTTTCATTAAATGTTGAAGCCTTTGATAAGAAGCAATATTTTTTTATTTCAAATAACATTGAACAATTTTGTTAATTCACACAAAAAATAAAGAAAAGTTTTATTTTCAATACCAATAAATAAAAAGCATTACTAACTCGTAGATTCACAAGCAGTGCCGTTAGAAATTTTCCTACAAAAAACAAAATCATTAAGAAAAGATCTATCAATAGATGGTGCTCACTCGCCATAATAAAAAAAAAAAATATGACAATTATACAAGCATTGAAATCTCTATTTTGCTGAAAATAATGCTGTATTTAGAACTAGATTTTGACAAAATGTTAATTTAGAAGTAGCCTATATTATTAAACCTTTCATCGGTGCAGTTGAATTTATGTTGTTAGACTTCATAGTTAAGACACCAATATGGAGTATAAGCGTTTTGAAATAGGTATATATAATATGGAGATTCCACAAATGCCGATTCGAAATATTTTCATGGAATTTTACAACTGCCTGCGTACAAGAATTAGGAACTTCACCAGTAAATACTTCAAGATTATGGTAAAATACTTTCCTGTACAATATAGACATTTGTGCAAATAGAACGTAGTCCACTTTGATTGCTGAAAACCTTTTGGGTGGAGGAATTGCCCACTTTTGATTTAATGTAAAAAGTGGAGGCTCACTATGCAAAAGACTCATACCTAGATGACGTTGGCAAGCTAAGTTGTGCTTTCAGCAGACTTGAATTACAGGTCGTCACTTGTGATCAAGAACGTCTGCCCCACGTGGCATGTTTCGTCTTGATATTTCTCCTTGAAACTTTCAGAGACTATTAAAGATACAGAAGATGCAAGTTTACGAGATCCTCTTGATCACCATATCTGATATTGTATAGTTTGTTTGAGGGAAAACCTAAAATTTCTTATTTTCTGGGAATCTACAGTCACATTAGTGAAACTAAAACACGTCACTCAAAAGGTAGTCGGTAGCAGATCGGCTGACTTGCTATACACAACTCTAATAGAAGTAATTATTCGCGTCATTTATTGCATATTTTGTGTTATTGTCATGTCAAAATAAAATGAATTGTATCATCTTATGCTCCATTTTTTTCTCTTGATTTTGTGTGTGTTTGACTAGTTTACATAAATCATCTCATTTTGATCAATGACACATATCCACCATTCACTTTTCTATCATTTTGCTTCTTGCTATTGGGAAAATTTCAAAAGCTTTTTGAACATACACCAGGAAGGTACAAAGTGTTTTAGCATTACTTAGTTTGTTATGAATTTTTGAAACTGAGACGTACAAATATATATATATATATATATATATATATATATATATATATATATATATATATATATATATATATATATATATTTAGAACGATTTTTAAATAATAATAACTTGTTTGATTTGTACATAAAATCCTTGTCGTTGCAGTGCTTTCGCTCAAGACTTGCACAGACTACTCTAGCTAAACTTAAGTCTGATCATATAAAGTATGTCATATTCAATGGAGATGAGAGGATTTATGTACTTCGCTCATGTCGTTTCTCCCTATCCTATTTAGACTGTATTGGCTCCTCTGTGAGGCAACTATTGAAATAAGGGGATGTTCTTGACCTAACATGGTCTCTTATACTTGGTTTAGTTTATCTAAGCCATTGCGGATACGACACAACAGCAACACTGTTGAAGAGTTGGTGATGGATAATTTCTACATTCAGATTTATTGGAATTGATGTAACGAAAAGTTTCGTGTTTTTTTTTCTTTTGCAACCATTGAATATATATTATTATGCTTGAAAATTTATTTTTGCAGTTTCTATTTTGTGCAAATAAAAAAATATTTATAATAGCTTTAATTTCTAGAGATTATTTAAAAATTGGCGTGAGCCATTTTTAATGATTTTTTGTTAGGATACACTATGTACACAAAAAATGGGTTTTGAATGTAAAGTATTCTTGATTGATATTTACCTTACGTAAAGTTGATGTAACTTTTTGTGTGTTAGAATAAATTAATTCCAAAATATTATATTTGATATAAACTAAATAGAATTCTTATGTGGGTAAAAAATATTTGTTTTTCAGGTATTTGCTGCTCAATTTGCCAAGATAGAAAACAAATATTTAGCACTCTAACCTTCAGTTCAACAGTTTGGGAGTTAGAATACCACTTCAGTTTCAGATGCTTGTAGTGGTTCATAATTGCCTTTAAACTGTAAATCCAAATTTAACTAGCCCTCATGATCAAGAAATGATTGTTGAGTGGCAAACACACCAAATCTGATCATATTATACTGTTATTTGTATATTTAATAACATTTTTTAAAAAGAAAAATTCTTCACATTTCTAAAATTTGTTATTTAGAATATATTTGTATCATAAAGTCTAAGTTTCTCTCTAACTATATCAGGAATATCTTCCTTTCTGAAATTGTTTTTATATTAATGTATATCATTGGAAATTGTTATTGCTTTTTTAATACAGTAATAACATCAAATTATCAAAGCTATCTTCTATTAATAATTTCACAAATTGGGAGTAAAAATTGATGTATGAATATCATGTCATTCATATAATTATTCTGGTTACAAGTGATATTTTACATTTTAAAATTAAGTAACAATCGGATAACCATTAGAGTTAAAATAGCGATTTGGAAACTTCTTCTTTATTAGAATGCTTAACAGTCTGAAATCTGTTAGTTGCATTTCATGAATCATTTAAAATTATAAATTGGAACACAAATTATTATATTCAGAGTAATCTCTAATTAATTAAAAAATTCATTGTCTAATTTATTATTAGAAATACTTCTTACATTAAACATCTAAAACTATCTTTCTTCTAGAAATGTTTTAGTATTTAAAGATTTGCAATGTATTTGGTCAAATCTAATCACAGATTTTGTCTTTATTTTTTTCCGCTTTTACTTTTTAATGAAAACAACTTAAAACGTTACCATTTTCTAAAGCATTTCTTGCCTGCTGCAATATTATAAGAAATTATTATTCAAGTATTATTCGAGAATTCTAAATTAATAAAAAATTACCTAAGCTATAAATAACCTCCATTTACTTTAAAAATACAGAAATTTGTTAACTTCCCCTCTTTATTAATTTTGCATTTGAGCAATTTACTAAAAAATTAGACTTTTATCATTTCTTTGAAATCTATCAGAAGGAAAAATTATACTACGGGATTTTTTTTTTTTTGAATTCGTAATGAGTGCAACAAAAAGGAGAAATTTATATTAATGGTTTCATTAAATAATCAAAGACTGCATTGCTTCTTAAAATTTCCATTTCATTCGTTAAATGTGTTCCATAATTTTGCTTAGACATTTTCTTTAATTATAAATTTGTCTTGTTTTCTTATTCATTTCCCTTAATTTCATGGTAAATAAGAAAAACACACTCTTTAAAATAAAATGTATATATTAAAGGAAGCACAAATGCTTTGTTTAAATAAGTATAAGTGGCCGTGCAAACATATTTGGTGAAAAATAGAAAATATTTTAATAAAAATTCAGTCAGTGAAAGTTGAATAAAGTTCTACAAATTTTTAAATGAGAAGTTTATTTACATTAATTATTAACTAACACTTTTGTGTTTTAAGAATTGTAAATTTCGTGATAATTCTTATAACATTTACATTACATTCGAAATGAATAATCATACTTTTATGCAAAAATATTTGAATTTTTAATTACATTTAAACATAATGGAAATCTTTGTATAAAAAGATATTATATCATTAGAGTATATGTATAAGAATAATATAATAATTAAATAGTGAGATTTATTACTGTATATATATTCATAATTATTTACAAATGTAACACTTTTAGGAAGGACGCACTGCTCTCCACTATGCTGCTGCTTTAAAGGACAACAGAAATATGTACGGGATTCTTGAGGAAGCGGGTGCAAAGAAATCAATCTATGATAATGTACGGGTGCAAGTATTTAAGTGTTCGAATAATTAAACATAAGAAAGTATAGTTAGATTTGTATGGCCAGTAAGCAGAAAGTTCATAATCTCTCTCTCTCTCTCTCTGAATAGTCATATTTAAAAATCGTAGTTATCTTTAGATTGTTTTGGCTATAGAAATAAATTTTATATTTCTTTTAAATTATTGAGATCGTGGTAGAAGCGTTTCAATTGCAAACATGAACCAACTTCCTTGATAGGAGGATAAGTAATATATTTGTAAATTAAATTAAGGTATTTAACAAATATAGGGGCTTAATGAGTGAAATAAATGGCTTAAATATTAGAAATGTGATTACTTTTCATATAGATAGTAGTTTCAAGTTGTTTTGTTTTAATTACTGTATTCACATTCAAGAAGGGTTATTAGCTGCGAAAGGTGTAATGAATATTATGATTTTTTTTAAACAATTAATGCTTTGTAAAAAAATTTTTAATGAAATGTTAAAAAAATAGTGAATAGAAAACTCTTTAATATTGTTACATAAAACTTATTAAATCAAGATATATACTTAAAATTAAATTTTGCACTCAAAGATAGTTCTCAGTTAAAAAGTAGTGTAATAAAATATATACATAATTTAAAAAAAAGGTTTCCATTTGGAAATAAGTAATTACGTAAAGTTGTTTCATGTAATTCGTGACAGTAACCCCTGAATTCAAGTATGTTTTCATATTATTAAAAATAATTTTTAGGCAATTCATAAGGAACATTATATAGTTTGATACCCAAACAGCAGTACTGAAATATTTTAAAATATTTATCTTATTTTGCATAACCAATAGTTTATTTCAAATGAAATTATATGCTTGAATTTTTGTTTTCATTCTTTTTTCATCTTTCCAAGTTTACAAAATTTTTTTGCTAAATTGCAAATTATATATTTTTTACCTTTTAAAAAGTTTTCATTGTGATGGAATATAAGAGGGGATATAAAGCAAAACAGTTAAATACAGATTTAAAGATTACTAAATTTATTCTTCTAAAGCTTAAACTCTATCTTATATTTAGTAATATTTAGGTTGCTATTTTTTCATTTTGATTAAGTATTTTGAGGGGAAATTTTAAATCACATTGTAATGTTTTTTGCAACTTTAGTTATTATATTTTTCTATAATTTTAATTATATATAGTCACATTTCTTTTATTGTATATAGTTTACACTTAGCTTCGGGAAATATTAATGATATGGTTATAGATAAAACTATTCCATATAAATAAGTTTTAATGAAATATTTAATAAATAAAACATTATTCCCTCTTTTTCTCATAAAACAAATAATTTTTAATTATCAAGGACAAATAAAAGCTTGTTCATTTTTTAGTGTAGTGAAAATAATTTTGTTTTACTTATTTGCGTGGAGGAAACATCTTACAAATTTTATTGCATATTTTATGTTTCATTTACTCATATTGATATAGATTGATGACTACATTTTTTTCAATGGTATCCTAAAAATACTATAATTAATCACTACAAGACGAAGGTACGCATATAATAATGATTTTATTTAATTTATAAATTATATTAAATGCATGTTTCTTCTGATTTCAATGGAAAAAAATTAAAGTGAGCAACGCATGCTTATTGTCAATAAAATTGTGAGACTTACATACAGTTAATAACTTGTTTGTTAATTTGAAATATATTTAAAATATATTTTCATAACAACAAAATTTATTTACAATACCAATAAATTGATTTTAGAATTTATTTACAAACAATGGGCATTACATAAAATTTAAATTTATGGACTTTTTTTAAAATCAGAGCTTTTATACTTGACCTCAAATAAAAATGTATGGAAATATAAATTGTTGTATCTACTTACATTTAATAAATCGAGCCCATATTTTTTTATCATTCTGCTTTTCTAAAAGGGTAAGGATATTGCAAATTAATGAAATGAGATATATTTTTTTAAGGAATGTTTGAAAGAAACTACTCCAATTAATTACTTAAAGCACACTTTGTGAAATATTTTATGAAGTACAAGGAGCTGAAAGAGTAAAATTTAGAAACCTTCTTAGTATTTTTTTTCTTTTTAATAAATATAAATTACCTTTTTTCTTCAGAAAGGGAAGATGGCGGACTACTACACGCAGTATCCGGAACACCTCAATCTCGAAGAAGTTATCAAAAGGTGTCACAAAGTTAATGCTAACTACTTAGCAAACACCGCCAGCCGAATGAAAGGAAAATCGCCGGTTAGACGTGAGTGGGCTTAATACGTTCTCCTCCATTTCTTCGAAGAATTTTTGAAATAATCTACCATTCACAGCTGTTCATAAATATTATATTGAAATATATTATAAAATTTTCCTTATATTCATTATAAAGATGTTTAAATAACAAGTTTACAAAAATCTTTTATATATAAAATTATTATATAGAAGCTTCTTAAAATGGTAGAGAAGAATAATGGATTAGTTGAGCATTAATCTATTTTCAGAGACTCAGTTTCCCCAAAATAAACTTCTATTTAATTCACATTATTGTACTTTTGAATTAAATTACATGTTAAGTGTAGACTGTTTTTTGTGAAAAAAACAACTGTAAGTTTATATTTTGGTGAAAATTTGTTTTTCCCAAACTACGAAAAGTAAAAAGTCATCATTATTGTAAACAGAATTTTTCACTCCCCCCACACACTATTTATTTAATTGTACATTTAAAACTGCGGTTTTTTTTATTTAAAAAATGCATCATAATTCATAGTTATATAGAACATTAAAATTTGTGTTAAAGGCTTTAGAATTATCAATAATTTTTTTCTTAAAGTATCTTTTTAAAATTTTTGCATTTAATAAAATAATTATATCTACAACCGTGTTTACTACAACACATGTATGCTTGAAAATAATAACATTTGTTTGGAAAAAGTCACATCAACTCGCATATGAATTATGAAATTTATTATTTATTTTGAGATTTTTAAGAAATGTGCAATTTTTAGATTATAATTCAATTTTGATTCACTTTAGCATTTTGATGTATGAAGGAATACATGCTCATAATTTATTTATATATTAAATTTATCACATAACATTAGCTAAAACAAAAATGTTTACATAATGCTTACATAAAGTCTTTGATTTAAAATTTAATAAGTGCTCAATATTTCTAAGATTTGGTAAGCTTAATTCCCTTGAAAAATTCAAACCTTTTTATTTTTTATAAGAATAATATTAACTCAATTCTTTTAAAAAATAAATAAAAAATGTATCTTCGTAAGTTTCAAAATGTTATAATTTTCACTAATATATTAATGTTTTAAAGTGTTTCATTGTAAAATATGAATTTGACTCAGTTAATTTACTAGCAATAAAACAAACTGTATATATAATTATTTTATAAGTTTATTATATTTCTTGATTTTTCCATAATAATGTACATAAAGCTATACTTTTTAAATAAAAATTTGTTATTTTTATATCTCCTTATCTCTGTAAAATAATAAATTGTATATATTTAATAAAATATCTGTGCAGTTTATAGAGGATTACTGGGAAACTCTGAATTTCAAGATAAATTTAACTTAAACAATTTAAAATATGTTACACCTAAAGTATTTAATAATTATTTTATCTTTTTATTTTTCCAAAATTTTCTAAGCTAATTAAAAATATAACTCATTTATATTATAAAAATTAAGTAAAATAAAAAAATTCTAAAATTCGCAGATCCATTAATTTTTGAAGTATGTAACAAAATAGTGTAAAATACAAAGAATATGTGCAAATGTTTGCTTGATTTACATTTCCAATAGCATTTCACGTTCACCGCCCTACGTCATTGATCAGAGAGCTCTTTATTATATTGTTTTCTTCTTACCTATATACTTCACTGGAAACTCATTTCCATTCAAATGTTTCATAGTAATATGGAACGAAGTCTATACTAATGTTAATGATAGAACATATGTGAAGAAATCATTGTTAAATACAGGTAACCATAGCTGAAATAATAAAAAATATTATCTCAGTGACTGTTTTTAGGTTTTTGTAAGCACACTATTGGAACAAGGAGAAATGAATTTTACATTACTGCTTAGTAGAAGTTGATCCATCGTAGTAGATAGTGGTGATTTCGACATTTGCGACACGCGAATTTGCCTATTAAAATGTTCTTTTGGAAGAAATATACGATAGAAGTCACACAAAATATATTTTACAACTGCCTTATTTTATTAAGTTATTCCCAAACCATGCTATTGTATACAGTACTTATAGATGGACAGTTTCGTATATAATATGGGGCTACACAATACTATATTATTACAAAAAAGTTATTTACCAGTTGAAATGTATAAAGACAGCGAAATCCTTCATTGTTATCAGAAATTATGGTACAATTTGACTAGATGCAAATGATTAATTTTATTTGTATTATATGCCTTGTCAAACGATATAAAGCAATTAAGGAACGTTTTCATAAATATTTATAATTTGAAACGAAGAAAATTAGCGTTCTCAAGTTTTCAGACAAAAAAATTATTGTTTCAGAATTTGTGTGGATCATAAAATAACAATGCAGCTGCAAACCAAATAAAGAAATTTTTATTGAGTGATAAATATTCATTTTATAATAGATTTTTTTTGTCTAAAACTAACTTTCCAAAACGACATGGTACATGTGGAATTGATATCACTTTTAAATGAATTGAGAAAAACTGAGCACTGAAAATATTTAATATTCATTTTGAATTTATAAAATAACAGAGTAGCAAAGTAAAAATTATCTCAGTTATTATCTGATAGTTGTGCAACAATAAGTTCTTAAAAATTTTGATATACATTTTTGCCCCAAAATATTCGCAGTATACAATTTCATTATTTATCAAAACAAAGCTTCTCTAAATTTAAAAGTTTATAAGAAATTAAAAAAAAAACACATTGTTTATTAAAAATTTAAAAACATACTTTAATATTATATAATAATGTAAAAATTATTAGTTCAAATATATTTTTTGCACCAAACAGTTTTCAAATACATTATTATTTCGTTTTATAACAAAATAAGATTTTTAGTAATTATTATATTTTTTAAATAAAATCTTAGCAGATGTAATTTTAAAAGTAATTAAAACAGCACTGTTTAAGCATTTATGTTTTTTTAACTACTGTAATTCTACTGTAAAACAATTCTAATGTAAGCAATGCTTTTGTGTCTTTTTTAAAGGTTTTCAGTAAAAATTAACTTTATAGAGCGTTATTCTTTGCTATTATTATATTAAGTTGCAATAATAATAAAAAAATAACTAAGTTAAATTATTTATAATAATTTAGAAACAAGAAGTTTTTCAGTATTTGTATTTAAATCCTTTATGAGCATCTTATTAAATAACATTAGCTTAATGAATATGAATTTATTTTCAATAAAAAACTGTTACTTATAATGTAAACTTTAATACTTAACTAATAGGAAACAAAACTCTAACATAAAAGAATACATATACTATAATTGTAGCAGCCATTTACATTCTGAATTAAAAGTTAAGTTCGTGGAAAAAGTTGAAAAGTTAAAATTTTATAGTAATTTTCAAAATTAAATTGTTAATAACTAGCAAAAGTGATTTAAGCGGTAAATATACAATTTATATTTTACATCAAATATATTTTAACACTACATTTATATTAATTAAATTTTAAATTTGAAAAGTATAAGTTCCTTTTATTCTAGCCATTTATGCATTTTTATGTAATGAAAATGCATCCGGGTTTCTTTTTATATAATTTTGATAATTTTATAAATTACAAACACATTTTGTTGAAAAATCATACATTTAAAAAAATTTGTTCAAATTGTAGAAATGATGGTAGCCAAATTTAATTTTATTCATTGTTATTTATTGAATATTTGTATATTGAGAATGTTTCTTCTTATTATTTCATAAAACTAAATAGTGTGAGATGCATTGACTTTTAGAATAGGAAAATAGCCATCCATTCTTTAAGAACTACACTTATTCAAGTAAACGGACTTGTGACAAAAATGTTAAATATAATGTCCGTACATTTATTTTTATGCTTAACACGTAGGAAAATTATAATTTTAAATAATTTGGTAAGTTTTCATCGGATAAAAATATATTTCGTTATCTACTGAAACCCCTTCTGGAATTTATACTAAAAATATTGATTTCTCCTGGGGAAAATTATTTTGATAACAAAACTTTATTTTTAGTTTTATGTTGCAATTTTAAGTCGCCCGATTCTTAGAAACAAACTATGAAAAGACCTGAATATCTTTTCAGACAGAACAATTTCACTTGAATTATTAGTACATCTTTTATATTTCTGCGACCTACCCTCAAGCTCCTTAAAATTTTCAGCATTTTTATCAAAAGTATGTTCTTATAAGAAATTGAAAGTAAGAATGCATGAAGTTATTTATGTTAAGTCTCTTTCTGTTTTTGAATACAAATCTATAAGTATACTTTAAGAATAGCATGATGAAAGAATATTTTCAGTATCTGTATAAAAATGTACAATTCTTTATTAATATTTTTACGATGATATTTGCTGTAGAATAGCAGTAAATTTCTTTCTTATCTCAGATATAAATGTCGTAAATTATTTGAAAAAAATTTAGCAGTTTCATTGTTTGTTTTTTTTTCTTAAAATAATGCAAGATTTAGTAAATATTGATTTCTTATATTTGATATTTTTCATTTCTGAACACTTAAAACTTATATTAAAATTTGAAATTCTTATGCTGATAAATTATATTATAAATAAAGCATTAAAATTTTTAACTACTATTCAGTAGTGTATGTACACATACACACATATGCTGTAGAATTACTGGCTTATTTCTGTCACCAAAATCAGACAGATGTACCAAAATCAGATAACTGAAATCTGTAGCATTTGAGGGAATTTTACGAGCTGAGTTTCTTGTTTTGTTTAAAAATTATTGTTAGTCATCCATATGATCGCATTGTTTCAACACCGTTACCAACCACACCAATATATGGTGTTTCATATTGCACTCAGGGAATTTTTATACGCAGAAATACAAATTTCATACTACCTCCGGTATGTTGTGGCTAATCTCTTGTGCTGTGATTAAAATTCCACATTCAAAGAATCTTAAAGCCTGATTATCTGTCATTGTAATGGCAATAACAGCTTTAGGAAACAATTTTTGCCTTGTATAAATTCTGTCTACTGCATCACATCATAAATTGTTTGTTTTATTTACATATGCACTCCTGTACTATTTTTTGGCAATAGAATATACATACATAAAATTATAATTATATAATTAAACTATTCAAGTATGTAATATTTACAGATCGCCAAAAAATATCCGTAATTAAAGCTTCCATAAAGAATAAGAAAATGTCATGTTCATGATGTCAAAAGCCAATAAAAGGATGTAAGCACAGAAATCATGATTTAACCTGAAACTTCTTTTTTTATTCCTTCATTTGAAAAATTCAATTATTAAGCTTCTTATTTAAGAAATAGTAAATTGGAATTATCATGATAATATGACGTTTTGGGATTCAAGACTTGGCGTAGTATCGGGAAACTAGAATCTGGGCAAACATAAAGAAATGTAAAGGGGATAATGGAAGCTGACTATGACAAGTTCATCCAAGCTACTCTATCAAATTATCTATATATTTATCTATACAAATTATCTATATACTCTATCAAATTATCTATATATGTTTATTCATAACAATGCCGAACATTTTATTGCTCGTCTAATATATGATATGCTTGAAACTGAAATAGTACAGCATAAAGAGTAGCCAGTATGTTCTCCTGATATGAATTCCCTTTAGTATGTTAGTGATACTCTCGAATATTTGTTGCTGTAAAATCAAGATTTTCTTTTCTGTTCGAGGTTTGGAGACAAATTTATGAGAGGAAAGATGTTCTCCAAAATCTATAAAATATTGTTATTATATCGGTAACACTTTACCATTTATAACACTATTATTCTTACGACATTAGTATAACACTATACCATTTATATAAAATTAAGGAGAAGCAGTTTTAGCTTCTCATCCTAAACATCTTGCATCCTTTCCAGGCAATACATTGTTTATAACTTACATGTAACCAAATTATTATCATAAATCATATTTTTATGCTTTTTATTTTATTCTAATAAGAATTATGTTTCCCATACTTTTCTGCATATATATTTATAAGGAAAAGACAGGTATATAAAAAGTTGACAGACAGTTGTTTGAAATATTTTTTTGTAGTATACATGATTAAAATTTAATAAAATTAAAGATACCTACATAAAGCAAAATGATAGAATACTTATTTCAGCAAACTTTTCTTGAAAGTAAAGAAAAAAAAAATATTATTTTCTATTTTTTAAGAAAGTTTTTATTTTGTATAAGGGATTTTAATGTTTATTTGTAGCAAACAATTGTTTAAAATTTTGTTTTCGATCTTCGAAATGAAAAATTGGGAAATATTTGTGTTATATTCTTTTTAACCTTTACTCAAATTTAATATAAGCCTATGTCACATGCGAAATTTTGAAAATATTAATAGTTACAAATTTGAGGAGCTTTACAGATCTGTAAAAAATTAGAATTTTATTCAGGTATTGTATATTTTAAATTTTAACTTCATTAATTTGAAAGACTTCTTCGAAATAAACTCGAGAAATTTTGATTTCTGGAGCAATTGCATTTGAAATGGAAGTATTTGTAAATGAGCTTTTAATTATATCTAAACATTATTTTTGACGGATTGTAAAATATAATTCATGTAATTTTATGAAATTAAATAATTTTTCCAATATATTTATTCCTTTTAAAATTATAATGTTATTGATTGTTTGTACAGAGAATTATTAACATTTTGTTGAATGTAATATTACCTTGTATTGTCGGTAGTGAATTTTAAATTTCTAGTTTATGAATAACTTATTTTGATATTTCTAAAATGTTCATTGTAATTTTCATTCTAGTGATATTGATTTTTATGGTAAAATTAATATGTTGTTATATTATATTTTGTAATAACTATGTTTAAAATAATAATCTTATTTCAATGAATTTTCTTTCAAAATTTTTTCAGAAATATATTTTCTTTGAAGAAACGTTTTATGTCTAAACTTATGGAAATTGTTTGTTTTTAAAAGTAATTTATGTGTTATGTTCGAAAATACAATATTATTTGTTATATAGTAGTATCATTCCTGTTTAAAACCACGTATCGATTCCATTTATCTATAATCATAATCATTACTTTCAAGATTCATTTTTTTGTACTAATCTTTGATATTACTCTTAAGAGTAAAACGCGTTAACAACGATGTTAGTTGATTTCATTTGTCTTCTTTGGGGAGAAAATCTCGATTTTTAAAAGTATTTGAGTTGTTAGAAATCAAATATATTGCATATTTTATAGAATAATTTTAAGAAGAATATAGAAGCGTAAAGTTATAACTAGAATTTTTCATTTTAATGAAATTATATGCAGAAGTAAATGTGTTGTTTCAAAATATATGTTCCGATGCAATAATATATTAATACCTGTATATTTTTTCCTTTAATACATACAGTTTTAATACTTAATGCATACTACGTTCTGAAACTTCAAAGTTTAATATTTTGAAAAAATTATTAACGGACTTTAAATCATAAACTAGATTTAATCCAAACAAATAATTAGAACGACTCAAACTAGTTACTTAAGCCAGCTTAAAAAATTAAATAAACGTTTTTTTTTTAAATTCCCTATTTAATTATTTTTATTTTGTCTTTAGTCAGGGCAAGTTTAATTAGAACTGCTTATATTTTTTTTATAATTAAAACACACATCAGTATTAAGAAATTGCCAAATTAGTTATAAAAGTTTCTTAGAAAAAGAAACTAATGGAATTAAATTTGATCTCGTCGGGCTATGAATGTATACAAAAAGAGTTTCGTCTGATTAAGCGTTTCAGAAGCCATGTAAAACATCACGCGTCTAGTTTTACTTGAAAGCATAAGACATTTCTCAATTCTTTGTTGGAAACTCTACCGAGTAAGATCAGGAGCAAGTTTGTTCCTATCGCTTGAAATTCCTTATTCTTACCGTTAACCAATAGTAAGTTTTTAGTATACAAAAATTCATGGGGTTCTAATAAAATTATTAAATTTGTAATGATTAAACATTAGATGATCAAAGTCTTGAGTGTTATAAAATTATTCTCATTTTACATAAGCTGCAAGATTTTTTAAGGAAAATATATTTCATAATGTTAAGTTTTTTTTTAATCTTTTAATGCCCGAACAATATTTGATTGCAATGCTATTTTATATATATTACTGTCTGTATATAGAATAGAATAATCATGTTCTATATAGATTGCTAGTATTTATTACCGTTGAAATTACTAATTTTAGAGACCCCTCCTTTGAGCAATGGAACTCTTAGCAGTCCACCATCTGAAGAAAATAATGGATCCAGTAAAGTAAGAATGCATATCATGCTTTTTTTTTTAAAAAAAATTTAATTTTCTGAATAATTGATTAGAATAAATTCCTTATTGACTATTTTACTATATAGTAAGTTTTATGCCCTTAGAAAATATTTAAATCTAAAATTTGGGTCCTCTAATTATCCATTTTATTTGAAATTTAAGGATGATAATTAACACTTACTAGCATATTATTTTCCGTAATTCATACTTAAAGACTGCTCAAAAGCAATCATATTCTCTGTAGTCCACGTTTAAATTATATGAAAAGATTCTCTATTTGATGGAATGCCTGTAAATGGTTTCCTACCGGCTATTATAAAACTTAGCTCAAAATTATATTTTGATTTTACAAACTTCTGGAATGGGTAGAACAAACGTCAATAGGAATAATTATATCTAGGCATGCCGACCGATGGCGTAGTGGTTAGTGACCTTCACTTCAACAAAAGTAGGCCCCGAGCTCGAATCCTGGTTCGCGCATGGATGTTCCTTTCTCCTTTTTGTGTTTTTGTTTTTTGTCTTTTTGTGTTTTCACTTTCGGGAGCAAAATATGGCACACCCACTGGTTGCCCCACTGTAAAAGTTGACATCGCCTTCTCTTGTAGCGCTGAATGGATTACTTTAGAGATCAGCCATGTATTGGGAAAAAATATCTAAGCATTTGTTATTTATAGGGGAATAGCCCTCCTTTTCAAAATATTTGATTTCTAGACAGCATGATGTGATGATATCAGAAATATTGAAAAGTCAGATAGAGAAAACTTCGTAGATACATATTAAAAGTTCATGTGCTAAAACTTATTTCGGTCTCTAGTGATCCGGATCGAAAAAAAAATGTTATAAGACAAATACATACACACATATATATATATATATATATATATATATATATATATATATATATATATATATATATATTCGTAGGCATTCAATTATTTCGTTTTGTGTAACACATCTTAGTTACGTTAATACTCAATGCAGTAAAGAAGAGTGTTCTTAAAAATCATAGGACGCATAGACTTGATACAGATTGCCAAAAAAGAATATTTTATTTGTAAAGATATGTTTAAAATGCTAGTGGAACTTTATAAAATATAGACCTTTATTTTATAAAATTCATAAGCATTTATAGGTTTCTGAGATTAGAACAGAGTTTGAACACTTTTCTGTTCGTAAATTAACGTGAGCAATTATTTTAAAAACTCATTTTTATTTGTTTATATTTAACTATTATTTAATTTATCAATGTGAGTATCAGACCAAAATGATTATTGAAAGATGAACATTCTAGTTTTCATTTTAACATTTCGAGTGGTGAATTCCCACATCAAGAGGAATGATTTTGTTGATATGGTATCCATTTGAAACCATAGTTAAGAACAAATTAGCCTAAGAGATAAAAAAGTAAACACTCAATTACAAGCCAGGCTTATTAAAATTTGAAATATATGTTTCTCCATTGATGGAATTATTTAATTTATTAAAATTATTTATTTTAAATATTTAATATATTAATTGATACCTAAAGAGGGATTGTAGGCCCTAAAAGCTCTGCAATTTACTATGTATATTATATGCAAACATTCGTATAAAATGGTATTTTCGCTTTCTAAACTTAAGCATATTAATCACCAAACTGAACTTCAAAATCAAACAAAAGTTGTGCAACACAGTTTCAATACTGGAAAATGAAGTAGTAATGAAATGATGAGAATCTTTTCTGGCACATAAACTTTTTTTATAAATATATATTATCTATGCTTTGGAGCATCATGCCCATTTCTATAGACTTATCACCACAAAAACGTTCACATCAAAATAAGACCACCGAATTTTGCCATGTTTTATTGATGCATACTATCTGAAGCTAATGTATATTCCACAGTGGTTTAAGTTTTGTGTTGAATAAAATTCTCATTTTGTAATTTCCCTCAATTTTTCCTTAATAATTCTTCAAAATGTTTTACTACAAACGGACATCAAATTTTAATCAGTTTTACTTTATAATTTTAATACCTAGTATCGAAATAATAAATGCATACATATTGAAAGAGATTTGGTAATTTTAGTAATATATTTCTTACTTATATATAACTGATTATGTTTGTGTAAATAAATAAATTAAAAAGGATATATATATATTATATACATATATACACACACACACACACACACACACACACACACACACACACACACACACACACATATATATATATATATATATATATATATATATATATATATATATATATATATATATATATATATTAAAGTTTTTATTGTTTCTAAGATGGTAACTTTTATTTATACAGAGGTAAATGTAGAAAAGAAGAAATAATGATTTACTGCCCATATTAATATTTGTACTGCTTTTAAGGTCAGTGAATTTCTTAAATTAAATTATTATTTCAAAACTTAATTAATCAAAATAGTTTTGCATATAGATTGTTTTTAGAATTTTTTTTATTATGCAATAAGATTAAACTTAGTTAACTTTTTCGAAAAACATGATGAATTTTTTAAAATAAACTGAAAAGAATTAAAGCATTATTATAATAAACTCTTGCAAAATATTTTAAATTATCAAAATATATTTGAATGTCAGCAAAATATTTTTCATTTATAATTAAGGTTTAATTTGAAAATTCGACAAATGCAATTAAATTTTAGAATAACTTTTTAAAAATATTTCCTTTAATTAGTTTCTCTTAAATTTACAAGCTCATTTATATTTCTTCTTTCTGTAATACTATGAAAAATACTTTTAGACATAATTTCTTTTCATTGAATTAATTGTAGATATTTCTTAAATTATAAATATTCTGATTTTCTAACTAAAAAAGCTTTTAAAACAACTATTTTTATAATATTTAATATTCACATATATTATTTTTCTAATTAACTAGGAGTATACTTTTCTAGGTAAAACTTGAAATATTTAAAAATATTTTTTTCAGTTTTATGTAAAAGTTATTCCTAATTCTTAACTCAGAAAAAAGTAAAATTCATAAATGAAGAAAAATTTTTCAGATATTATAATTTTTCCTAACTAATAATATATTCTTGGTATTAATGTTTATTTATGAACTTAAAGGTATGAATAAAGAAATGAAAGAAATTAATAATTGGCGTGTTTATACTTAGAGAAAAATAAACTTAATAATGCAATTTTTCACTTATTTATTATTAAAAATCAAGTTACTTTGTAAAATCTGTACGCTGATAACGTAAAACTAAATTTGCTTAGCATTTATGGAATAAATATTGTATAAAATAGATCATACTGGATAATTTAATCATTGATAAAATAATTTTTAGGATCACATTAAAATTTCTGAAGAAAAATTAAGTTTGTTTGAAAGACATTGTAAATTTTGAAAAATGATGAGAGTGATTTTTGAAAACTATTTTGATGTGATGTATAGTAAAGACTTCATGATGGAGATGATAGTAGGAGGCTTATGCATGAATGCTCTTAATAGGCACTACTTTTCCTTTGGTTTGATTTCAGTTTTGCATCTCTTATTTTGTGGATGCACAATTTAGTGGTAAGGATGTCCTCCAAAATTATTTCACAAAAGAATCTTATTATATAGTTGACCTTTTGTGCACTGCTTTTCTTCCGATTCCCTGACCTCCACCTTGACATCTTTTTTTCGCAATATTTGAAACAACTTAGAAGTCGTGATAATCTAAAAACTTAATTGACCTTAAAAACAACACTCCAGACATGCTCGGTGATTTCCAGAAATATTGCAGTCCGCTGAGAAATATGCTCTCTAACTCTTCTATTATATATATATATATATATATATATATATATATATATATATATATATATATATATATATATATATATATATATATATATACATGAAAATATTAATTTTCTACTCCACTAATTTGAAACAATATTTTTTGAGATTAAAGTAACTTTTATATATTTATTAGTTAAATAATATTTTCATGAATAAGAGGTCTCTAAAGCTTCTAGAAATGTATGTGGTAATCTTTTCTCTCTTTCCTTCACATATACTTGATGTTTTTAGATAACATTTTAACTTTCTCTATTATTTTCAAATAATTGATACTTCATTTATTTAAGTAAATATTTAGTGAGCAAGTAAATCAAAATAATAATTGAAGTTATTAGCTTAATAGTCGATATTTAATATTGTTTAAATGCATTTCTATTTATAAAACATATAATATCTAATATACTTTTAATAATTAATTTGTAAATAAATGAGATACAATTATACTAGTATGAATATTTTATGTATCCCTTAACGAAAGTGAAACATTTCAAATAAAACACCAAAGAAACTTTTCAGGTAGATTTAACTAAGTATAAACTTGATGGACTAAGATTAAAGTAGATTTGCTCAAATAGATCATGTCAATTATAACAATAGCTTTATTTGTTTTATCTAAGCTATATACATGCATTGCATTATTTTATTATTATTAACATAATATAACAAAACAATATTGTTTTGATCCAGAATATAATGCTGTATAAAGATAATCAATGCTAAATAATGTCAAATTAACTTTAATTATCTTCTAAGACAAATTTATTACAAACAAGGCCATAGTAATATTTATTTATTCTTATGATGCTACTGTCAATTCATTTAACGTTACAAAATAACAAAAGAATAAAATGTTACTAGTTATAACATCTGTAGAAGGAGCACATAATCAAATTTCGTATTTCTTATAAAATATGTCTTTCTCTCTGAAGTTTAAGTCGTGTAAAAATTTACCCAATTAAAAACTTTTATCAGTTGAAAGTTTATTAACCATTAAAAACGTAGGTGCTTAACAACAATTTAAGACACTGAATACATGATTTCTGAACTATAATAAATGGCGTGGTAATTAGGTAATATGGTAATAAAACTTGATTTTATTCTCTCCCTAAAAACAATATTTTTCTAAGAAGAAAACACCGTAACGAAGCAAACACATTCTTTTGTGTTTCTCTCTTAATTGCTTCCTTTTTACCTGCCTAAGAATTAATGAATATTCTCAGGTCTCTTATTTTCCTCTTTCTACCTTAATGACTACTTCTTTATTTTAATTAAGTAAGTTAAATGGAAGTATTTTTCTTAATTAAATATTGTGACAATTAGTTTTAAATTTCAAGCTTTTAACAAATTCTGCCAAAGAACTATTTATCTTATGAGTATTTCCTATCTTATTTTTTCCTTATCCTCTTTATAAGTGTCTTAATTTTTAAAGCGTAATTCTTAACGTTTATTAAGTATTATATATATAATTCCATTTGGCGTATTTTAAGTGCAAGTTGCAAACAGATCATTGTTCTACGTTAACAATGTATAATAGATTTGTAAACTATTTATATGATTGAATTCCTCATGGTTTGTAAATTCATTACATTATTTACTCATTCACAATTACATAACATGATTATTTGTTGCTATGCAATAAAAGTATTCTTTATGACTCTCAAAGTGACTTTCAACATATTTACAGAAGTGTTTGATTTGAGAAATAAGGTGTAACAATAGTGTATTTTAATCCATTCTAAAAAAATGCTTTCTGTCAAATTATTCCCAGACTGACTTTATTTTTAAATATGCTATAACAATATCTTCTTTGTTTCTATAATTTTAAAATTAATTAAATAATTAAAACTTATTTAATGTAATATTAATTTTCTTTGTATGGTACATTTTATTTTCTATATACTCAACAAAATTATCAGTCCTAGTAAACAGTAAAATATTAAACTTTCATAAATTTAATATTTTGAAACAAGAATTCCGAATACTTAAATATATTAGAAGTTAAAGCAAAAATTAATCCCAGCAGTATATTATAGCTCATGCAACGGAAATAAGTACATTTTGTTCAAATTATGAAGTATTCTATTTATAAGTATTTTATTTAATCAAGTACGTAAAAACATAACCAAATGCATAATTTCTTTAGAATAAAGTAAAATACACAAAAAATTAATGACTAGAAGGAACTAAGTTATTTCTGAAAATTTTCATTGATTTGAAAAAATTATTTGATTTGATTTGAAAATTTATTGAGCCTTTAAAATGAAAATGTTGTAAAATGTCAAAATATGTTGGAAAAATTTTGCGAACAAGCCTTAGTCAATTTGTCTTATTAAAAGTTACTGAAGGATACTATCATATTTAACTTCAAATATATATATATTACTATATATTTAATAATAATTTATAATTACATCCTATATTTCAACTACATATAAGGTATGTTCTTGATAAAATTTTCAATTAAAAAATGATGAATGAAATATCTGTTATTCTGTTAATTGTTAGTCTTATATAGTTTTGAGAATTTTAAATAATGGTTTTATTTCTTCAAAACAAGATCTTCATTCAAAGAAATTAAAATAAAATTTGATTTCAAATAAAAAATATTTCATTTATTAAATTAAAAAGAATATTTATTATATAAAAACTGAAAAATTTCATTTGATGCGAAGAAAAATGAAAAAATTTAAATAAAAATATATAAGAAAAATAAAATAATAGTCCTGCACTTAAATCTGAACTTTATTCATTCCTCCTTTATAGGGCATGTGTTATTTCATACTTTCGAAACTATATTGCGAACATTATTTTAGAAAATTTATGAAACGTCATTTGAATCAATTGAGAAAACTCCAAATTTTAAATTACAGTTATAATTAATTTCCCTTCCCTTCTCTTTTCTTCAAACACTTTATGAAATGTCTGCATTTGTTATTTCAACTATGAAAACTACAATTACTTAATTGTAATTTCTATAACTGGCAATAAAGTAATTATGTATACCAAAATATTTTATGTATTGTCGTTTATTGTTTTATAAACATTAATCTTGTCCACTAAATCAAGTTTAAACATCCTTGCTTCTAAATCTTTTGACAAACCATTTTCAATCTTTCAATATATTAGGATCTAAATATTTACATTTGTTGATAAAGGAAGAGAAAATATAAGGCATAAAAATACAGTGTAAGCATTACCTTAAAATACACTGATTTATTTAAATATAATTTTTACTTTTTGCCCCGTGTTTGACAGGAATTTGACATTTGTCTACAAAATACTTTTTAATCTTTAAATTAAGGATCTCTATTTCTTTTGCTGAGAAATAGTACATTCCACCAGTCTTTTACATTCAATATATTTTGTTGAATATTGCCTCTAGGCAAGTATATTACTGAAATCAAAAACATATTTTAAGCATATAAGAAATGATTTTTGTATTACGAAGCAATTCAAATTTGTGAATCAAAATAAAATAGCTATACAAAATATTCAATAAATTTTAAATCACAATAAAAGAATACTATACACAGAATGATTAGCTTATCAAATAAAAGTAAGAATATACTTTAAATGCAAATAAATCAATTTTACATGTTCTCAAATCATAAATATTATTGCTGTTAAAAAATATCAATAAAGATTTTGACATAAGCCGTTCATTTAAAAATAATCATACCATTGTGTTTTTCATTATTCATTTGCAAAACGAAACAAAGATAATTCGTACAGGAAAAACATAATCGAAATTCATGCATTTAATTTCTGAATGAAAAAAAAACAAAGCGTAAGGAAAGTTGTGTGTGTGAATTTTATCCAAAATCTATATAATTTGCTGAGTATTTAATCATTTCGAAATTTAACTCTTTCTCTATTTTTGCCGTTAACGCATTTACTGTTGCATTTTTAATTGGAGCATTCAATATATTATATATTAGAAATGATTAGTTAATTGATAATTTTTATTTGGGGAATTCATTAAATAAGTTTAAAGACGGCGCGTTGAAATTTTTGAAGTAATGGGACGATGAAGAATAAGTGTCGAAACTTTCTTACTCTGGACATCATCATTCCATTTCTCGTAATCGCAACTGAAGAGAAACCGGTATTTATGTCCCAAATCTGGTCACATGGCTGCAAACATTGCGTGTGAATTATGTAAATCCCATGATCTAATACTATTTGTAGAACCCTGTCAATAAACCGATAATCATTGCGAAGTCCTAAAATGTGAGTTGAATGGTACACGAGTAGTGGATGAGGAAAGAGTGAGAAGATAGCCTTTCAAGGGATGGAAGGAAATCTCTTTTATTTAATATGATAAAATGCAGTTTATTAATCTCAAAGTCCCATTTTAATAATGCTTATCTAATTTCAATATTTAAACGTGAGATCATGGAGAAAGGGTTCAGATGCGTGGATTGCTTCTTCTGTATGAAACGAAATCTAAATCGGCGACATTTAATTTCAATAAAAAGGGAATTTCTGGCTTATATATTCTAATATATAAGAATCTAGTATCACCTAATTTATAAATCTTAATATAGAAAAATCTAATTATAAGATGTATAGTGGAAATTATATTTTAGTGTAGTTTTAGTTTAGGAAATTGTTAATAATTCAATTCTTATTTTTTAAATTTACACTTTCGCTCACTAACGAAAGTGATGGTCTAGATGGTAACTCTGGTATGAATTTGAGTTCAATAGCTTGTGATTTTAATTAATTTCTAGACCATTGATCCTTATTATTGTTCAGAATCATCTTTCATCTTTAAGAAGTAGATATCCTAACTGAATTTTCCTTCTTACAAAAAAAGTATCACGATAAACCAATAAGAGCAGCTGATAAGTCGGTTTTAATTGAAGATTAATGTTCAGTTATCTATAATTTTTTTTAAATTGAAAATGAATATTTACACACATTTGAAAGTCTTACAAATGATAATACACAGAATGGATTCTCTCCAGCACTTTCAGAGAAACGTGAAATTAGAGAATAAAATGAATAAATTTTAAATTATTATTATTGATTAGATAATTAAAAATATTACTGGTTTTTCATAACCTCAATAGATTTTTTTAAAAAAATCTAAATATTCCAATAAATACTCCTTAGAATAGTGAACATGACAGAATTTAGCTCAAAAATCTTACTTTTGCACTAAATGAATCTTTTCAAAATAAGATTTTACTATAAACAGTTTGCTTGCTTTCCTAAAATAAAGCTCATAAATTGTTCGGAATCAAATTGTAAAAATAATGTATTCTAATAACTAAATTATTTTTCAATTATATTGTGACATGCTTATTTGCCTATGTGGAACAATATAAAAACTATGTGGAACAATATAGTATTATATTTTCATTTACAAACTATATGAAATGCTGCATATTCGACTGATAAACTGTAAATATAATTATAGTTTATCAATAAGTTTTCGTTTGATAGTTGTTCTAAAATAAATGAGTCGTTATTGGAAATATGTTTATTCATGAAATGAAATACTTATATATTATAATTTATAAATTATTTTCCATTTTTGTTAAATATCATAAATTTTATATATCAGATCATATATTTCAAAATCTTAAAATTAATTCCTAATCCAATGACCCAATTAAATAATTTTCAGTTAAAAAGTTTAACAAAAACTTTTTTAAACTTATTATAATAACTAAGCCACTGAATGTGGAGTCAATTTTTCTGATTGCTAAACTGACAATTAAAACTCTGATGCACACCAACATTTGCACCATCGTTTCTTTTACCATTAAATAGTATTTGAATAGACATGAGGAATCTTATATTCTTAAAGCATTTCTTTTTAAGTATATTGTTTCCAATTTTTTGATTATTTCTCTCTACTTAATACATTTCATTCTCCCTTATAGGAAAACAGCCACAACAATGATAGTGGCAATGAAAACGAACTCATATCTCTTCTCCAGAAAGAACCAATTCCTAAAAGTACGTAATTTATCGTTATTAACAGAACGTTATTACCTTAGTGCTTATGAATTATATGATATTGAAATAATATAAAATAACTTGTGGATAATACGCCAAATGAATTCAGTACTCTTATGAGTGTTTGGTTATGATGCTTACTCAATAAAATTCTGAATATAATTTCTTCCAGTCGAATGAAGTAAATTTAAATACTATATCCATTTTTTTTTTAGGAAATTATCTCAGGAAACCATTTGACATGCTTTTTACTGTAACGCGTTTTTTGAATATTGCTTATCAAATATAATAAAAGGTGAAATATTGAGGAACATTCAGCGAATTTATAAATATGAATTACAAGTTTTGGATTTTCCTGGAGCATTTTGGATTGTTTTTTATCTATCTGAATTCCCCCCCCCCCGCCAAAAGAAAAAAAAATTGAAAAGATATTGCTTTATTAAGCTGTCGAACTTTGTATGAATTTATTAATCTCGATATAATTTCCTGTAATCTGCAAATTTATAAAATGGATTCCCTCCTCTCCTCATGCTATCATTTCTCCAATTATTTGCTCAAAAGATTATTCAATATTCTTGAATATGGTTTAATAGGGGATTTTTCCAAAAGTATATATACTTGGAATACTGAAATATTTTGCTTTTCTAAAATTTATGAAATTTCTTAGAAAAGGTAATAAATGTTTTCGAGTACATTATAAATTTAATTTTAATTCAGACTGAGCTGTTTTGGCCAATAAAAATCAGTCTCAAAAATTAAGTTTTATTTTTATTTTTTGGTTTTATTTTACAATATAGAAAAATGTGACATTTCTATATTATTTTACTAATTTATAATAAATCTGTAGAAAAGGCATTACAGGAACAGAAAATATCAATTTTGTATCAAATTATTTTTTGAGCTATACATTGAAATCTAATTATTTATAATCATAAAATTATCATGTGGTAGCTCTAATGCATCACTCTCAATCTTGCATTTCAAAATAACGTTTTCAGTGAAAGTCGATCTAACTTACGAATCATAAAACAAAACGCATAGAAAAATGCTAGTGTATATTTTAACAGTGAATACTTTAATTTAAACATATTTGAATCCAATTATTAATTTCTGTAATGTATCACAGTTCTGTCTTAAAATTTGTAAACTGTTACTTTAGAAATTTGAGGATAATATGCAACAGAATCCATACACCTTTGTAAGGTTAAATTGCAAAATATTATAAGCACAATTTTTCCTGAAAAATTTAGTGCTTAGCATTTTGGAGATCCATTTACTAATATTTAATATACAACAAAGTAAAGCATTTTTTTCGCAATTTTATTAATCATTATAAACGTTATGATTAATATGAAATCAAAAATAAATAGAAATTAAACATAAAAATAAATCAATCTTAAAAATCAATGAAATTTACAAAAATTTAAATTCGTTCAATTTTATTCTTTTCATAAACCAATTTATTATAATATCTTAGTTTCACTAAAAAATAATTTATTGAATTTGAAACATTGAAATGCAGATGATGATTCCTTGTTTTCATGTCCAAATTTGATTATCTTAACAAAATATTCTAATTTCTCATAATTATTTCTTATTTAGCAAAACATTTTCAGCTTCCTGTTATTTGAGAACGTTGATAAATAAAAAATATGAATAAATCTGAAGCCTTGTTTACTGAAATATATACTTTTCTGCTTTCCATTTTTCCACAAAAAAATTTTGAAAAAAAAAAAAAAAAAGTGAACTGTAGTTTTGTCAAAAAATGGTACAGAGTTTTAAGTTATGGTGGATAAAATATTGCAACAATAAATGATTTTCTTCTTATTGATGGCGCAAAAACTGCTTATGTTTATTACTAGAAAAAATTCATAACGTTATAATAAAATATATGTACTCGTTCTTTTCTTAAATTCTAAATGTGTTAAATATGATTAAACAACTAGTTTATAATAAATAGTCGATATAGCTTAGTACAAATTTGTAAGTGCTTTCATTCGGTGAATAGACGTCACTCATTCGGTGAATAGACGTCACTCATTCGGTGAATAGACGTCACTTTAAGTAATCAAATTATAAATGCACACCAGAGTAACCAGTATGCGATTCACTATTTCGTTTCTAAGCTCTGCAAGGCGAAATGTCAGACAACTCTCATCTACTATTTTCAACTTTAATACTATGAATTTTTTGGGTTGGTGATAATAATCTTCTATTGAAGGAAATAAATCATCAACCTAGAGATTTCCTTTTTAAAATCATTTACTAAAAATTACTGCATGTTTCTTAAAAATAGCCATTTAATTAGCTTAAAATTACAACTTATTCTTTTGTTATTCAATGTGTATGTACTTGAGACGATTGTTATTCATAAACACAGCTTGGGTTCATATATTTACCTTTTGATAAATTTGAGGTGCTTGAAATTCTTTATTTTCATAAATTTTGGAGATGAATTTCATGCATTATAAATTTTTTTAATTCGAAAATATTGAACTCTCATGCTAAATTGAACATATCTAATAAAGTACACCAAGGCCTATTGCTCAGAAAAATAAAGAGCTTAATGTTGTTTATCGTTTATCTATCCATTGTTGAGAGAAAATATTTACCAATGAACTTGAAATTATGCATTTCTTAATTTATTTTCATATTTTCTAATTCAAACGGATTTTTATAAGTTTTACAACTATAAGTAATTTTTTATTAAATGGTTCTCTTGAGCATCAATGTAAGACGAAAAATTTAATTTGATTAATTTATTTGCAATGATGTTTAAACTGTTAAATTAATAAAATATAGCTACATAAAGTGTCAGTGTTCTGTAACTTATAAATTTAATGTAAGATGTTATTTATTGTTACCTACAAATTTTTAAATACAATTGGAATTAAATCTTTCAATATCTATATGATTCTTTTGATTTATTAACGAAATTGTTTCTAGACTGTAGTTACATTGATCAAAATCGTGCTACGTTTTGTACTCAGTGTCCATGATGTAGACATGTGTGTTGTAGTCATTGATATCATACTAATAATAACTTTAATAAGACCGTTTTCTTTTTCAGGAGTAGATATTAATAGTGCAAATATTCAACGATGGGTTAGTTCCAAAGATATGGAAAAAATAACAAAAGCTGTGATGGAAGGGTATGGTGAGAAAGTAGTTCGAGTCCATACCAGTAATGAATCGAAAGATAAGGAGGAAATCGGCCATAAGATAACGGAAATGGTGGAAAGAGTGAATGCAATACACACGGCTGTATCCAGTGATAATTTGACAGCCCTTCAGGATCAGCTAGACGAGAAAGATTATGCACTTGCCAAAGATCATATGGGCATGACACCACTACACAAAGCTGTTATTCTAAGAAAACCGAACATTGTTGCCTTTCTCATCGAAAAATTTCCTGAGACAATTAATGCTAAAAATAAGGTACAACTTCTTTAAGTTAATGAAGAATTTCTCTTACTCAAGTAATAATTTCAATGCAGGAATATTTTCAAAATAGATTTTCAAAGGAAAATTTACTTAACTAAAATGGTTTACTAACTACATATGTAATATATATATCAAATTTTTAAAAATTGTTAAATATATTCGTCTCTAATACGCCCATGGGCTTTTCTATATCACTCACATTTAGTATGCTATCGTGTCATATGTATATATATATATATATATATATATATATCATATACTTTAAAAATATGACATAGAGAAGGGTAATATAACTAATAAAGAAATATTACAAAATCAAGCTAAATTATAAAACATATGTGAAAGTGCTCTGAATATAATATTGTATGGGTACTCCTTATACATAACTGTGAGATTTTGTTATATTAAATTAATTAAACTTAAGATCAAAAAATTATTTAACACATTGGGTATTGAATTTTCTGTTAAGTGTCACAGAGCATTCCAAATTGCTTGCATGTTTTATTATTCTGTTCTGAAACTTTTTATTAATATTTGTTTTATCAAAGTTAATGTTATATAAACTGATTGACGTTGCATTAAAAAGATCAGTAATGTTATCTATTAATGATAAGGAAAGCCACACTTGAATGTTTTTCATAGTTTATAAAACTTAAGTAAATGTAAATATTTAATGTTGATTTTCGTTCAGAAATTGTAATTTATACTTTATTTTTTAATCCTTGTTTGTATAAAAGAACACAACATTTTATATTTTGGTCAGAAATAAATATGCAAATGTTAATAAGATTGTGATTTATTTTATGCACAAAAATGACCTCTTAAATTATCACCACGATTACTTTTATATTTATTGAAGCATATTGCCTTTCTGTGTTGGATGTCTTTAATTTTTTTTTTATATCAAATAAACTCTCATTAAGCATAAAAATAGATACATATACTATCTTGAAATTTAAAAATGATGTACTTTTCAAAAATCATTTTAGACCAATTGTATTTGCCACTCAATTTATGTGACCATACGTAACATAAATTATGTATGTTGAATTAACAGTTTATCAATGAATATAAACAAATGACTTGTAAATTTAATCAATTATATTTCTGTGATACGCAACTTTTGATTTAAAATGTTCCTCAATGATATGATTTTTGAAAAGAAATATGAGGTAATATAATTAACAAATTTAGAAAATGGACTAAATTGTCAGACCAGCATCGTCGGTGGTTGATGCTTGGAATTCAAATTACCTATTAGCCTTAAGTACAAATACAGAATAAATTTGATTGGCATCAACTGTTGATCAGAGTAATCCTATAAATAGTTCGCAAGCCAAATATCTCGAGTCCATATGAGCTTTCAAAATAATATTGCAAAGAATGCATCCCCCACGAAACAGAAAATATCCTACGGATTGATACTGTATGTTAATGAAAATCTGTGATTGTATATTTGATAAAAAAAAAAAAAAAAACTCAATGAACGATGCTGACGGAATTGTCACATATCCTGACTGAAATTCGGTGGAGTGGAAATTTGTTATTAGTAATAATAGTTAGTAATAATAATTTTTAATCTCTGTAACATAGAATATTGCGCATGCAAAATAATCTTAGGCATTTTTGTTCTATTATCTTGATATTAACTTACATTTTTCAAATTGGAGATGAAATGTGTAGTTTGTAAAAGTGGCAGGGAAACAAACTTTTGACCAGGCTAAGATGCAAATTTTAATGAGTTGCAGCAACATTTGGATGAGTCAGATCTTCATTCAAGAGCCGTTTCAATATAGACGAAAGAGTTCATGAATGTAGCAATATTCGTACAGAAAATTTACAAAAACTGGTAGAAAACTGTTTCAAAGGATGTCAAATGTCTTTCGATAAACAGCAAATAGAAGTCTTACATGTTATAAATGTTGCGCGAGATCCCCTTTAATGAAATAGGTACGTCAGCTAACGAATATCAAGATAAAACATGTTATGCTCCTTTTATAGAATAAAAATAAATGACATGTTTCAAGGACTATGTTAAATTATTTAAGTGAAAATCATTATACATTATTTAATTATAAATACATAATTAATTACTTTTATTCATCACTAAATATAATTAATCACATTTATAATGTTCTATTTATATTAATGTTTAATTGCAGTAAAGCACACTCGTGTCCATAAATTAAGGATAATGCTTGTACAGACAACGAAAGAGTCAGAAGAGCAAAACAAATGCGACTTATTTGTAAATTCTGGAACCCAAAATAATTCTTGCACAAACGAGCAGTCCTGCACAACCGTAATGATGTCGTTCAATGGTGTTCTATTGGTGGTAACGGGTACCTGGCCCTCATTATATGAAAGTCCGGCAAGAATCAGACTGAAAGCTAAACTTAGACTCGTTGGAAAACATCATACAAGACCACTGTTGCGGTGTCTACAGTGCATGCTCTCTACTTTAAGTTAACCGCAGGCGACATTGCATTGCAGTAAGTGGAACACATCTGATAGGCTTACGAACATATGCATCTGTGCCCTAAGCGTCTGTACACGGTCTGCCTTGAAACTGTCAAACCGGTAGCTGAAGAGAGCTAACGAGACAGATCTGACGTTCTGTCTTTCTTTTGGCAGTTACTGCCAAATACCGGTTCTCATTCGAGTTTGTAACGCGGGGATGACGTGTACTGTAACGTCTACTCACATTACCATCATCTTGGAACCGTTGTCAAAGCCTGGAGATGACACTCTAGGCGATTCCCTGTTCCTCGGATACTTCCAGCTGAGTACGTCCACATTCCAGACGATCGATAATTCTACTACGTAAAACATCATTCAAAAGCTTCCTTTGTGCTATAACTACGCGATTAATGCCTTCAAAGCGCTTGTGAATAATTTTACTTCTTTGTAACCATTTTTATATACACCTCTCTTACACTCTCGTCATTATGACGTACTTTCGGCGCCATCTGGTGGTTTCTTGTAATTTGCATATTATTCTTCAATATATATGTGATAATTTTACATGTGAAATTTTTATTTTAGACTTTAATTTCTGTGTGATTCTGAATTATACTTAATTATGGACATGAGTGTATTTGTTTACTGCATATCTAAACGGTTCGCGAAAACTTTCGTATTTCAAACAAGTTCACGAGTAAATATCTTTAGTTTTATTAAAAGTACTTGAATCTAAATAATTATCATGAATTTAAAAATTATAATTTTTTAAATTAAAAACTTATTATACATTAGAGAAGAAATTTCAATAAATTGGTTAGGATAACATTATTTGATTTAAACCATCTGCAACGAAATAAGAAGATCTAATCTTAGAAATGGTTTCATATTGCAATATATTAAATAATTTTTTTGTTTTTATGGTGACAGAAAATGACTATACAAAATAATTTATTTACTAATACATTCACTAATAATTTTTTACATACTAATGCTTTCACTAATACATTTTTTCTAGAATGGCTTAACAGCACTTCATTATGCAGCTGCTATGTCAAGAAAAGATGGACAACAGCTGTACAAAATGCTTTTGCAGGCAGGTGCCGATTCCAAAATCCGTGACAACGTGAGAAACAATTTCTTTTTTAATCATCTATCCACTTTTAATGAAGTGTTGTTATTATTCATTTTTGTTATGACCAAATTGTTATACGAAATGATTAATTTCAATTAATAATTTGTAAAGTGTGTATAATACTTTTTTTTAAAAAAATACTAGATACATTTTTACTAAGCTAAATTCATGACATAAAATGAATGCACTAAAATACATTCATTTTTTTGTATTATCTTGATACTTTTTATCATTTATTCTAAAATTTTGAAAAATATAGGGAGGATTTAACAAAATTTATGCATTTGATTGTTAATGTTTGCTAATTTTTTTGTCGAAATTAAGTCATTGTGATTTTTTTTATTTCAATCCACTTACAATCACTTCCTTCGAAATGAATTATGCACACATTTATAATTACAAGATTTTAAACTGAGCTTTAACACTATTTCCCTGTGTAAATATTTGGAACGTATTAATTATTAATGAAAAAAGTCATAAAGTATTTTTTTGTGGTTATAGCTTTAACTGTCATTGAGTTATTAATTTTTAAAAAAGGAAAATATAACGAAATCATATCTTTGAAAATAGTGAAACTTTTGATTATTTCTCAAAAATTAGTATATCAAAAAATCTTTTTCTTTATGTATGAAGATAAAACAAATCTTCTAAATACTCCTCTGAATTATTACGAACTGTAGAAACAATGTAAGACTTACGAGATGAAAATAATCATATTATCAATAGAAGTTACGATATTATAAATATTCTCACAATAATTACAGCTATTATTAAATACTTTCTTGCGTAGGTAAGATCCTTGCATAATATATTGTGTTATATAGAAAAAAATAACAGCATAATAGTACTTTTACAAAAAGCTTTCGATATTTCAATTTTTGTTGTTCATGTTCTAAAAGAAAAACAATAATGTAAAAATATTTCTTCATGATGACCTAATTTCAAATGTAAAAGTTGATATGTTTTGTTTCCTTACGAACATAAGAGGTATTTGCTAAATGTTAACAGTCGAAATAGATCTTATTAAAAATTTTTTTATTTATCTAAAAGGTATCAATTTCATTCTATTATTAAATTTTATACACCATTCCAACACAGGAGTAAAAACTTTCCAGAATTTTTAATTAGAATGATATTTTTACACTGCTATTCAATTATTTGTTGTCATAATATTTGTGAATTATTTTGTAATAAGTGAAATAATAAGTCTCTGGAATTTAAACAGCATGGAAGAACTCCTGACTATTACAAAACACATTTAATAACAATGCCAAATCAAGGAATGATGAAGACACGTTCTGTTGCAGGAAGAGCCCCCGAGAGTTTAAATCGCTTTAGTAGACACGGAGGTAAGGATATTAATGTATTTTTTAATTAGCTAAAATATATTATATGGATTGAAACGTATTTGCATAGTTTGATTTTCGAATCTTTTTCAAATATATTTTTAAAAGAAATTAATTTTTTGGGAAAATTTTAACACAAAATATTTTGTTATTATTTTATAACTTTCACATCATAATCCACTCTATAGTTATGTATACAAAACCAAATGCATTTATTCCAATTAGGACTGCTATAATTGGATGAAAAGTATTTTTAATGTGGAATAGAATATGAATTGTGTACATAGTATAGGGAGAAAGTAATAAGTCTATAGTAAAGAACATAAGCATTCATGTAGATTGTAATAAAGGGAGTTCAAATTTCAGGGCATAATTTAGTGACAATTGACTCCAATCAGTCCTATAAACTGACTAAAAATTGCATAAATAGTAAATTTGAGCATAGATGAAAAAAAAAGAATATTTTCGATGCCATTTCAATACTGTGTAAGAATTGATTAATATTAGTGGGTGCCAAATATCGGCATGCTTGTGTCTGAGCAGTTAATTATTGAGTGGGATGTCATAGAACAGTTTTGCTCCAATTAAGGAATTGATAAGCTAGGATTTCACATTGGGGGTATTGTTCGGAATTCATTTCAAAAAGTAGATCTAATAAATTAATCCTCATGAACAAAACTGATCATAGAGTGACATACCAAATGTTAAATCTGTAAACAGTGTCCAGAAGTGCTCATTGAATAACAAATCTTGCTTATTAATTCAGTTTCAAATGTACTAAACTTTACTTTGAGGAACGCTAAGACGGCACAAACGGCCTGAGAAAAGGTATTATTTTGTTAAAAGATTATGTAAATGAGGCCCCAAAAATTAGGTTTAACAGAAACCACTGGTAGTTTGTAAAACCGTTGGCATATTAGGTACTGCTGTAAAGGGAAATCAAGCGGTAACAGTAGTTTTTAGGCTAACAGTTATTGTTGATGCAATATATAGTGGACCAAAGAAGGAGGCTATTGAAATGTACCAAAGATTAACAAACTTTTGCCTTTTCTCCTCAACTGACTGTAGAATTATAAGATTGTGGTGGTTGATGATAGTCTTTTATTGTTACCAATGCCATTGTTTTTTTTATTCATTTTCTTTCATTTCGTCATAATATATTTTGTAAAATATCTGACTTACAGTTAATTTTAGGTTAATGGAATGCAATAAATGTAACTCCCTGTAAGGCTGTCTTAAATTTAACTATGTAAGGTTGTATTAAATTTAATTATATAAGGTTATAAGGGAAGTTTTCATATAATTTTTAATGTAAGTTGTTAACATTTTCTTGGAGGTTGTGTTGGATTATGACAAATACTTTTAAGTCCATTGAATCAGAATTTTGACAGTTTGGATAATTCATAGTAGTAATAGTTTGTGACTGATACAAAAAAGGAGATGCTGGGTAATTGGTAGTTTGATATTTTATTCCATCTGGACGACATTCTGTTAAATAGTATTAAGATGTTCATTGTTATCTGCAACAGGATAGACATATGTTTCTTCTTCCAAATCTATTATAGTAAGGAGTGACTGGTTCATGGCTGGTAATAAAGTAATTTAAGAAATCACTTGTGTATAACAATGATTTAATCACACTGTTCGTGAGATGAATCAAGTAATTCATGAATTAGAGTTCTTAACTCGGGCTTTGTAATCCCCACTCAAAGAAGTGTGATCCCCACTCATTTCAATAAACTGCCATCTGGCTGCTTTCTTAGGTATTATAGCGTGGGTTAATTTAGATAATGCAAAATGTCATCGTATGCCGAATTTACATTCTCTGGAAAGTCAAATGATCTCAATTAATACGAGAGGAAAATCCATGGAATGATGAACTGCAATTTCAATAAATCCTTATTCTGATGAAACTGCATTTCTGCTTGTGGTTAGTAGTTCCTCCTTATATTAAACCTAATCTTATATACATACAAACAATAAATGCTTAGATATAATTTTTGAATTAGAAGCATGATTGAGAAATATTTCTTTCTGTAAACAATGTAGGTTGAGTTTCTTATACATACCTCGTTAAAAGAGTATTTTGCAAACTCAAAAGGAAACGTCGTTTGCATGTCTGTGCGTATAAAACATTTCCTAAATATTTGACATCTGTCAAATGCCACCTTCATGATGTTGCAGTTTCTATGATAAGCAGTGTAGTTGTTGTCAGAAACCGTCTTTGTTAAATATTTCTTCACTAGGTGTTCATTTCAGAAAAAGTTTATAGTTAAAAGTGAGAGAAAACTATGATTTAATAACTACATTTTTAAGGTTTTACATTTAAAATTTCTAATACTTAAAAGTTCATTACTAAGTAATATGAAAATAAAATTATTAAAGAAGATGCCATCACATGATGAAAATAATAAATTAGGAAATTTATAAAATAGCCAGAGTGAGAAAAATGTTATGTGTTTTCAAAAAAATATATTGAATTTAGTTATCATAATTTAACTATCATAATGTAGATAAAATTACAAAAGGACCTTTTTCTCATCAATGGCTTACAATATTTTAGAAAAATATTGTGGTATAAGTATTATATTTTTTCTACAGATGGATACATTATATAACAGGAATAAAGGGAAAAGCTTCTATTTTTCCCTTTCTGTTATATTATATTCTTCTTTTCACTTTATGACGAAACAGTTTGCTTTTTCTATGATATAACTTAGTTTTTCATAAATAATGCTTGTATATATTATTCTATACATTCCTATAGTTTCTATTTCATATGGTATGCATAATACAAATCATAAAATTTATTAGAAATAATAATTATTTCAATGCGTATGAAAATGCTTCATTGAGATAAATTTAACTCCAGTCAAGTTTAATTAGTATGGAGAAAAAATTGCTTGCATGGAAAGTCAAATAATTTGATTTAGTTACTTTATAAATTTTTTCAAATTAAGATCTACTGCCTTTTTAACCCCTATTAAAGATTAATTTTATATAATATAAAAAACATTAAGTTAAAATTTAACGTTTGATCTGTAAAGTATTTTATATGGACTTGTAAAGTATTTTTTTTCTCGAATTTGAACCTATGGCAAACCTATGAAACTGGTAAACCATGTAAAAAAACGCGAAATGAGATCAAAATTACATTATTTTTGTTTTTTATTACAAATAACACATGATGATTTTAATTAAGGTCAGATATACCCTCACTTCTAAAAGTTAAGCACGAAGAGGAAAATGCCAATTTACGGAAGCCAATCAGAATTGAAGAAGATGCAAATCGCTGAAGAGGTAGATGGAAGTATGCAAATATGTTAGGTAAACGCCAATCACGCTTTCATGTCAAGAAATATGCAAAGAGAGCAGTCTTGTAAGATACCAGCTTTATGAAGGGTTACAGAAATTAAATTGTGTGTGTGTAAGCGCTGATAGAAGGTGTTTAAAACTTTCGTACAATTTGTTTTCAAGACATACGTGTTTCTATGACTTCCAGACGATGAATGTAAGATTCTGAGTGTTGGCGTGCTGTGGGGCGCATTGAAGCAGGAGAGTCGATTTCAGATGTTGCCCTTTTCTTCGGTGTTTATCATTCTGTAATTTCACGTTTATGGAAACAATTCCAAACCACACAGACAACTGTCCGAAAGACCGTAGCCGGTCGCCCAAGGGTTACAAACACCGCGGAAGATCGATATATTGCGATTTTTAGCCAAGCGGAATCGCAGAGTGGCCTTCACGTGTGTGATCTCTATGGTTACAGCGTTCATTGGTAAGGTGCTGTCAGCAGCTACTGTACGTCGAAGATTACATATTAGTGGAGTGTACTCCCGGGTACCTTGAGCCATATTTGTCTATCCATCCAATCAAGAGGGGAACAATTAAAGTTGTTCCGGGAACATGTTAATTGGACTGTGTTTGACTGGGCAATGTAATGTTTACTGATGAGTCAAGATATGCTTTGGAGCCAGATGACAAGCGTATAAAAATACGACGTGAACAAGGAACACGAAATCATCCCCAACGGACGCATTCCGAGGCGGAAGCATTATGGTGTGTGCAGGGATTTCATTAGGATACCGCACCGACCTGCACATCTTTAAATGGGGTTCTGTGATGGCTGTCCAGTATCTAGAGGAAGTCCTAGAACACATTGTGAGATTGTAAGCTGCAGCAGTTGACCCTACTTTTGTTTTAATGGACGATAACGCACTTCACCATAGAGCTTAATCGGGTACTAGCATTTAAAATTTTTAATCTACTTAAATTTGGAAATAAACCTATGCAAGCTATTTGCATATGAATAAAATAATATTGCAATTTCCAATTACCAAATACTGTTTGAAGATAAAACTAAAATTATATTAAAATTGAAATACAGTTTACTTTAGTTTTACACAATTTACGAGACATTTTAATTTTATGATCAACTTAAAGCCTATCACGGAAACTATGAATTATTATGCGTATTTATTTATTGTCCTAAGTAAAGCAGGTTATTTCAAACCTTCTAAATGAGAACGTGATAGTTCATAAGCTAATCATTGATTTAATCACTTGGATGATGAGAATCTTCTAGTTAGAATCAAATCCTAAATTTTGGGAACGTAATGAAGCAGTGATATATCAAAGGGACTTTACACCCCAAGAAATGCGTAAAAATAATATAGAAATAAATATAAACGTGAAAAATACTTTTAAAATTATATTATTTTTTATCTTATCTCTACTAATGGAAATGCTACCTAATATTAATCATAAGCTTACTTAAATTCTTAAAACTATCACGCAGCTTAAAATGTCCGAATTCTTTTTTATTTATTATATTTTTGATTTTCACACACATGTTAATTAAAAGTAAAAAAATCAAGCCTACTATTCCTTAAATAGTTTCAAGCTCTATAAATCATTATTAAATTAACTTTCTTGTTATCTCTCTCATTGAATCAAATTTTGTGAAAGCGATGGGAACGCAAATTTACAAATAAGTTATACTGTTTGGATTGTGAAGATCATTTGAGATCAATATTTTTCTAAAATTTCCTTACTTTTGAATGTGGATTCACATTTATATTTTCATGAAAATGATTATTTATATTGAAAATGCAGTCATTGTTCATAAAAGGAATAATAAATTTTAATAGATTTATTTTTCACTTTAATGGCAGTGCATGTATGAGAAATAAAGAGACAAGTTTATTTCATCTTTAGATTAAATAATTTTGCAGAAAAATTAACGTAAATATAAATGTCAAGAACTACTAAACTACAAATAAATTGATTCAAGCGTCTATTTAAAAACAAAATATTAAAAATTCCTTAAAATAAATGTAAAAATACGCAAAATAAGCAAACGAAACAAAAATATGTCCATTAAATTATTTATGCGACTGCCTTGCACCAGAAACTTCTGTATAACAGAAAAATTCTAAATCTTAAGAATATAGTGAGAATACGAATCTTCCCTTCCTTATAATGCCGAACATTTTTGGTTGAGACCTGGATGTTCGGTCAAATTAATCCTCGTGTCCGCTGAGCAACAAACCAAACCAATTATTGTTCTGTAGAAATGGAGTTTAAAAATTAAGTGGAAATCTCTCTCTCATACCAACAATTGAGATCTTTGTAATTGAATCTTCTTTCACTGACTAATAGTGATTAACTTTCAAAGGCATTGAGCTATTTTTGATAACTTTAGATTAAAAAGTATCATTTAATAATCACACGTCATTTCAAAATCTTAAGAGAATCGTTAATTAAGAAAATCTTTAAGATTATAACAAACAATAGTGATAAATATTTTAAATAATGTTTATAGGAATACTGCATGAATTTAAGCATTTTAATAGAAGTTTTAAAATAAGTATTTTTTTTGTATTGATAAAAAATTTTGTGTACTAATTATTTTTAATAGTTATATACATACCGATACACATAAACTATTGTTGCTTTAATTAACATTGTTTAACTTCAACAGTATTCCTGATTATGAATATTCCGAACAACAAAAAAATTCTCAGCTTTTTTAAGCTCGGTTGTTACTAGAAGAGATATGTCTTTGTGTAATTAAATGAGTGGCATGACTCAATAAAGTAATGTTAAACTTTTAAGTAGCCATAAAAATGGAGATATTAGATTAGTTCGTCTCGAAATGAATTACGAGATTCTTTGAATTACAAAATTTTAGTTAAGCTCTCAGTACAAAATTAATTTAATTAAATTCCTTGGAAAATCTCACAATCTTGAGCACAAATTCTTCATGATTAAGCATTATAAGATTACAATAAAATATTCTAGGTGAATTATGCCTTACAAGAGGCTTCCTTCTAATTCTAGTCTCACTAGTTGCTGAAAATTTTTATGCACATAAATTCCTCAATTTACACAATAAAAAGAATTCACATTCAATTACTGTGGCGTTTGGTAGTTTTTTGAAAGTTTTGGGTAAAGCAATACCCATATAAACTTACAGATTTTGTTAACTTTTTAATTTTCAACGAGAATAAGGAATGCATAATATCCATAATGTAAAAACAAAAATTCTGAAAATACTAGATAAGATTATATTTTTTAACTTATAATATATATATATATATATATATATATATATATATATATATGTGTGTGTGTGTGTGTGTGTGTGTGTGCGTAATATTTATATAATTTCTATATATTATTTAAATTTTATCTATATATTATATACATTTAATATATTTTTTTATTTTTTCATGAAATCACCATAATTAACTGTGATCCTTTCTCAAAGAGACTGAAAAAGTCTCTTTGAGAAAGGATTCCCGTTTATGGAAACGGGAATATTCTAAAAAGTATATCATCTTTCGTTTTTGTGAGAAAAACTCTTCTCCCTTTCAAATAGAGTCTCTTCTCCTCTTAATACGTTTGAATTGCTGGAAGGAAATAAATTTCCAAAGCTCTCGAAAGAAATTTTCCAAAGTTTTTCCGGGGAATATAATAGTATACCACATTTTGTTCCAAAAATCCTTCAATTGTTATTTTTGTAAAAGCAGTTTCTTTTGTGTAACCTCATCAGTTTATAAGAAGTCAAATATTATGATTTATTTTATGCAATACTGTACTCAAATTTGATGATGCATTTAAATCATCTCAGAAATAATCAACCATGAATTTATAAAATGAATATTTTCATTCATATTTTGAAGATTTTATGGTAAAATATCTTATGAATGGAATCTCCATGAATATCACATCACATATTATTATATAACGTTAATGTTCAATAAACGAAAATTTAGTTTTTCCGTCAATTCTGAAACACGTAAAAATGATAAATTAATTTGGAATTAAAAGAAGTGTAAATTTTCTTGTATGTTTTTCATATGTATTTCTTAAAATGATACGTGTTTAAACAACAATAAATCTATACTTGTAGAATAAATTTATGGATTGTTATTAGTATATAATTGCAATTGTGCAATTCAACATATAGGGCATATTAGTATTTATTTTTATTCATAAAACTATATTTATTATACAAATTATTAGTTTGTGTTTTTGCCAGAAATTTCATGTAAAATATTTACCATCATTCAAATAATTTAATTGTTTGAGATCATTGGCACTAAATGTTCGCAGCATTTCTGTTGAAATATAAGCATGTAAATATTATTTAGCTTATTTTTATGCATTTATAATAAATCTCAATTAACAAAATATAAGCAATTCGTTTCATTAAAGAATGTTTTTTTGTGTTTAAGAAGTACTTTTATAAACTTCTAACTGATTTTGTATTGGTATGATACAAAAATGGTCTAAATTTTTCAAATTGCTATTTTAAAATATAACTTATATTATGAAGAAAATTAGTTATAATTTTTAACAATTATGAAATTACTTAAAGTTATGGGAAACTGAAATACATATTTTCAGGTTGGTATTCATCTGACAGGATAAAACCAAACCAATCATTTTTAATATAAGAACATTGTTTGAAATATGACAATTACAGAGTATCAGCAAAGCCATTTTATTACAAGTATTTTTATACATTAAACCAAATGTTAAGCAATAAGAACAGTTTTATTTGTAAAGCATGACTTTCTTTCTACCTTTAATATAAGGAAGGGAAACGATTATGAAATACGATGATTTTATAACAATAAATGAAGTAAATGACTCGTTTGATGCAAACGGTTGAAGGAAATAAAAAGGAACAGAACAACAATGATAGGACGATTCCACTCGATGCTCTTATACAACATAAGTTTTCATGCATACATTGATTATTAATAAACTAGACATACATGTAGGCATGTATGGTAGTTATTTTTTGAAATAATAAGATCAGATTTTTGCATTTTATTGATACACGGGAAGAAAAATATTTGCTAACAAATCATCGAATCTCATATTGCATCTTCATTCTCTTAATTTCAAACATATTCTTTTCATTTTAAAATTCAACTTATCTTATAGGATTAAAATTAATTTAACAAAAAGATTGGAGTGAATAGATGGGAAGGTATCTTCTTTCTCTCAATTAAATATCAAAACGATTTATTGAAGATCACAAATGAGTTAGGAAATTCTGACATTCCTCAAGTGCTGAAAAAGACTCCAGCTTTTAGGAGCTCTACTAATTTACATGACTTCATTTCTATAAGAAGTGACATTTTTAAAGGACACAGACAACAAACGTTGCTGCTTTGGGCAAACTTTGATTATCTGGTTGGTGAAGACATCTCTCCGGTGTAATGAGTTTGATTTTAGAGTTCATTGAAAGAGAGAGAATGTCCATCTCATTATATTAAATTATCCTACTCTTGTCATTTGTTGGCGTCTAGAGAGGCTGCCTCAGATTTTTATGATCTGCTCATTTGTTTGTAACTAACACTTATGAGGCATTTTCTCTTGGGGCACCGTAAAATATACCTCTGACTGTATAATCAGTTATTTATTACATATAACTCATTACTGAGTGAGTATGTATGCGGTAGTTACAATTGTTTCCTAAGAATAAAAATGATAGTTAAATTGTTGGGTATTATGAATAACAAAAGCAATTTTTAACAATTATTTAAAAAAATAATATTACATTTTGTGAATTTATCTAGAAAATGTATGTAAACAAACAAACCAAAAATGAAGTATTTTCTTCAATCAATTATTTTTTTTGATATGTTTTTGCACGAAAAATATTTCACATTCTTTGAAATATATCAGTAATCTTCTATCTATCTAAAATTAAAACCTGAAATTGTATTCAACGAGCGGATTAAAAGTATTTTTTTATTCTTTCAATATAAAATGCAGTTCTTGAAAGAATGACGACAGCACTTCAACGAGGAGATGTTGAGTTATTGCAGGAGCTGGTTTTGGAAGGTCATGGTAAACATTTGCTGGGGAAGACTTCCTGGCACGAAGAAGTTAAAAACTTCCTCAAAGAGCTTCCTTCATATTTAGTATGTATACATTATTATAAAAATGAAATCGTATCTTGAGCAAATATAATCTATTTCTCTACCAGTTTTTCGATATCCTGTTTGCATAATGTAGTAGCCAGAACTCATTCAATTTAAAATAATATATACTGTTTAAATAAAATGATTGAAATGTTTTCCTTTCTTAAAATTACTTTTTCTTATTTTTTATTAATGTTCTTATCCGAAATATTCCAAGCATGGAAAACAATATTATTTATTACTGATAATAATATATTTATATCTATTTAAAGTTTTAAATTTTATAACTTAATGAGCCATGATTAAACTACATTACATCAATCTTTAAAATTTTAAGTTGAAAACTGAATTTCCATGATTTATGTGCTTGCATTGATCTCATCCAAATAAATTTTAAGCATTCTATTTAAAAGTGTACCTTAAGAGTTTAAAAATTATTTTCTTTAGTATTTATTTGTTTTCCAAAGTTTCACCCTAAAATCACTATTTTAATAAGTTATAAGGTTCTGCATTTTTTTCTTGCTGATGTGAAGTATCTTTTTCAGGGCATTTTGTATTAATAATTGCTTAATAATTTCTAAGTAAACAAGTTATTGATTATTCAAATATTTCAACTGAGTTCTAATATTTTTTATTACAATATTAATTAACATAAAAAAAATTACGTTTTTCAAAATTCTACATATTTAAATGAGTATAGTTTTCAGAAGCAATTAATTAATATTTAAAAATGCCTTTTTTTCAGTATGCAATTCATGTTAAATATTTCTCTAAGGCTTATAGAAATTTTCTTAACTTTTCATTTACTTTCATATCTATTATTTTCATAGCAGTTTTTTCTGAGTAGTATCATTTTAACAAAAAGCAAACAATATCCAACAAATCCATGCAATAGTAATAACTTACTTAATAAAATTGCATCCCAAAACAGAAACAATGTACCTATTTTGACAATACTTTATTCGGTATTCCAGAATAACTTGCAATCATTCCGGGAAAGCATTCATAAAGATGATTTGGAATCCGTGAAAGAGCAACTTTCCAAAAATGAAAAGCTTTTGCGAGCCAAGGATGAAACAGGATCTTTTCCTATTCATTTATCAGCTGCCTCAGAATCATTGACTGTTCTTGAACACTTTGCCAAAAATTACCCAAGTCATATAAATGTTAAAGACTCAGTAAGTAGTGAACATTTTAAATGTTTGTGATATTAATAAAAAGCATCTTAGTTTTTTATTTTGCAAATAATTATCCGTATAACAGATTTTAATGATTTACTAAGAAGCACGTGCTCTAAATTCACGTATTACACAGGAGAATCAATTTAATTAAGGTTTAAATAGGATTTTGAAACAGTGCAAGCATTCTCACTCAAGATAGTTGTAGCCACCGACTGTTAATCTGAAGGAGGTATCAACAACCTGATTTCTAAGAAAGACATGAAATCAATCATTGATTCACACTTGAGTCAAATAAAAAGCAAAAGTGCAATTTCTCAATTCTAAAGTTATGTCGGCTTATACGTTATTGACAGCGTGACACACAGAACTGTATTTCTTTACAAAATGATCACACTCCATTTTAAATACATATTTGTTTGCCAATGAATTATAGATTTTTAAAGTTTTCATTTAAATATTCGCTAGAGATAGTCTTTCTTTATGACACGTGTTCCACATTGTTCAAATTCTAGCATAAGTAAGGTATAAGAATGCATTTCACGATAAATAAAGTATATAACATGGGAAACACCACAGGAATTTTACCATTTGAAAAAAGGGCTTATTGTTGGTAGCCGTTTTGTCGGAGCTTTCATTTCGAAAACAGCAAATCTCACTTGATTCTACAAAGAAGCCATATCGAAAACTTTCCTAGATTGGAATAAGAACCCACTGTCTTTGTCAAGATGATGCAATTAAGGTTGGGGCGCAGTTTTCCAAGAGAGTGATTAGCTCATGTTCTATGAATTTTACGGCAAAACAGGGAGTCTACTGTGGTTCAAATGATAAAAATCGTCCATAAAAGATGTTCTCAAAAGGTTTCATGCTGAATCATGCGTTGAGAATTAAGAAACATAAGAATGCATAATCAAGTTCTTGCGAAAAACATTCTCACTTCTATCTAGAAAGTAAAAATTCGCTTTCAATAGTATCGGTAAAAGACAAACGTCAGAGGAATCAAATGGTTGTCCGATAAATCCCGATGCGCCTTATTTTCTACTAATGAAAGGCGTGCAAAATAAGGTGTAGGAAGAAAACTGTATAGCCAAAATTCATGGTATTCTCTGATTGGGAATGCTCCCTAAAAGCATGTATATTCGATGCACAAATGAATAAGAGTGGTGCGTACAGAAGATGGTCCTATAAAAGATTAATCTTTGGTTTTTAATTTATTGTTTGATGTGTGTAAATCAAACTGACTAATATTATTCTTTAATTTTATACGAGTGTTACCCTCTAAAATGTCACAATCATATGGTAATTTTTTTCATGTATGTTTACTAGATATCGTGTGTTAAATACTGTGGATTTATTTAACTTTACTCTCAGAATCAATATTTATATGAATCTAAAATTGAAAATTTAAATGACTTCAAGTCGTTTATTCTTTATTTTCATGAAATCTGATATACTGTAATTTCATAAAAAAATTTAGATTCACACACACATAATACTGTAAGGAAAAATTGAATAAATTATTGCACTTAATACAAGTATTAAGCTTTGTAAAATCGTTAATAAATATGTGAGAAACTGCAAAAAGATTCTATTCCTTTTTCCCAGATGGGAAGGACAGCCCTGCACATAGTAAGCCAGAAAGGAAATGCTGCGCTGCACAAAATGTTGAAACAAATGGGAGCGGATTCTAAAGCATTGGATCAGGTAAGTTTGATCTAGTTTAAGGATCCGATTTCTTCATTAATTCACAATTCATTCTTCATATGTTTCATTTTAAGTTTACATTTTACATTTACAGAGCATGAACTGAAACGATGTTTTTCTATTTCTAAATCAGTTAAAAATAAGAATTAAACTATTTTCGATAGCTTAAAATTATTTTGAAATTTTCTATTTAATTTATTCGAATTTTAGTTTGTTGAATTTCCTATTAAAATTAAGTTACTCTAAAAAGTTCCAATAAGAATTTTTAAAAAATCTCAAATATATATAGCGCACGCGCGTAATAATTGTTTTAATCAAATATTCTTTGACTGTGAAGTTCTTCCTTACTGAATTATTATTGCACATTTGGAAGTTTTAAACAGCTTTGTTAATATTATACATAGATAAATAGAAAAAAAACTAATAAGGATAAAATTTAGCTCGCTTGATTAAAATTAATAATTCCTTCGGTGTGGAATGAATGGTCAATAAATTTCAATCTTGTGTTTTATAATGCTAATGATTTTCAAATAAAAAACTATGTAAATGTTTAAAAAAATATTATTATCTGATTATGAATCAGAAAAAAATGTTTCTGCAACTGAAGTGAAAAATTGATGTGCGTAGCTATTTTATTTTCAAACGTTTGCCTAGATATTATTCTTTTATATTTTGAAGACTATCAAAATATTATTTAAATTTGGAAGTAAAGTAATTTGATCTTTCTTAATTTACTCTTTCTTTAAACAATCAAATACTATTCCAGTAATAAAATCCTAGAAGTCCTTTAGGCTTCAATATATTACTAATTTTGTATGATTTTTTTAATTTTTAGTTTATATTAATCAACCGTGAATATGCTATTCGTCTCCATTTTATCCACAAATATGTTATATCGTTGATTTGAAATATGAGTAAATTTTGCATTCATTCAGTTTAGTTCCACAATCAGGATACAAAATAGATAAAAAACGTTTATAAACTGTATTCGAAGTAAGTAAAACTGTCATTTTCCTTAATATAATTTATTAAAGTCCTGTTGGCAATCTTAAACTACAAACATATTTAAAACTAGGTTTGGTTTTAAAATTGATTAAGTCCTTGTTTTAACTAATAAAATCCACATTAAAAAATAAAATCTTTGCTTTCTTAAATAATAAGTTAAGAATTAAAAAATTCCAATTTAAATTCTAAACAAGAGTTATTCACAAAACTTAAAGTTTCATGAATATGAAGAAATCTATCTTACTAACTGTGTTTATAAAAACTTTATAATTTTTTTTAAAAATAACTTTTTGTTTTTATTTATAAAATGTCAAAAATATTTCTCACAATAGAAATAGAAAATTTTTTAATAAAATGAATTCAATTGGTGTCTCCTTAAGAAATAATGCTTACATCATATGTTTATAAAATTGTGTAGCATTACTGCTGGCCATCTGAAATGTAAGCAAGAATTCTGATTGTTTGATTACTTACCCCTAAAGTACTGTTTATATACACGTACCTCTTGAGCAATTTCTTCCCACAATATTTCCGGAAAATAATGTGAGAAAGAATTCTGTTGGACGATACTAACAATAACAGATTGCTTTGTGCAAATGAAATTAAATAAAAAAATTTGGTATGAAGCATATATTGGATTACACAAGTTTTTATCAATAATGTTATCAACTTATTTCAAGTTATTAATCTGCATTATTGGATTTTATGGTATTTATCAAATATTTCGATATGGTAAAATAAACATATTCATCCAATTTAAATGCATTATATATATATATATATATATATATATATATATATATATATATATATATATATATATATATATATATATATATATATATATAACATATATACTGCTTAAATTAAATTTCTTAATACATATAATCCTCAGTAAATAAATAATATTTTTGAAGATATTTCTTTTAGAAATATTATTTATCAATTTATTTCTGTTTATTCTTAAAAGTATTATTTTGAAGACGCTGGACTAGTTATTTTCTTCAAAATATATAATTATTTAGATATCAATATTACAGCAATATTACAGGAGAGGAAAAATTCACTTTCTGCACATTAAAAAAACTGGGAAGTAAAATTACTTATGACACTTTCTGTTTTAGAATAAATAAACACATTATTATTTATGAGTATTAAAATTACTTTAGTTTTTTTTCTTTAGTAATATATACCAAATCAGTAACAGTAAAATCTATTTATTATCGTGAATAGGATATTTTTTATCGAAGTACTCTTCAGATAATATAATTCCTTGGTATGGAGCAGGAAACATGATATATGTGGCTATGCACGTATGTTTTAATGATAATTTTGTGGTAAAATTCTGCTTTAGCAACATATAAAAAGGATTCTGATGTCTTTTGTAATTTCTGCCAAGAACATCCATGCATTTTCGAACTATAGAATTAATCTTATAATAAAAAATTTTAAGTTATCACTACATGATAATTTCAACGTTTTCTTGTTTATTCTTCACATTAAATATTGCTTATCTCTTACTTAAAGATCTTTAAAATCAACATTCGCATTTCAATTTTCTCTTAATACATATAAATAATGTAGTTAAACACTGAAATTAAACCCTTGATTATTGAATGTTATCTAGAAAATTGTGCCTGCTGGATTTCATCAACATACTTATAATATAATTATACTGAATTAAAGGAGACAAAATATGGATGTGTGAAGCTGAAATTGCTTAAATTTTTCTGCGCATAGTGTCTTAAAACCTGAAGAAAAATATGTATTAACAAGCAAGGTAATCTGTCTTAAGTAAATAATAATGCATATCATTTTTATACAGGGAAAACATCATGAATTATCACTACACGCACTTCGAATCATTAGAGTTTTTTTATGTAAAAAAATGTTCTTTCTGACAAATAATTAGTCTCTTAGGTAAAATTTTACCTACTTTAAAACTTATTTCTCAAATGGGAGCATGGCATACTTTTGAGTAATACTTAGGGCAATACAAATGTTTCGATTTCTCTCAAGAGACACTATGTATAAAGAAATCATCTGAATCCGGAAGTATTCTTGTGTGATCTTGGTACTTTTCAAATCAATTCACTCATTAGATGAGCCACTGTTTAGTTTCTTCTTTGTTTCTTCTATCGTCTACTGACCTAATCATTAACCTTAATGATATAGCTCCTTTCTGATGAATCAATACTTAATTTAAATATCGATTCCTTTACCAATAATTATTTTTAAAAAAACACGTAGTGTATGAGTATTCCTTACAAAATATAGGGTTCATTAAATTGTTATGTGAAAAAGCTGCTATTAAGCTGCAAATGTTTAACATAATAAATGAAAATAGGAATAAATAAACGCCTAGGTTCATAATTTTGTCCTATAGTAGCAGAGAAATTTAAATTTTCTTTGCAACAAAGAATACTTCTCTATCAGAAAAATGTATTGTAATTAATGTAATATATTAAATTTAAAATGTATTTATTTAGAAAAATGTAAATTGTAATTGTATTAGAAAAATGTAATTCATGTAATATTTCAGTATTTATGTGTAATACAATGTATTACCTTTAATCTTAAAACACGCATATATATATAATTTAACAGAAATATTTAATAAATATTCATATGTATATCATAATTGATGTTTGTCTTTAAAGGATAATGTTTTTTTATATCTATTTCGAAATCTCTTTTAAATAATGGAATGTGAATAATATTTTAAAACTATTTAACTGTTTAAAAATAGTTAATATATTAATTGCTTAAACTAATTTATAATTATTATAAAAATAATAGATTGTGCGTGGGTATATTTTGTACTTTGGGTAAAAATATGAAAATGTATCTTATTAAGATAGACAAACCGCAATTCATTAGAAATTAGGAATTTCTTCTCATAAATATTAATTTATCATTTTAGAATTTTTATAAATTTCATTAGCAATTTCATTGGTAATGAAATTTATAAAATTTACTCGAATAAAAGCACTTGAATAATTGTGCACTCTATTACAAATATCTAATACACAAATTTATTCACTAGATCATCGTAATAAATCAGTGAAGTAATGCATTCATCATGATATATCATACTCTAGGTATAATAGTTAATTCAATATTTAACATATTAAAGAATGTTTTTGTGAAATTCGTATTACTTCTAATACGCAAAGAAATTGCCCTTTCAGAAATGTATTTCTAATGGGGTACAATTAAATGTCTGCATACTTCATCAGAAGCACCAACAAAATCTGCAAACCCTATTGATGCATTTAAATTTGCGTAGGAAATGTTGTTAGGATTTAATAGATGGTAATTTGTCTGTTATAGTTTGCGATTAGAGAGAGAGAGAGATACAATGTGAATGCAGTGTTAGCATTCTTTCTCAAGTGTTTAGAAAACATATTTGTATAGTTTGCAGCTCATTCGTGTGTTTTGCCACAGCGTAGGGGAAGAAAGCTTATGTTTTCTGCAAGCATTTCGAGCAAGATGATTCAACTTTCTATCAAGCCATGAAAATGAAATTGATTCATAAAAATGAAAATGAAATTTCTTCTAAGTATGCTTATGTCATATATTTTTTGAATTACCACATTAAGTTGTAACTAAAGTAAGATTCAAGAATATATTTTTTTGATAAACATATATATAAAACATATTACTTTTCAAATATTTTGAAGAAACTTGACAGAAGAATAATTGATAATTTCCGATTATTTGTAAAATAGTTTTCTTACTTGAATGAATCACTATTTGTTGTAACATTTATTACCAATTAACAGAAATTTCATTTCACAAAGTTTGTCTGTTTTTTTGTAAGCAATGAAGTTTTCCTTTTTTCAGTAGCCATCAATAATCAGTTTTTAAATTTTTTTTTATTTCAGTCTACGTGCAGGTTATTTTAACAACTTATATTATTCTTGTTTTGAAAAATTTTTCCCCAAATAATTTATTGCTTTTAAAAATATTTCATCTTCCTATCTTTGTTTCTTTGCTATCGTTCCACACTTAATTACTCTGCATGTGTTCTTTGTACCAGCCACAAAGTTATTTATATTTCGCAAACTCCCCAGTGTTTTTTCTGTCTTAGAACTAAACAAATATGATTATAAGTTATTTTTTATTTTATCCCTATTTTTATATGCAGATGATTTTTGTTTAAAATATTGAAATATAAGGTATAAATAGCATAAATCTTAAATTTTTCTTTAATTACTTAATAAACTGCAACTATATTTTTAGTTGTAGCTCGTTGATGTTTAAAAATAAATTAAAAAAAAAAAGCATTATTTTAGTCAACATTGTAATTCATTGTAAGGACAAATACAAGAAAGTAAATAATATTTAAATTAGGGATCATTAGATGCAATAAAAAGCCCTTTTTAATAAAGTAGAGTAGCATAATAAAATATTCGTTTCGTAATTATTTCTGCAATAATTCACCAAATTTCACATCACAAAATAAAATAGAATAAATTCTCAAAACCTTTTTCCTTGAATTTTAAATTAATATTATTTTTATAATATTTTATATTTCCAACGGGATTTAAATAAATTTCTATATATATATAAATATATAGCTGGATAAAACACCTAAATATTTATGGGAAGTTAATTTATGGTAGAAAGCAAGCATGAATGTAAATAAATAAATAAATATATGATTTCAGATATTTATAATTAATGTCAATTGAATATTCTTATTTTTATTGAAAGATATGCAGTCATCTTATCTTAATAATAACGCCTAAGTTCATTTCATGTGATTCGTATTTATGTTTTTCTATATACAAAGGAATCGTTTCCTAATTTTTAGGAATTATTTGAGGTTAAATTACATTTAAAATGCTACATGCTCATATTATTCTTGGATTTTTATAAATTTGCACTTTGTTTAATATGCATATTTGGTTTAAAATGATACTACAGACTCCATTTAGTCTGTGTACCTGGTGCATTTTTTCATTTATAGAGAAATTAAATTAGTGTTAGCAATAGAAAAATATAAGCAAACGTATAGAATTCATAGCTGTTAAATAATAGAGGTAAGCAAATTTTTAACATAACATTTATGTTAGAAAAATTCATTTAAAAATTTGGCAGATCATGAAATTCAAATGAGAAACTTCGTAAACACTTTTGATAAAATATTTTATCCCTTCCAAAATTGCACAAAATAGTTTAAGAATTGTTATTAGACCTCATATTGGCCTCATTACAACTTTATTTAAAGTATAAGGTCTCGGGTGCGTTTCCAGCTACATTTGAACAACGAATGATTTTGGGTACTTGAGAGTTTTCAGGTTTTCTTTTTTCCTTGAGAAACGTGAATTCGGCTTACTATTTCTGAAAAGTCTATCCAGGAAGATAATTTAAGTGAAGGATGTTAACATTTTTGACAAAGGGCGCCGGCTGTAAAGCGTGGTGTCGTAATTATGGCAAAAATAATTTCATTGAATCTTGGGCACTAATTAAAGGTTTGAGGCTTTGTTGAAAAAAGAATAGAGAACACTAAATGTTTGTGTGAAAAAGTTTAAATGTAAATGTTGTAAAATGTTATTATTATAATAAAGTTGCAAATAGAATTTTTTTAAGAATTTAACATCATCCCATTAAAAAACTGATTGAAAGAATTCTGAAAATTTGTAATATTTGTTAATTAATTACTTATCACTTTAAAAAGACTATTTCATATAATTTTTACTGAAATATAAATAAATTTGTTATAAGATTATACAAGCATTTTTCATATTAATGCTATAAAATTAGAATAATTGGAAACATAAATTTTCTGAAGTCTTGTTTCTGATTTAATTTTAGTGATAGACTAAGAATTGAAAAACACAATTAAAATTTTGAAAAGATAAATTGAAGTACTAAAAATTCAGTTTCATTCAAAATGAAATATTTGCGAAATCTTTTTCGATAATTAGTTTATTAAAAGCTTTAAATAATGGTATGGACTTTTATTCACACAAATAAACGTTTCAACATTAAAAACAAACACTGAAAAAGAGAAAATTTTATAAACATTAATTTCTGTGGTTCATATATATACAAAATATTTAAATTAGCTCAATGTTATCAGTATGAAATACGGTTATTGTAAGTAGAAAATATGCTGTCGGTAATACTAATCATAATATCTTACTGTTTGAAACTGTTTGAAGATTGTTTTTTCACAGATTAATGCCATTTAAATTATCAAGATTTGCCAGTCGTTTCCCTTCGCTTTTATCTACCAATAATAGTTGAATGTGTAATAGTTGATGGGATAAAAAAAAACGTGCCTGAAAATGTTACAGGCCATGGTAGGATAATAATTCTACAGATGAAAGTTAGATGGTAATGAGGAAATGCATTTCATGATTCCTCTATTGAAAAATGCATCCTGAGACATCATAAAAATGAATTTCTTATTAGCTCATTGTTATTTCAGTACTATGCATAATGGTAAGCATAACTTTTCTGTCTCTGGTTGATTTCTTGACAACCATTGCATTCGGGACAGAAGAGAAAGAATCATCCTTGACGAAGATAGTTTTTCTTCTCACCACTTTATTGTTGTGTACCATAATAGTTTTTCTGCATGGCAATTTGGAATCAATAAAGCGTCCATCATTGATGTCTGAATCACAACCCAATATTATCCAAGTGTCATCTCACGATTTTCGTAGATATTACAGGACCTTTTAAGGTATGATTGGGAAATTGAATTTCACTATACATTAAATTTTACTGCTCACGATTTTTTTATTCCATTTATCTGAAAGTTCAGATGCTTATTTCTGGTCAAATAGGAATTCATTGTCATTACAACAATTACTTTATTATGCAAAGCTAAAAGTACTAAGTTTGAGATCGAAATTATTAGCATTTTGCTGTAGTGATAATCATCCCTAGCTTAAAGATTACATCCATCTCTGCTTTGCGAAGATGATATACATGATATACTTCATAATTAATCTAAAAAACTTCATCCAACTTTTAGTTTATCTAATGCTGGACAAAATATTTTAAAAGTCTGAATTATTCAGTAACACAGGTTTTAAAAACACACGCATTTTAGTGTTTTTCATATATATTACTTGAAAAACTAAAGTAAATTCAAATTTAGTAATTTACATATCTTGCTCACTAAAAGTCCAAGAATTTACATAACTTTATGAGTTTCATTTTTAGTGTTATAATTTTACTATTGAGTAAAATATACCATTACTCTTATTAAATTACCCTTAGAGTTCAACAATGTCAATCAATTTTTTTTTATTTATCAAGAAATAAAACTTAGCAGTTACTCCTTTAATAATTAATATTTAAAGTTTGATGAAGCGTGTGTTAAAAAATATTTGCTGTTGCCGTCTTTATAATGAAAATAAAACATTATTGATTAAATTCGTTATTTAGAACAAACTACTTATGAAAACCTTTCATAAAACTAAAAACAATTTTTTTTCAGTTGTAGAAACAACCGTTTTTCTCCACAATCTTTTAATATAAACTATTTTTATTTGAACATAAGTGTGTATTTCTGGGTGTGCTAAATTGGTATTTCGAGTAAAATAAGATAAATGAAACCAAAACTTTTTTTATTTTGTAAAATCTAGAAATTATGTTTGATTTAACGTAAATATTTTATATTTATATTCCACATAATGTAATCATTTTATAAAATAAATGACATAAATTTCCAAAATTTCATATTTAGTATATTGTTGTATTACGCATACAAAATACGAATTCAAATTTTCGTACTTATTTAAAAAAAAAAAAAAAAAAAAAAACAAAAGAATCAATACTGGGACAAATTTGAATGTGATGTAAGTAGATTTGTGACAAAATGATTTCATAAGAAAATATTCGTTTTTATTTTTCAATGACTGAATATTTTAATTATTTAAAGGAAACATATTTTTATCTCATGTATTGTGGTATGTAAATAATTCAAAACAAACATTTAAATTTAATATTAAAATATTTATTTGAATATTGAGGAATAGATTTATCTTAATAGGAATAACTACAACATTATTTCTAATAATAAGAGTACAAACAGTAAATTTTATTTGACTTAATATGCATAAAAAGTAAATTTAATGGAATTTATTATTTGCAAGTTTTAAGCGAGCAGGAGTTTTTTTAATCAAAGAAATTCAGATTTTTTTACTTATATTTATTTTAAAATATTAAGCATTTCAGAATAAGATCAGTATTATTTTTAAACTTCGTTTTAAGCATAAAACATTTAGTTAAATTAAAACATTTTATTGAGCAATAAATAAATTTTAAGCTGACTTTTAATCAATTGTAATTTAATAATATGAAAAGAGAGTAAATCTTGAAAGTTTTTCAACTCATAGCATTATAAATCATGTGACACTTCTTGAATTATGATGAAAAGTAGGTAAATTGAATAGAAACCGTGTTACATAGAAATAAATTCTAAATTCTTATAATCGTTACAGCATTAAAGACTTTAAGAATAGAATTGAATTATATTAAGATTGTAAACTTTTGGAAATAAATGCTTAAAAATAATTTAGTATTTTTTTTTATAATAGACTGTAAGTACAATTATTTTAATAGTTATAATTTTTTTCAAAATTTTTGGATTATTTACTGATGTATTTTTAAAGCTATGTCCACTGAAACATTATGAAATTAGTTAAAAAAAAATTAGCTATTAATATAAAAACCTAAACACATAAAATGATTATTCCAATTTATTATTTTTTAAGGTTTACGAAAAATTTATCTTTATTATAGTAAAGTAAAGGTGCGAACGTATTATACAACCTTCTTCTTTGCCTCTTTTATCTTAAAATTTGAAAACGTAGAGAATGGTTGGAAAAACTTTTCTGCTTTATGTATAGTGAAGGGACTTCTAAAATTACACTTGCTCGAATGCACATGACTTTTTTTTTTCATAGGAAAGCTTTAGTTTGAATTATATATGCGTGCTCTTACGCAGTGAAAACGAAAAATATAAAAATGTGGTCTTGCTCAAAGAAAGAACTACTATTCGAATTTGCAAAACGTTTTCTCCCGGTATCATCATAAGCGAACCTTTCAATAAGAAAGTTTATTTCAAGCTGCTCACAAGTCATATTTATAGAAGTTTTAAAATTTGTGCATTTTTTCGGAAAATCTAATGTTATACTGATGCTATATGCTTTCAGATATGTCTGACTATATAATATTTAAATTTTCAAATTTTGAAGAAATTTCTAAAACATATTCTAAAGTTTTAATTAATATCATTACATATTCTTAATTATATTAATATCATTACATACGGTTAATATCATTACATATTCTAACTTTTATATATTTATATATTGTATGTTTGTATTTTTTGTATTGGTACACTTTCATGTTATATTGTTGGTAACTCCATTGGAAGTTTTATGTTGATATTTATTTATATTGTATAATGTATTCTGTTTAAAAAAACATTAAAAATGACATTAAAATATCTTAAGTATCTTCAAGTAATTCTTGAGTCTTCAAGTTAAACTTGGTACTTTGTGACTTATACTTCAAAATAATAAATTAGACTTTATGTGTAAAACTTTTTTAACCAAATTATTTTATTGATGTTTCAGCTAGGAGAAAAAACAATATTTATTCTTGGAATTTTATTCATGTAGTTTTTTAGCATTATGCTAAATAGAAGCTTTAAAATGTGTAACTCGTAATTTATGACTATGATCGGAACATATATTTGTAAAACTATGTAAAAAATTATGTATAATATGCTGTTTTAAATAAACAAAAACTTTATTTTTTACAGAAAGGGCGGACAGCAGACTTTTATCTTCAAGCAAATAAATCTGAAAGAAAACTTAGTATTGATAAAAATATTCTTAACACAAGTTCTGACAGTGTGCTTTCGAATTCCAGTGCTGAAGGAATTTCTAAGATTTCCTCAAAGAGAAACAGAAGAAAAAGCTCTGTCAATTTAGGATCTTCTAAATTAGTAATCCTTAAATCAGAGGCTTCATCTGAATCACCAGAAATCCATCATGAATCTCAAGAAAATGAAATGGAATCTAGAGAAGCCGATGATATCAAAGAGCCAATAAATGATAAAATTCCTGATTCAGCTGATGAATTAGAAAATAAGCTTAGTGAAGATGAAATAAGGAACGTTACTGAAAAAAATGACCAAAATGAAAATGAAACAGAAGAACAACAGAACTGTACATCAATTGATAAAGATGATGAAACAATTACAACTGATATCGAAAATACTGAATCAACTGAAGAACAGGGAATTCTTGATGACACAGAAGTTCAAACTCAAGAAAATGAAAGTATGGATGAAACTTCAGTTAAAAATTCTAAAGTTGATTCAGCTGATACACAAGATAATGGTGAAGAAGAGCAAGAAGAGGTTAATGGTAATGATGATACAAAGAATGTGATTCTTAATGAAGAATCACAAGAATTTCAACAGACTTCTGAAACAGCAGAGGATATTGATGAAACAGATAATCAAATTAATACTGATAGTACAGATCGTGCAGAAAATATATATGCAAGTACTGAAAATACTGTTGAAGATAAGGAAAATACTATTAATGACACTGAAAAAACTACTGATGAAATTGAAGAGGTTGATGAGTTAGAAGAAAAGGATACAGATGTTGAGCTTGCTGATGGTAAAGATGAACTTAATAATTTACTCAAAGAAGGAAGATTCAAAGAGGAAGATGAAGAAGACGAAGTACATATAGAAGAAAATAGTAAAGAAAATATCTCAGGGCAAGAAAATGAGCTTGAAGTTCCTAATCAGGTAATGGATGAAGAAAATGAACTTAAAGAAGAGCCAGTTATTAGAAGTACAGAAAATGAAAATGTATTAAGTCCAGAACCAGAAGAAAATCCTGAATCCACAGTTGAGAATCATTTGGAAGCAAATTTGAAAAATGTTGAAGGCAAAACTGTTGCTGAAGTTGGCAGTGGTAATCCAGATAATACTGAAAGTAATGAAGAAACAGAAAACAACGATCATTCTAAAATAGAAAACAAAGACATAACAAATGATACAGAATTAAGAATTTCTGTAGATATGTGTGAAATAAAAAATGACGAGGAAGTCGATGCCAATGATGTAACTATAAATCAAGAAGAGGAATCAAACAATGCCTTTGAACAAAAAGAACATCAAAATAAAGAACAAAATGAAGAAAACGAGTTAGAAATCCATAACACACAAGAAGTTCAGGAAACAGAAACAGCAAGTACAACTGAAACTATATTAACTGACTATAATAAAGAAGCACACTCTGATGATAAGGAAGACATAGAAAACAAAGAAAATATTGAAAGTGAAACAAAAACTGAAACTGATGACGCTGCAAATACCGTACCCCATGAGCATAACGCCGACACAGAAGAAAAAAATAACATTGAATCAAATGAAGAGCGTGAATCACATGTGCATTCCGACAGGAAACCGGAAACTACTGAATCAACAAATGATCTTGATGAAACTTCGCTCGAAATAACAGAAAACAATAATGAAAACTCATGTAAATCCTCCGGGAAATCTTCACATCAAACAAGTGAGACACAAAATCATTTAATTTTTAAATTTTTTCATATATATATATATATACGAGGGTCACTCTGAAATTTTGAGATAAAACTAGGTTTTTAAAGTTATAATTACAAAATTTTAGGTGTGTTCAAAGTAGTCTACTCCAGTATCAATGCATTTTTGTAGACGAATTTTCCACAGATTAAATACCTCAAGCCATTCATTTCTTCGAATAGATGAAATAAATACATTTATAGCCACATCAATCTCTTATTCTGAATGAAAACGACGCCCACGTAAGTTCTTTTTTAGATTAAAGAATAACCAAAAGTCGCGCATAGTTAGATCAGGTGAATACGGGTGGATGTTCGATCACTTTAATTTGTTTTTGTTTAAGAAACTCAACTGTTAATCTGGCTGTATATAAAGATGCATTTTCATTGTGAAGCATTAGTCCCTTAACATTCAGTTCATGTAGAATTTCTGGAAGACATTTAGTGGTATACCAGTTTGCTGTTACTGTCTTCTGTCTTTCTAACTTGATGACTTTGATAAATCCCGTACTTCTGAAGAAAACGGCATACATCACTTTTTACAGAGCGAATTGTTTTTTCACCATTGTCAGCGTGGGGTCATCTTCAAAGAGCCATAATATGGTTTCTTGAGTGTTGGAACGTCAAAAAAACGGTATGCACGTTTCATCACCTGATACAATTTTAGAAATGATGTGGTGGCCGCCGTCATTTAGCAATTTTGGAGTTTCTTTACTGATTCTGACACGTTCCTCTTTTTGGTGATCAGTTAGATTATGGGGAACCCAACCGCAAACTACTTTTTTCATATGTAATTGTTCATGAATGATTTTGTTTATGGCTGTGGATCCAATGTAAAGTTGCTTCTGTATCATTTGATAGGTACAACGATTACCATCCATTAACATTTTTCATATGGCAGACACATTATTCGGGATTACTGCCGAAGGCGGCCTTCCTTCTCATATCACCCCAATCAAGATCTGTGTGTTCTTCATCCTGAAGTAAATTGCGACCTCTTCTAAATTCTCTAAACCATCTGAATACAGCAGCAGGAGCTGGATATTCATCACCAAATGCTAATTGCAACCGTTGAACGCATTCTTCTTGATTTCATCCTGCTTTAAAATCGTAGAAAATCATAGCGTGAAAATGTTCTCGCGTCAACTCCATTTTCTCTTCTGTTTAAAATTTATTCTATGCTAAACAAGTTGAAGTAAGCCAGTAAAAAGTCATCTTCTGTGTTAAAACACTTTGTATTTTAAAATTAAACCGTTATTTTAATTTTGTAAATTCTCGTCTGAACGTATCTCAAAAATTTCAGAGTAATCCTCATATACCAAGAAAGAAGTTAAATATTAAGTTTTCACTTGCAAGTAGTTTATATTTTAGAAAAGATTACTTCATCAAAGCGTAAAATCTTTTTTGATTTCAGTAACTGAAAAAAAATAGTGAAATAATATTCATATTTAATTTTATATGCATAAAACTAGTTATTTTATACTTTTTTATTTCTATTTGTCTTGAGAATTTTTTCCAACATCTGCTAATTCGGGATATTTGTCATACATTGTTTATTATTAAAACATGATATATCAAATTGAATTTACTGTTTCCTGAATGTTTAACTTACTACGTTTTTATTGGTATGTTTATCAATCTATTTATCGTAAATAAAACTAGTTAAGTATTAATAATATACCATTACAATAATTAAAAAATTATTTTACTGATTAGTAAGTGGTTGAATATTACGTTTTTATTAAATTGGTAGCTAACTTATTTTTAACTAAATATACTAATATATATATTATAATGAAATAATGCTCAAATTATTTTATTGGAAAATGAAAAAAATGTTTAAGGACTTTTTTGATTCTAGTTGCATTTATTTTAAATTTTGTCTTTTTTACGTTTTAGAAACTGTAGTTTCGCTGCACTATTGCTATATTTAATTTTGCTTTTTTAGAATTATATATTAATTTTAGGTGAATCTTTAATATGTAAAAGAAATGAATTTACACAAAGCATTAAACTTAAAAAATTTATATGTTCCTAAGTTATAAAATTTTTTAAAATATTGGTTTTTCTGAATAGAATTTTTGTAAATTATAAATAATGTTTTCCTGTGATTACGCAAAAGTGTTTATACAATTTCATATAAAAATTGCAATTATATTTGAAAAAAGCAAGAGAAAATCAAATTGACTTATTACTAACATTTATTTCTATGCATCAAAATTGTTTTAATTTTGTTTTCAGTGTTAAATTTGTTTTTTGCCGAAATGGCTTCTTCAAAACAAGTGTAATGTTTTCTAATTGGTGTAATATGTTACAAGATTCTTTCGCTTAAAAATATAAATATTTCTTTAAATCTAAATTAAGAGTTAATTATAATTTAAGAAGAAAAAAAAATTAAATCAGTCGATAGATTTATATTTTCATTCTATAAAAAGTACTTGTTGCTGACAATGTTTAAATATATTAGAAGTTACAATTTAAAGAAGATTTCAAACCACGGGTAAACCCCCCTACCTGAAGAGGAAATAAGCACATAAGCTGTTATGAATAAACAAAGAATCTGCTGATTATAGTACGGTGATTAAAGACTTTGTTAATGAACTAATAATCAATATTTTGAAAAATTGTTTTAATATTATTTTTATAAAAGAAAAGAAAATAGACCTCTCTATGTTGTTTATCTATGCGTACATCAAATGAACCTCTTTTATATTCAATTCAGGTGAACTTTTTATTGATCGGAAGAATTAACTTCTCTTTACAATTTATCTGACCCACAAAATTTTGGTATGTTGATCGTACGTCTTTTATTGCATGCTTCAAATTTTGGATTTTTGATAGTATCTTTATAAAATCTGAAAATAATTTTGTCGAAATAGCAAATTTTAAATATGGCTTGATTATCTAACTGGCATTTCATTTCACCTTTTCCTTCTTTAAATTTATCGTCGACAGAGTATTTGAAGTGCAAACATCTGTTACTAGGGATATAGAACATATATATATATATTCAGATTAAGATCATATATATATATATATATATATATATATATATATAGTATCAAACAATTTAGAAACCATAAAATTGCAAAAGTATTCATCCCAAAATTGTGCCAGATATTCTTAATAGTAATGGAAATTATATATTCTAATATTATAATACTTAATACTTATATATATAATCAAAATTAAAACAATACGCTTCCAAGTTTAAATGATTTGTGTCTAAACCTACTTGGTGTTCTGTTTTGAAAAATACATATTGCAGCAAAGACATAACTTTTTAAGTTTTTATATATTGCCATTTATGATAATAAAACTACAAATTATGAGTATTGAATTGCAGCAAGTAATTGTTTGCTGGAAAATTTTTATTATAGTGCAAGTGTTAAAAAAAATACTGTGAATTAAACAATATGTGATTTTTAATAATTTTCTTTCTCATTTATTTTTTTGTAATCACTAATTTTCAACATACCTAAACTACCCATACTTCAACAAACTCAAAAGAATTGCGAAAAATACTAACAAATCATTCAAGAACAAACCAGTTGATTTAACATTATATAACTTTTAATAGTCAATAAAATAAAAAGAATATATACAAAGTAGGTGTATTGTAATTGAAACGCTCAATATGCTCTGAAATATAATTTGTAAGTTTGAGAGTTATATTGTAAATTTTAATATAATTGTGGCATTAGACAGTTAGTTTTATAATGATTGTTGCTTAATTTTTGTAACGAATAGATGATGCAAACTAATAACATTTATTGAAAAGAAATAACATGTTAAAATGTAACATCGATCGACAGATAGCTAAAAGTGAGCCATTCAGCAATTTATGGGCATTGGCAATAATTTCTTTATTCTTATTTGCCCCATTTAGAAACTTATAATTACCAACACTGCCTCAAACATTTATTACCAATATTTTCTAAACCATTAAATAAAACTGCAACAGTCCAAATCCAGCTGAAATGTTTCTTTGCGACTGCCAAGGAGATTAAATGAAAATGTGTATTAATCTAAAATATGTGATCTTCAATAATTAATTAATATAATTATAAAAATAAATAACTAAAATTTTATATATAAATAATGAAATTAAATTTAGCTCTATAGCACAATATAAATCTCGCATTTCACTATTTGTGTACATCTTCATTCCAAAACGCTTTCGAAAAATTTACAATGCATGTTAATGCTATTAATAATTCTCTAATTTGTTTAATTTAGAATTAGTCAGTGGTTAATTAATACTTATTCTTGTAAAGCTATTATTTATCATATGTATGAAAACTAAGTACTTACAAAACTTTCAATTTTAAGATATATTGGTTGGTTGGTTTTAATGTCGCCAGGTCCAAATAAAGACAAGCTGCACAATTTAAGATGAATTTCAACCACTGCCTGAAAATGGCTGGATAGTTCAGCTTATTGTTAATATATAACATATGTCTGAAAAGTTAAAATACATAATTACTGGAATAAAGTCCCATAAAATGAACTGTACACAATGTTTCTTAGTGACAATTGAAATTATTATTTAAAAATTATTCTTGCTGCAGAATGACCCTGATTTACCTATAAAATATTAAAACTATAAATTTTTTAACTCAATGAAACAGCGAAAAAAAATAATTAAAACTACTTCTTTACTTTTATTTTTTATTGTGTATAGTTTAATTAAAATAAAATCATAAAATACAGATTGTAAAAATTAAGTTCCTGTTAAAAAAAAGAATCACACGAATAATTGAAATAATGGTAATTGTTTCACAATGAATTACCAAACTAAACAAAACTTATAGGTCTTTATGCATTTTTGGATTTCAAATTGCAACAAATTTTGAAAAAAAAAAAAAAGAAATCACATAGAACTAGAAAACTTCTTTTATAAAATTTGGTTAAAAATTAAATAAATGTCAATATCTCAGTCAACAGCAATTTTTTTCTTTATTTGATTTCAGATAACTTCTGAAGTAGTACATGCGTTTCAAATAAGCAAAATTAATCATAGCATGAAAAGTGAATATATATAACAAATCAGTCAGATTATCCTTATTATATTTATACACAAAAATCAAAAAGAGCTCTTTACTCTTGTTTTAAACGACATTTTCAACAATAGTAAAATACACATTTCGTTGATGAAAATTCATATAAAAATCAAGTGAAATAAAGAAATTGGATTGAATTTTAATACAATTATGCTCTCTCTCTCTCTCTCTCTCTCTCTCTCTCTCACACACACACACACACACACACATATATATATATATGTATATATATGTAATATTTACGTTAAAAATATTTACGCAAGCACACACACACTAACATTTATCTCTCTAAATTTGAAATCATAAAAGAAATTTTGTACAATTTATTCTATTTCAACTAATTTTGTATCACTGGTGTTATATGGAATATATTGAAGTGTTCCAAAATACTTTTTTTAGCTTAGTTTATTTCAATTACAGTCCAAATAAAGAGTTTTGAAATTTAATTATAGCATTTTTTGGATTTACAATTGCCAAAAGGCAAAGTGCATGCTTTACACTTTCTATAGGGAATATTTAATTTCGATTCTCAAAATGAAATTAATTGGGATAAAAAATTATTACCCCAATTTATAAAAATCAAAATGTGTTCACCAACTTAAATTAATTGTTGGGTAAGGAACATCTCTTTAAAAACTCAAAATATACTCATTAACTTTCATGAACATTTAATCAAGTTTTTTTTTTTGTCTAAATACACAGAAATTTGTTGCAGAAATTAAATTTAATTAAAACTGTAAGCATATTGACTTATAGATTAATCGTGTATTTATTAAAAAATTCCTTTTTTACGTAGCAATGATAAATAAAAGGGAGATAACAATTTAATATATCAAACATGATTGCTTAATTTATTCTTCAGTTCATTAAACTAGAAAAGCATTGGCAATTTGGCACTGAAATTGCCCTCAAGATTTTATATGTGGAGATTAAAACAATAAGAAAATATGAGAAGCACAGTGGAAAAAATGAATGGTTTGAAACTGATTTATAAACTTAATTTTGGATTAATAACATCGGATTCTGCTTTATTATTGACCCATTCTTTAACTTAAGTTCATAATGAGCTTTTTTAAAACTTTATTAATAGGAAGTTATTTTTTTAAACTCTGTGCACATCTTTTCTAAATACCTATTTTTATCTACCATAATATTCGAAAGTTTTAAATTAAATAATATTCATTTAAATTGAAATGATGAATGTTTTAAATGATTATATAATTTAGCTGTGTGTTTTCTTTCTTCTATAATTTTGAAATTTCCTAATTAATATTTTAAACTATGAATTTTTGTTATGAAATTTAAAATAAATTTTTTCTTCAAAAGATGAATAGTGACAAAACGTTTTAATCATCACAATTAAGTTGATTCGTGGTATTTTTCTTCGCTTTATTTGATTATTTTACTCAGAATATTTTTAAAGATTAAAACTTTGGTTATATATAAATCGCTTAAGAAATAGTTCGATCATTATTTCTTAAAATAAGCAGTGTGTAAATCTGCATATGATTTGGTCCATAAATGTATCCAAATAATTTTATCATAACTTACATTTACAAAGTAAAATATATTTAATATTTTTGCTGCATTTCATAAGAGTTCCCATTAATTATCTTAACTCATCAATGTTTGATGTTGTAATATTCAATTTAACTAAAATTCAACTAATATTCAAACTTATATTCAACACCTAAGTTTTTAAACTAGGATTATAAAAAAGTCATTTTAAAACTATTCTTACCCCGAAAATTGAGCTAAAATTTGTGTAGCTTATTTTCCATAGGCATTATATGCCATTATTCTGATATTGGTTCTTGGACAGACGAAATCTTTTTATTGTATAATGCAGCAAATTTATTTCTTTGCACTGTAACGTTAGGGAAAAACTTCAGAGATGTTAAGTTGGTTTAACAGGTTTCCAAATTGAATCAGTCTTTTCTACTGGCTCACAGCCAGTAATCTAAATCCAATCAGATTTAAGAACGAAACCGTGTCTCATGGGGAATATATCTCATGTAACTATGTACCTGTCAATTTCTTCTTCTATTTCAAAATTTCAAGGGGGAGTGCTATAAATTTACCTCAGAATACTCTTTGTTCGTCAAGCAAAAGTGAGAGTAATGATTTGTTGTTTTTCACAGATTTAGAAGTAAGTCTAGAAGTATATAATTTATTTTAAAGGAATAAATATTTGCCCAATGTTATAAGACTAGGTAATCAGTATACGTCAGACATATTTGTCACTTAAATGGATATAATGGAAATGTGATTCCGTTTCCTGAATAAAAGAATATATAAAGGTAATTTTAAGCATATTTACTGATATTTGTTTTGAGAAAAGAGTGTACAGATCTTTTTCATATTTTCTCGATATAATTTGGGAATTGTGTAATAAATGTTTGATATTGATCTAGCCAGGAGAACTGAAAAATTAGTTGAGAAATATCAGCATTTCTTTTCGAAAGTTTAATTTTATATTGATACCATTGGCCTGTTTTAACGAATTTAATTAAAGTTTGAATGATAAATTTCAAGAAAGTGATATAAATTAATAAAATTAAGAGGGAATTTATAATTTTCAAAATGTATTATATATATATATATATATATATATATATATATATATATATATATACACTACTGGCCATTAAAATTGCTACACCAGGAAGAAATGCAGATAACAAAATGATATTTATTGGACAAATATATTATACTAGAAATAACAAGTGATTAAATTTTCAAAAAATTTGGCTGGATATATATATATATATAGATCCCGAGAAATCAGTACCCAGAACAACTACCTCTGGCAGTAATAACAGCAGTTATATGCCTGGTCATTGAGTTAAACAGAGATTGGATTGCATGTACACGTACAGATGCCCATGCAGCTTCAACACGATGTCACAGTTCATCAACCGTAGTGACTGGCGTTTGGTGACAAGCCAGTCGCTCGGCAACCATTGACCAGATGTTTTCTATTGGTGAAAGATCTGGAGAACGTGCTGGCCAGGGCAACAGCCGAACATGTTCCATATCAAGGAAGGTCCGTACAATACCGGCAACATGCGGTCGGGCATTATCCTGCTGAAACGTAGGGTTTCGCAGTGCTCGAATAAAGGGTAGAGTCACGGGTCGTAACACACCAGAAATGCAACGTGCACTGTTCGAAGCACCGTCAATGCGAACAAGAGGTGACCGAAACGTGTATCCAATGGCAACCCATACCATCACGCCAGGTGATGGGCCAGTATGACGATGACGAATGCACGCTGACAGTGTGCGTTCACCACGATGCCGCCAAACATGGATGCGACCAGTATGATGCTGTACACAGAACCTGGATTCATCTGAAAAGATGACGTCTCGCCATTCGTGCGCCCAGGTTCGTCGTTGATCAAACCATTGAAGGCGCTCTTGTCTATGACGCAGCGTCAAGGGAAGCCGCAGCCATGGTCTCCGAGCTGAGAGTCCATGCTGCTGCAAACGTCGTCGAACTGTTCATGCAGACATTTGTTGTCTTCCAAACGACCCCGTTTCTTGACTCACGGCTCGTGTCGTGGTTGCACGATCCATTACGGCCATGCGGATAATATGCCTGTCTTCTCGGCTGCTAGTGATAGGTGGTCGTTGAGATTCCGCATGGCGTTCCGTATTACCGTCCTGAACCCATCGATTTCATATTCTGCTATCAGTTATTGGATCTCGACCGACGCGAGCAGCAATTCTGCGATAAGATAAACCGCAATCCCGGTACGCTACAATTTGACCTTTATCAAAGTCAGAAACGTGCTGGTACGCATTTCTCTTTCTTACACGAGGCATCACAACAACTTTTCACCAGGCAACAACGTTCAAATGTAATTTGTGTATGAGGAACCGGTGGAACAATTTCCTCATTTAAACACAATTTAGGTGTCGCTCCTGGCGCCTGCTTTGTCTGAATGCGCTGAAAAGCTAATCATTTGCATATCACAGCACCTTCTTCCTTTAGTATAAATTTCACGTCTGTAGCATGTCGCCTTCTTGGTGTAGCAATTTTAATGGCCAGTAGTGTATATATATAGGTATGCATGTTTCCATTTATATTCAGCAACAAGGGATCTTGTTTTCGTTGGACATAATGGTAAATGGAAAAAAAATTAGAAAATTTGTAATGAGAGTGAAACTGAATGCGTTTTTCAACTACATTTGCTTTTGGGTGTGTGACTACTGAAGTAAATGTAGTTAAAACATATTTTGATGTAAAGATTATATATGTAACCTTGTCTACCTGTTTCTATTCTTGTTCGCATTCACATGTAGCTTTTAAGTTGATAAGCGTTCACTAATGCCATTAAGTTTTCAATTTTTTTACAAAACTGATAATTATAAATAAAAACTGTTTTCACCGAATAAAGTTAATAGAAGTAAAAAAAAAAGGGTAAAAAATATTTGTTATATTTTACATATTATTTTCCAAGCTATAAACAAATTTTTAAAATCGTGCTTTTTATTTGATGCTAAAATTTTCAAACAAAATATCATGTCATGTTTTCTGTCTCAATAATTTTGAATATATCGTGTAATATAAATATTTACTTCCCACATTTAATCAACTACAGATGATTATAGAACACTTCAATATTTATTTCTGATCAGAATTATTTCAACTTTATTGCATGATCAATCTCTTCATAAGAGGAATTTTTCTTTGGTATTTTAAATGACTTTATTTTTTCCAAGACTCCTAATTGTTCTATATTTTGTTTAAATACAGGTTTATAAAACAAAATAGAAAATAATTATATCTTATTGTATTGACATGAAATATTTATTATATGCATTAAAAAGTATCCAGAAGACATGAAAATAAACAAATTTCTTATAAGATCAAAATTCCTTCTTTCTTTTTCTTATGAATCTATGAATAGTCTTATTAACATTTCCATGCATCAACTTACTCGATATCTAGAGTATATAAGTTGTTGATATACACAAAACCATTATGCATCTTACATAATTAATCAAAAACATAATATTTCAATGATATTTTAGATTATTTTAAGGTAATTAAAACTAAATCATAATAAAGCTATAGTAAATTAATGACTGAAAAGTTTGGAAGAAGTCACCAATATATATATACGCCCTTGCATATGAGGTAATCTGGGGTCTTAAGCTTCTTACTGCAACTGTATAAGTTATGGGGAACAACATTTCAGTCACCTGCGTGCGTGCCGGTTTAAAGCTGTTCGATTTCCAGGAAATGATGATCGATTTCCACAGAAATGGAAGATATATAGGTGATATTTCCAGTGAACTGAAGTATCTAAAAATATATTCTACGTTGTTAGTTTCTGGAAAAGGTTGGCGAAATAAGCCGAAAACTTATGAAACTGGGATTCTAGATCAAACGATGCTGTCCTAAGCCACTCGGAAGAATGTATTCTACTGATGGCTTACCATCTCGTATATTTTAAATAGGCAATTAAAACTGTAGTATATAGGAATAAGGAAACTTATGCACTTGGTGCAATGGGAACCCCCCCCCCGTATGTCTTTTAATAACACTCATTATCTATGGATAAGGCTAAGCGGTATTATTTAAATATTAAAAAACAACAACAATACAAATGACCATAAAGAACGTATCTACCTGGTTGCTATATTGTGTCACTTGCCATAAGCTTTTAATCACTAAATCTCTGGAATCAATTCCAATAAAGTAAAGCGTATGAAATTTTGGGCAATGGGTTGAAGAAACACGTGCTCTTGAGTGTTGAATCAATTTTAGCCTCTACCTTTCGTATGGAAGAGTTTTACATTGTTTGGAGAATGCTTCCTTTTTGATTTTCGTGTGCCAACAATAAACTTCAATGAAGATGGGGTTATATTTTGTGGCTTTGTGAGAGTGTGGTATAGCTTGCGAAACATAGTCGCAATACCTGGTACTTTCATAAGTGAGGCCTCCTGTATCCTTGTTGATGAAAATGCGCTGCTTACAGTGGGGCAATTGCACAGAATGATTTCTTGTTACCTTTTTGGAGGTTGTCATGTTTGAGGTGCACCAGCGATCATGTTTGAGGTACATCATCGTTTAATAATTAGAAAGTGAGATTGAATGCTTGGAATGACTAGATCGTGTTCTTAACAAACATCTATATTTCACGAATTATAACATCTACTTAAAAGGTACCCACATGGTCTGAAATCATCTGGTGAACCACCCCTTTTCTTCAGTTTGAGAGTAAAAAATCATGATTGCTGTCATAAAAAAGCTGGAGATAAGACTCAGAATGTCATCACTGTAATTCCTTCTTAAAGAGACAGCAACACCGATTGGTGGTGTTGCTGGCTCTTTAATCTTTCTGGATTTTACTATGAATGAACAAAAATATGTAAATTCAACTGATGCATTTCAAATAAAAGAGTTGTAGTGAAAAATTTTAAAAATATTTTTATAAGTACATTTTTCTTTTTCTATTAATTTCCAAATTTTCAATCCATATCTAAACATTATGTAAAATTATGTAACATCAAATTATTCATCTTTTAAAAATTATGCACTTAATTTAATGCGTGCCAAAAATGTTGCGCAAATATTATAGGAATTAATAAAGTGTAAAAAAAAAATTGTTTTCATTTCTTTTTAAAAGAACTTTTCTTTGTGTAAACTAAAAGATAAAGGTAATATCCTGGTATTGAGAGAGATATTAGCGCTTTAATTTTTCATTTAAGAAATATTGTGACACAAAATTGTGGAAAATAAATTTTAAATACAATCACAATAGAAATATTTCCTATATCATTAATGCATTTCGTTCTAGAATTCAAACACAGATCCATCATTCAAAAATTAAAAATGCTTTATAATAAAATTCAGTTTTTTGTAAATAACTAATGGAAACGAATTATTAACATTAATAAAAGCAAATAAAAGAAGTTTAGGAAGACTCATAAAAAATGCGCTTTGATATTGCTTGATGTAAGATAATCGAAAAAGTTCGTGTGTTTCGAATCCCACGTCATCCACTTTAAAATTGTAGGTCCCAATCTAATTAGTCATCGTATGCAAATATGACCATTGTGACAAATAAACCAAGTAATTTAACCAAGATCTCATTGCTACAAAATAAGAGAAAACTAAAATAGAAACACACAGCAAATTTTAATTTCTTTCTTTTTTATACTTTCGTATTAAAATAGAAAATTTCCATTTGTGTTTGAAGTTGAATTCTATATTTTTCTGAGATAAGACTGATCATTTACTAAAAATACTGAAGCTGATTATGTTAAAAGAGCTTTAACAAAAAGATTTAAAGATTTAAATGCCTTATAAAGTGCATTTTTCACCTTAACACATTCTAAGGTTTTTTCTTTATTTTTTCATTTTAGGTTGTTTTACCATTTCATATTCTATGAAATTGTATTTTCTTAGAAGCAAATATTTTTTTCAAATCAGCTTTCAAGCTGTGAACTTACGTTTAATTTTTAAAGCAAGTAAAATAAATAAAATTTTCCAATCCGTATAAACTCTTTCTTAGAAAATTTAACTAAGTAGAATGACAGTCATTTAAAATTTGATAGAAAAATCTTATGATTTATTTGCAAAAGAAGTTTATAGAGGGAGCTAAATCCTATTGCCGAACTATGAGTGTAGAAATAAATTGGCTTTTATAAAATCAGTATTAAAGAGAATCTTTCAATAGTTAATTTTCCTTAAACGAGGAAAAGCAAATATTGAAGAATTTTATTTCAATTAAATCTCACAGATATGTTATTAGTATTTTTCTTTAATCTCAATAATATTGCATGTTCTTTTCAGAAGATCATTTGGATGAGTTAATAGAGCACTGGATAAAAGAAGGAGACCTTTTAAGATTAGAACACGTAGTGCTGGCTGGTCAAGGAGACAGGCTAATAGAGAGAACCTCGGAAGACAAGCAAGTTCAAGATTTTTTAGATCTTGTCCCTATATACATGGTACTATTTTAAAGGATATTTTCACGCACTTGTATGGATTAAAATTTGAGGAACCATTATAAAGAATTAATTTCAAATTTTAATAATCAAGAGCCTGTGTAGCTTCTTGAAAATTCACCATTTGAAAAATTTATTTTAAGAAGTAAAAAATTCCAAATTATAGATTACTGTAGTTTTAAAAAACATTGTGTGTGTGGGTGTGCAAATTAAAAATAGAATTTTCATATTTTTTGGGATAAAGGGAGAGTATAATTAATATTGTAAACATCCAGCACCATTATTTTCAAGTTATCTACGAAAGCAATTATTTCTTAGAAAGGGTTGAATTTTTGTAGAGCAAATAGCGGAAGATTGATAAATAAGAATTAATACGAATAAAAAATATTTCATTTAGCATACACTTACGATTGCTTCATAATTTTATTTTAAAGACATGCTCAGCATGAGGAACATAATTCATTAGTCACCTGCAATCATAAAGTAGCACAGCTAAGAATATTTTCCGTGTGTGTGTGTATATATATATATATATGTATATATATACATATATATATATATATATATATATGTGTGTGTGTGTGTGTGTGTGTGTGTGTGTGTGTGTATATGTATATATATAATTATTTAAATAAAGTAAATATGCTTAATTGAATGAAATTTGCTGTATAGATATTAGCCTATTTTGCATGTCTAATGCCTATATAGAGAAATTGGTGATCTTTTGGCTCTTTGGAAAAGGGTCACTACCACAACTGTAAAAAATGCAGTTTCAAACTAATTAACCAAATGCAATCCTACAAAGAATATTTAAACAATGTTTCTCGTCAATTCTGTTAAAGAATCTGTAATTAATAGAACACATCAGTATAACCTTAATATTTTAGAGTTTTTCTTTTAATTCGATGAACAGATTTTAAATCAATAAAAGAAGTCAAATTTTGAAAAGCATTGCTATATATAAATAGAAAATAAATGATAAAATCATATAATTTCTTGAAAGGGAAAATGAAAAGTTATTTCAACTACAGTATTATCATAACTGAGAGGATTACACAAATTATTGCTCAAATCTCTGTCTTTCTCTCTCTCTCTCTCTATATATATATAATAACTTGAATTACCTAAGAAAATATTTTCAATTAAAAAGTGTTCAAAATGCATATAGTGTATTATATAGATAAAGCATAAATCATTTTGAAACATTTCTTTTCACTTCATTACTATTGTAACTTCAAATCAGAATGTGAAAACGAATTCAAATGAAATTGTAAAGAAAATTTCTTCCATTTGATCTTTAACGCAAATGACTGATATATTTTAAGAGAAGATTGCATTATTTAATGGATGTAACAAAATGTTCCATTACCTAAACTACTTGAGTCAATTTGCGCTTCTCCGTTTCATATTTTTCAAAAACATCAACTTTCCGTGAAAGCACTGCACTGCATGCCGTAAGAGCAGGCATCTAACTGGAATGAGAATAAGATCTAATTTTCCTACCCAAAGAGCCGTTGAAAAGAAAACTATCTTTCCTGTTTTTACTTTCCAAAACATGAAATCTTTACACATTGCACCAAAATAAGAACTTTCTTTAATAGCATGAGAAACTTTTCAGAACGTGTCACCATTGTGAAGTAGTGACGTGTACAGTTTTTTATGGAGTTGAATTTCAAAACATGTTGTATTTTTCATGTTTGTAGTTACCTTTAACTCGGAAAGGGTCTTCATGAGATTATATAAAAATTTCGAAAGCTTTAAATACAACGCTCATGTTTATCCAAAAAAATATATTTTGATTGTTAAGTTTGTCATTATAGTAATATATGTCTAATGAAATAACATATTAAAGAATATTTACTAAATACATGGAGTCATGTACAACTTACATATCAAATTAGGTAAAAAATTTTATTCTTTTTAGTTTACATTTTTCATTATATAATATCAAACTAAAAGCTATAAATGGCTGCGTAAGAAAAACACGTTCATAGACTCTAATTTTTAAAGCTAATAACAAATTATAATAATAATTTAAGCAATTAATGTTGATGGAATATTTACATTGATACACTAACAGATTAACAACATTTTTGAAAGAGGTTTATTTGTTCTGCAATATTTTCCTCAATCATTAAGCAATTTTTTATTAGAACGAATTCTATTCCTTTTAAAAGGAATTTAAATCTTAATAGATATCCATCGCTATGGCAAATGAATGATTAGTGATCAGGTCTTCCGTTCTATAGTTTGTAGGTTTTATTATCGGCATGCTTGCAGTCGTTTGGATTTCGTTTTGAATTGTAGGTCCTGATCGAGTTCACCTGATCGTTACAGAAGGAGCATCAGAGCAACAAAGAGTTTTTAAAAGTCTCAATTTTTTTATTTAAAATAAATGGTTAAAGTTTTAAAAAAAAAAATTAGGTGAAAGTATAAAACATTTCATAATTGTTTACTTAAAAGTATTACTTAAATGTTATTAAAAAGAAGAAAATGAAATTTGGAGGAAATTAATTAAAGACATTTTTCACATCAAATACATATTTGAATATTAAAAGATAAAAGGTAAGTATTTTCCAAATATACAATTATTGGTCATTTTGTGTGACTAAAATTTAATAAAAATGTTTGACTAAAACATAAAATAAAAATTATTAAAAGTTTCTAATGCAATGAATGATAAAAAATTTTGTCAGATTAAAATCCAAATATTACTTCGATTAAATCACTTAAAATATCTAAATACTTTAAAATCAAATGGTTCTTTGCAGCATAAAAGAAATTTATAAAAATATTAAACCATATTTAATGACACTTACAAAATACTTTTATTTTATATTTTCGATTAATATTTTTTATTGGTTCGAATTAAAAACATTTACCAGTCTTACTAAGTTGCAAATTTTTAAATTTCGAGTCTACTTTAAGATAATTAAAACAAGCAGAAATTCCAATATTTATAAAACTTTTTTTATTTTCAGTATTTTTTGCCCTTTTATATTAAGGTAAATGAATTTTCAAGATCATATTTAACTTTAGCGATATGAATTGAAGTACTGAAGACATTTTATTTTTAATTTAGTATTTATACGGAATGTTAAATATATACTAAATATAATAAAATAAATGTCACTAATTGTATAATTGAAATTCATATTAACAGAATGTTTTTTTTTGAAAAATCTTAAGAATTTAGCTGATGATAAGTAATAATAGAAGTTATGAAACCAAAGATTATATATATATATATATATATATATATATATATATATATATATATATATATATATATATATATATATATATATTAAATATAGTTTTAGAAGCAATGAAAAATTCACAGTTATGTTGCATCATATTTAACACTACATTATTTGTATAAACAGTTTTTAGTGTTTTTACCTTCATTTTAAGGCAAACTTTAAATTTTGAAGCACTGAGGATAGAGTTTTAAAAAAGTTTATATAACACAAAAAATATTTAATTTATAAAAATATTTTTCGATGTGTATTATCAAGACAAGAGTGCTTTAATGTGCTTAAATCTGAGATGTGAGTGTGTGTGAAACACCATTCTCATTACTATAAAACGCTAGGGATACAAATTCAATTGTGATTGACACTTGTTTCAGAGCAAATTACACGAAGCTTCTTTAAAATTAGTTATTATGCCAGAATTAGTTATTGATGCTGTCTGTAAATAAATAAAGTGGGTGAACATACCGTAAAAATGAAACGTTTTTGGCCATTAGTATGAGAAGCATCGGTAAGAATTACAACATTTTACAGTAAATAAGGAATAATTCACGTTGTATCGCATATAATAGGGCAAATACTCGAAAGAATTCTCTTATCGATTGTCGCAAGGAAATATAGAAAATAAAACGTTCAAGGTGCTTTGGATGATGTATATAATATCTACACAGGTGACGAATCATAGATATTATGAATATGAACTTATGCTTAAATATGAGCCCAAAACGGAACTGAAATTAACTGCATGGATCTTTCGGGTAAGACAAGCCAAATTCAATAAAAGTTATCAGCGAAAGAGGCACATCAAATGATTTGATTGCCTGCTTTTTCAGCATCGTGTGACAACAATGATGTTAGAGCAACGCCAGACGATTAGTTCTGAGTGATACAAGATCATTTATTTGCCAAACATAATTGGAGAAATTTAAAAAAGCATAAGAAAAGGAGAATCATTCTTAATGGCAACAATGCGAGCTCCCACACATCGCCTCAAACAAATGAAATTTTGACCGACCCATCAAAATTGATTGAATTGATGGGTCGTCCACCGTTAAGTCTTTATTTAACATTAATAACTTTTTTCACATCCACCCATTCAAAATAAATTAAGAAGTCAACGATTTTCGACATCCGATATATATATCAGCTTATAAATTTTACGAATTTTCATGTTTGCCCAAGTAAGAACTGTTACCATTAGAAATGATGTTTAAGAATTTTTCGGTTAAATATGTTAAGATCAAAAATTGCTCCAAAATGTTCAAAAATATTTTTTAAAATTCCTACTGAGAACTTTTTAAAATTTTGCAGGTCAATTTCTTGTTAAATGCTTAGAATAGCTTATATATTTACTAAAGCGATTACTGTTATTATTAATGTTACTTTATTGAAGTATATTACTTTTTTTAAAAAATGGATAGTATTTTAAGAATTGTAACTGAGGTAAATATAAATTAATACTTCCTGCTTCTTTAAAATTTATATCAATACATACATACCATAATTTTTTATTAAGAAGTAAGTCTTATTCATTATAGACATTACATTAGCTTTGTATCATAAAAGTATCAAAGTAACTCTAAACATTGCGAGAAACGAGGTAATGCAGATATATATCAAAATATTTCATAAGATATTCGAATTTTCAAAGAATCGCCTCTGGAAAACAGGTTTTTATTGCTTCGAAAAAGGAATGTTTTGAGTTGAGAGTATTTTGTAATAAAAATAAAACTAGCATGTTCAAATATCTCAACGATGAATTTTCTATGAAATCAACTGAACCGTTTTCGTCTCAGCATTCCTTGATGTTTTTGATACTATGTCTTTTGATTCACATCGCTTGAAAAATAGTAAACCATTGAAATTACTATTTCCTTCCATATCTGTTAAATCTTTTGAAACGTTATAAAAAAGATGATTTAGAATTTATGCAGAATTCATTCATCAAAAAATCTCATAAAACTGGTATTTTATTATAGTATTCTTATTAAAAAAAACTAATATTTGTATTTTTATATCAGTAAAAAATTTCTTATTTTATTTCGAGAAAGAGAAGTGCTTAAATTATCTATTCATGACATATATGTTAGTTTCATCTGTTCGCAAAAATATGAAAATAAAATTTTCATGAAATTAACTCTTAGGCAAAAATACGAGCCGTTCATGAAGCTGTTGCAAAAGGTCAATTAAGAGAAGTCAGATCTGTGCTTACAAGAAAAAGATTTGCCCTAAGCCGTGACCATGTTGGTGCTAGCCCTCTCCATTTGGCTGTTTTACATGGACATGCTGATGTTTCTACTTATATTATTTCTCATTTTCCTGAAACAATGGATGGACCTGATAATGTAAGTATGAATGGTAGAGTAGATATTTTTTATAGCACATTCATTTTGATTAATCGATAAATTATTATTTTGATTAATCTTCCTGTTTTCTCTTAGCAATAACAGCCAATAAGCATAACAATAAATTCAGCTATATTTTTAAAGCATTACAAATGTCATCACGTGTATTTATAATAATACAAATGATGAACATCAGCAGATAGCATCTGCAGTGAACAACTGTAAATAGTATCTCCATTGAATATCTGCAAATAGCATCGTGAAAAACATCACTAATCTATCTTATTTCATGAAATTTTTTCTGATTAAATTATATTATTTTCTTATTAAATTTCTGTGAGTGTGTCTCAGTGAATCGGTACCAACAATACTGATGGGACAATACAGAATGAAACATCCTTGCGGAAGACGTTTAATGCTGTTCTATTGATTTTTCTCTGCTAAAATTTCGGCAGTTACATCTCAATCGCTCTAAAGAAACACTTAAGCTTTCTTTTCCAATACTTATCTTACAATAGGACCTGAAGCAATATCCACGACAAAAATACTAATGATCAGTTTTATTGCTCAATGCGGTTTACTTGTATGTTCAAATTAAATTTCGGTGTCTTTGTCTCAGTTAATCTAAATACACAATTTTGATTTGCTTTTGCAATTCTGAAAAACATTGCAGCCATTGAAAATCTGAATGCCTTGAGTAACAGTAAGCGATAACAAGATGATAATCGAGAAATAAGCATTATATTCTTAAACGATATAAAATAATTTGTGTAAGATTCCTTAATCGAATAGGAATACTTTTATAAAAAAATTTGTTATATATCATTTAAAAATACCTTCTTCATTATAAATATATTTCTAGAACAATTAAATTTGGTTGACTGATTTCAATTCACACATATAGGGATATTATACGTTTGAATTTAAGAAATTGCTTAAAAAGTTTTGATAATTTGGAAGTCTATTGTGTAATGTCGGAGAGTGCAAATATCCAAACTTTAGGAAAGGTAAGCATTTGAATCACGTGAGAAATTCTGAAATAAACTCGGAAATCACCAGAAATGTATTTTTAAATTTGTGCAAATTTTCACATAAATGTTATACATTTGTACTATGGCCTTATTAAATCCAAGCTGCAAAGTAAATGATATCTTTGTAAATATTTTATCACTAAATGTAAAATCAATACGTTATTTAGTGATTCATATAAAAAATTATCTACGATCTTTCAAAAAAAGAAATGAATTGTTTTAAAGCTATATTGAAAAAAAATATCTGGATTTTAGTTTTTCATATTTAAAATTGTGTCTCTAAACATTTGATTTAGATCAAAAGCAAGCATTTAAAAATGATATAATTTCAATATAGGATCGGAAGAATTAAGTTATTATTAGATTTTTATTTATTTAAAAAATCTTTAAAATTAAGAGTAAGTAACTGAGAAAAATTTTCATTCATATGTTGTGCTCTCATTATGACTCTTCTTATTTTTGTCATTGAATACTTACGTATTTGAAAGATATAAGTATATAAATATATATATATATATATATTTAATTCAAATAATTAAACTTACACAGGCTAAGAGACTTTAAGAATTATTTAAATTTATTACTTATTTTAATCATGCTTTTAAACAATTTTTTGATTATTGATTACTTATTAGTTTGAATTTTGCATATTATAAATATTTGTCTGAAAAGTATATATTGTTCTAAATACGGATTTCAAATTTCAGGAAGGAAGAACACCTCTTCATTATGCAGCAGCACTTCCGGATAACGGAAATCTCTACAAACTTCTGAAATCTGCCGGTGCAGATGAGAATATTGAAGACAAAGTGAGATTTATATATTGCTAAACTACTTATTGATATTAAAATTCGCACACATTTCCTAGGAAATTTTAACAAAAGATTGGAATAATTTTCTGCCTTAATTTTAGAAAAATTGTTAGTAAAAAGAATCACTATAATTATTACTGAATTTAAATTTACAATTTTTAAAATTGTTTGAATTTGATAAGATTAGAACAGATACTCTAGTATAATCAATGAGTAATAAGAATTATAAAAGCAATAGTATAACGATAATGCTTTTGGTTACAAATATATTTTAGCTCTAATAATTGCAACAAGTTTAACTTTTCAAACCTTTTCTAATAAACATAAAGTCTTCAATTTTTATACAAACTGTATAATCTTCTCCAAATTTACAATCATATCTATCGTATAAAAGGATAAACGGTTTTACACCATGATTTTATCTCTGATAATTCTGATATAAATTTAATATTATAAGAAAGTTCATCCTTTTACAATCTATAGGAAGATATATTAAAAAAATTGAATTTTTGAAGCTGTAAATATTTATATAATAAATCGTGTGTAAAGAAATAGCGAGTCCAAAAAATGTGCTCTCATATGAAAACAAATAAGAAACTGCGCTTTCTTTTCCTTTTTTCCCCTTCCAGATGGCAAACTTTGAATGTATATTTGTTATCAGTTTCCCACGATACGAATATTTCGTTTTACGAGGAATTTAACACGCTGACTTTTATCGCTTGAAGAAAAGTCAATAAGAGAAAAAAAACCCAGTAATTATTTTTCTTTCCTTTCCAATTTTCAGGGATAGATCGTTGATGATCAATAAAGGATTGATTCTTTGAAATGAAGGGTACTCTTTAGCAAAGCATTTTATTCCGTTAATAAAGCTGTTATATATTATGCTATGAAAGAAGTATATAGCATTCGATTGTTTATTAGCATATGCGTGATGGATATTTTTAGAATGGATTGGAATAGCTGTATACATATGAAGGATACTCTAGCAACCATAGGAATCTCAGTTTGGTTCGTATTACCTCCATCAGAATGAGCAGCAGCAGCGTCCGTAGGGAGAGATCCGTCAGAATTTTTAGTTTCAGCATCAGATTCAGCATTCATGATGAAGTTTACAGTAAGCTGGAAATTTCTTTCTAAAGGACGTTATTAAAGTTCAAAATGCATCAAGGTCACCATTTTTAGACGTGATTAAATTCCGATTAAATATTAAGTCTAAATTAAAACAAATACTTTAAATTTATTTATAATGCATTAATATGTACAACGAATCAATACGAGCAGTTTTATTAACATGACGATGAGCAGTCTGACCACGAAGTAGATAGATTGACCGAAGATATATCTGCTATTTATACACAACAGTTTTACATAAACAGAATAAAAAGTCAAAAATACTTTACATATGGCTAGAAAAATGTTCTGCAGCTTTGAAGACAGAAAGTGCCTTAAAGTTTTGCCGATGTGATCCGGAGTTAGCAAAGGTCGCTATGGCAACGATAGGACTGAGGCGTTTCTCAAACTGGAACTTGGCTCTTTTCTCCTTGCATTGCTGACATTGAAGTTCGCGTTTATTATTTTGGTGAGGTCTCGCCAAGGATCGACTTTGCATTTGAAATTGTTTTTCGACGAGCTGCTTTCCAAGCTGTTATGCATCATTAGCGTGAAATTTAAAAGTGCTTTTTATTCAAATGTTTTTTCTGTAGCTCCGCTACATATATTATGCAACGAAAGAAGTGTATAGCATTCGATTGTTTATTAGCATATGCGTGATGGATATTTTTTAGAATGGATTGGAATAACTGAGTAAAAGTTATTTATAATCAATAAGTTGTTCTAATCGTATTTTCATCCTGTTATTTCTAAATCAGTATTATAAGTAATTTTCTTTGATTGTTTTGTAATTTGAAAAACAAATTCTTTTCATTTGAATCATTTTCATTTGAAGTAAATCTCATGTTTTTTACGAGAGTTTTAAGCTATTAATAAAATTATAAATAAGTATCAATACAGACATTGAGATGCCCATTTATTTAGCCTATTAGATAAAATATTTACCTATACACTATATTTGCAGTTTAATCTTATGAATGATATTAAAATCTTTATCATTTTTTATTACATAATTCTAGGATGAAATGTTGATCTAAAATTCAACGTTAAATAATGTCTTTCTTTATGTTATTAGAGTGATTATTTAATTATGTATACGTCAAACTATGGGTAATATATGAACTATTCATCAAATATAGCAGAGATAACAGCTAAACAGTTAGTATTCTAAACGCGTAACAGTTCGTGTTTTTGATTATCCTCTCAAGCGAAAGTTTAAGATGGTTAAAAATGAATTTTAAATTATAGTGCATGAATTAAATCTCTTTTGCAAAATGTTATCGTGAAGTGACTAGAAAACTAAACCATGAACAACGAAGCTATTAAATCTATACTACAATCAATAAAAATAAAATTAATCTTTACTATTTAAATCGTTTAGTTGATTTTTTTCTTGTATTTAAGTTATTATAGTAAGAAAATTCGATATTTCTCTTATTTTTGTGAAATCAAAATACTATAAAAATACAACTATCACACACTGATTTTCTCTATTTTATCTTTAAAATTTTCCACTTCCATTATATTTTGTTACAGATTATGTATTTATTTCTTGAATTTTCTCAAAATGAAATGGCATAGGAATATCAGAAATTATATATTTAGAATTTTATATTTGACATCATTCTAAAATGTCATTCTATGACATAAGATATTAGAAATGAATTGCTCAAAATGAAACAGAAAATTACAGAACATAAATGTTTTTCCTTTCTCATTTTTTTAATTTTCTCTTATATAAATATTAGTTATTTATTCAATAACAATAATATGCTACATAGATTTGAATCCACATGTTATTCCTAATATAGAATAATTTCTTGCACTTAATTAAAATAAACTCTAAATTATTTTTATATAAACTCACTTTAACTGGGTATCCTATAAAATTTCTTTAAAATATTATTCATTTTGAGATTGTTAACAAATATTTTATCCTAATATTGTTGGTGATGAATCAGTTTATATTTCCCATAATTATTTATAGATTTTTCGCAATTATTTATGGAAAATTAAATATAATCTAATGGATACGCCTTCAAACTAAATTAAAGATTGAAAACTGTTTTCAAAAATTGTGTTAAAAATTTTAATACTCAGTGAATAAAATTTTCCTAAAATTTGTGGAATCATGTTTAGATCTTGTTGTATGGTTCCAGTGTAAGTAAATGAAATTAATTCTATCGAAAAATTATAATTTTTCTAGTAAACCCAACCTAGAAAATTCGTTCAGGATAAATTAAAAGAAAACAAAAAATGGTACAATGTATTTTGAAATTTTAAATATATACATTTTATTACTACTAATAACACAATCTTAATACTATCTAAATTGTTTTAAAATAATATACAGTTTTTCAAATATAATATCCGTTAAAATTGGCGTTATCATAAAAAATTTTAGTTAGAGACATTTTCTTGCTAATGGTAAAGTATCAAATTTATTTACCATACTTCTATCAAAGTGATCTAAAAATTCCAAGAGCTAACCATATTGAAATTCAAATATTCTTAAATAACCTACAGAAAGAATATTTTGAAATTTACTTCTTGCAAAAACTAGGCAAACAATGTAAGTAATGAAAATCATTTTAGCTTTCAGCGTTAAATGAAATGAATCGCATAAATGCTGAAATATTCTATAACGAAAACATAAATGAAGTTTCATTATAAGAGTATTTTTCGCCTGGTAGTTAAAATTCAATAAATTGAATAATTTTCTGTGATTGAGAAAGTTTTTAGAGTTTCTTTTCAACAAAATATCTATGAATGAACATTTTTTAATAATGAATCATTTAAGGTCAATCATTCATTCATTTGTGGTATTTGTTCCATTAAATAGCGTTTAATGCCTAAAATTACTACGAAAGAAGAGTAATTGAATAGTACGATTTCTTAAAAAATGCCTTCTTTTCAATACATAATGCTGTCTTTAATTTCTAATTTAATGAAGATTAAATTAACTGTATATGCAGTATTATCACATAAAGGATTCCCAAATTAAAACTTTGGTACACTGGTGGAAATACAATTAAAGATACTAAAAAATTCACTTATTTTTCATATAAGTGGCGGTCCTATTTTCTTGTATTAACTTTATTTGAATTAAATTTTTTGTCTTCAATCATTTTGTGCAAGAGACTTGCAAAGAAAGACTAATTTAATCAGTATTTATATCATTTAGTTTAAAAAATCCAATATTTCGTGTGGAAATGCAATTTATGAAATTTACTTTAAATCAAGAATTTTAGCTCTCCCACTTCATTTTTTATTCTAAAGTGCTTAAAAGAAGCAGTATGTTGTCTCTGATGTGTTAAATACTAAATATTTCAAAACATCGTGGCTCAAACACTTATTATTCAAAGATCGGGTTTTCGATAGAAGAGCATTAAAATTTTCTAATTTTAAAGGAAGAAGGCTACTCAAATAGGTCAATTGCAAAGAAAATTAATCGCTCTCCAACTGTTGTGTGCAGTGTTTCAAATTTAGGTGATATGTATGGCGTTAAGAGGTGTCAAGGTATTTGTAGTAAATTAAGTAAATTAATTAGAACGTCAAAAGCGGTAAGTAATTCGCGAGGCAATAAGACCTAACGTAAATTCCACTGAAATTAGAAGAGATTTATCCCTATGTGTTACAACTGGAAAAACCAGACAGATAATCAGTCAATCTGGAGTTGTTAAATGAACGAAAAAACATCGCAAGCATCTCTTAAGTATTCAGCATAAGAAGGATCATTTGGAATTTGCAAACAAACATGCAAATTGGGACTCTGAATGGAACAATGTGGTGTTCAGTGATGAGAAAATGTTTAATTTATATGGACCAGATCAAAAAAAGTATTACTAGTATCGCATAAGAATCAAAAAGGAGATTTCAGTTAGCCGCAATTTTAATGGAGGCACATTGGTGGTGTGGGGAGCTTTCTCGAGCTATACCCATCTGTTGAATCACACCTAAAATGAATCCCTCAGATTATATTGAACTCCTAGATAACCTTCTGTTGAATTATGGCGAAGATATGGATAAAGATTCCAGGATATTTCAACACGACAATGCAAGCATTCACAACTCTAAAGTTAAAAAATTCTTTTTCATGGAGCGAAGCATCAAGATTATGGATTGGCCAGCTAGAAGTCTAGATCTGAGCCTTATTGAAAACATCTGAGGAAGCAAAAAGTTTACGAAAACGGCCACTTTGAGTCATTAATGGACTTAAAAGAAAAATTCGTAATGCATGGTCAAATTTGCCATTAAATTATCTTCAAACGCTTTTGAAATCGATACCAAATATAATGCATGAATTAATTGTAAGCAATGGAGGTGTCACACATTATTAATTAATAAATTTATTCGAAAAACAAGTGTTTTTAATTGCATTTACACTCAAAATTTCCGATTTTTTGATTAAATGAACTGAATTCTCACTAAATTAAGTTTTTTTGCAATTCACTGAATAATTGAAAACTAAAAATGAGATTCAAATGAAGGTAATTCAAAAAAATATGCACTTTTATATGAAAAATAAGTGAATTTTTGAATGTCTTTTATTGCATTTCCACCAGTATATTCGTAAGCCAAATTACATAAAGTTTCTAAGAATTATTTAAAATTTGGTTTCCAGGGAATTCAGAACTTATTTCTCTTTAGTTGCTTAATTCAAAGGATAGAATTTTTAATTCATAATCAAGATGTAAACGATTGTATTATATCCAATTAATGCAAAATTTTTTGATTCTTGATTATGAATACATTGAGTTGGAAAAAGTATTCAACGTACTTTTTCCAAACTCAATGTACTGTGCATAGATATGTCAGTTTATAAACTGAAGTTTTCGCATCATTTGTAATGGACTCTTAATACATGTGTTTAAATAGATACATTTTCCCCCAATTTTTTTCTACATTAGTTTTCAGTTGAAGTATAAATGTTTAAAATATAATATGAGCAAAAGAAAATGTTATAATAAGGAATGTTATGCAAAAGAAACATTATAACGTTCCTTAATTTTTAGACATAAATAAATTAATGTTTTCTCAATGTATTTTAGTAAACTTATTGTTTTTATTAAACATTTTATTGATAAAATATATTTTTTTAGGCTGGTCACAGTCCTCGATTTTACATGGGAAATCCTGGTACGCTAACATTAGAGGAGCTATTTGAACCGTATGCAAGGCAAGAGGGGAGAAGTTTTTGAACAAGCAATATCATTGAAATTATTCTCCAGACTCATTTCAAAGTTCTCAAGAATATACAGAAATTATTATAAGATACAATGAAATAATTTCGGTTAAATCAAGATAAATTCGTTTTGAAGAATTTAAAAATTCAGAATTTCAATTTTTAGATAATCTGAAAATGCTATTTAACTACCAAATTTTATTGGTGTATTAAATGTCAAATATTTTATTACCATATATATATATATATATGTTGATATGTGATGGGAGGATTCCTTACAATTGATATCATTGCATCTGTATACTAACAAATGATGCTTCAGTATGTTTTAGTAAAAATGCTAATTGGAATCAAAACCATTGGTAGACATTTGTTACACGAGTATGTACCATATTAAAATACTGTTTTTGTGCATTCTCATAAGAATGAATAATAAGGTGTTTTAATCCTTAATTGTGTTTTCGCAAAAATCCCGAAATCAAGAAACTGCAGAAAACCTTTTGATTTGCTGAAGAATGGCAGCTATTAACTTACATAACTTTGTTTTAATTTATAAGCAAAATTTTGTAAAAACATCAATGTCTAAAAATTCAATTATCAGTATGTATCATTATTATTATTAAAATATAACCATTTAATGATTAAAGGCTAACATTAAATTATTTCAAAAACTAATAATAAATAAATAAATAAAGTGAACTAGAAATAAGAAGTATAATAAGTAGTATTAGAATTACTATATGTTTTATATCCAGATTTTATGGAGAAAATTTGTGCCAAATTGTAGTTTACAGGATTTCACAATTTATTATCAATGAAATAATCATCAAAAAACTCACTGAATGAAGTACTATATTTTGGCACATACGTGTTAGAAATCACTTAAATTAGATAGTAAAAGTTGACTTTTTTTATTTTACTAAACAAAATTTTAAATCACATAATACCTAGATATATTTCCAAAGTAATAATAACATGAAACTCATTTATAAAAAATTTAATCTTATTTAGAATTAGAATAATATATTTTTAAGAAAACTGCTTGAACAAATACTGAAGCAACGCAAACTAAATAATGCTGGAATTTTTTCCTACGCTTAGAAATCATTTTCTTCAAAAGATTAAATTTTCATTCCTATAAGTAGACGTTAATACTTATCGTAAAGTGTCATAGAAACGATGCGAAAGTTAATGAATAAAACAAGAAGCTTAATTAAACTAGAACATTTATCAATTAAAAGATTTTTCTCTTAAAATATGATTAGATTATAATAAATACTATTGTAAAACACCATTTTCAATATAAGTATCATATAATGAGATTGTAAAAGAAATATTTTTACTGTTTTTAAAGGAATTTGCCATAAAGAAAATTTGTAGATGTTAAGTCTAGCGCAAATAATAATTCTTCACCTATATATGTGTAAACAAACCAATAATATATGAAAAAATGTTCTGCCTCAATAAAATACTATATTACTGATAAGAAGACTAGAATTATTCAATTATCAATTATTTTTTTTAAATTGAATAATTTTTTCAGATTTTAAGGAAAAACTATGTGAATATTTTGATGTTTGATGTTTTGAAGTATTTACTGTAACAAATGTAAATTTTTCAATTTTTAATTTGTTGTTTTGGAATAGCATCAACTCAAAGAAATTACTGTCATTATTTTAAAATCTCGCACTTTAAATAGGATATTAAAAAATCAATTTTCCTAATACATTTAAAAGTTAAAAAATATCCTTTGTAATGAGTGTATGTAACATTTAATTATCATACAAGTTATGTTTAAATTTAAATTCTGCAAAGTTTTATTAACTGTCATTGCATAAAATTGTATAAAATAATATTCTTATTAAATTGCTGAGTTAGGTATTTAATATATATTTCTTTAAATAATTTACTAAATATCTTGTGGAAATTTGTGACAATTTCTTTTATAATAAAGTAGTTTTTTTAATAAATTAGTAACATGAATTTTGATTTGAAGAGAAACTTAGATACCAAATTAATTATAAGACTCTACAATTTAAAATATCACTTGCAGTTATTAAAATGTTTAATTAATATAAGTAACTTATTTATATTTTTATTAAATTATTTACATTGTTTAATTATGTTGAATATTAACTTTAATGATTTGCTGAAATCTTTTGCTCAAATTTAGCAAAGGATATCACAAAAGCTTTTGACTCTGTATTTTTATCATTACGTAAATTGCATAAATACAAAGTAGAAAAGCATTTTGATTGCTACATTTTCATAAACATTAAGTAAAACAAATGAAGCAATTTGTTTATGCTGAAGAATTTAGATTTATATTCTTTCAAAAAATAATTATCACAACTGTGAATCTTACCTGTTCTGTGTGAATCAATAAATAAAGAAAATATTTTCATCTATCTTTATAAATCAATACCTTAAGGAAAGTAATTTCTGATTCTCATACATTTTACCAGAGTATTTGTATTGTATAAGATAAAAATATTGTTGGAAAAAGTTTTGTTAACATCACAATGCAGAACACGTTTATTGAATATACAAGTAATTTTAATTAATATATTTTTCTATTTAAAAACATTTCTAAGTAAACTGCCAAACATTACGTAAGTAAGGACGAGAGAAAATGATATTTTTATTTTATTATAGGTTTATATATAAATGTCTTGCAGTATTTGTAAAACAAACTCTTTGGAATTAAAATGTCCATGGTTTAAGCGAAATAATAGTTATAGAATAATTGAATTTTTCCTGTAAGGTTTTTCTTATAAGTTTTATTAAATATTTTATTTAAATTATATTAATTATGTACTTAAATTTTAGTAAACAAAAGGATTAAAGTATTTTTGTTAAAAAAAAGAGGCAAATTGTTAAGACGTAGTTTTTGCTAGATACGTATTAATGATATTTTTACAAGTTACTTTTTTATCAACAAATTTACTTTATTACCTTAAAAAAAAAAAGAATTTTTAAAGTTTGAATGTTAAAAAAAGTTTAAAAAAGTAGAAAAATTCATTCATGAATTAATTCATCCAAATTGTAATTTGTACTGGCTAAAATCATATGAAAATATACATTAAATTTCTTCTAACATTGAGAATTATAGTTTAGTTATGCTATGAAATATTTTTTTTCTAATGTCAGATTGTAGACAGTTACAACTGCAACAGAGTCTATTAATCTATTGTTCCCTGATACCTAAGGAACTGGCTAGAAACAGCGACCTCTTAGTCGCCGAGGCGTTGTCCCGGGTTCACCACAGGGGGTAGGCCACCATCGCCCCCTCACACATGCCATAGGGACCCGTTTATAGGGTAAGCATCATTCATACTTCATTCACACATACTAGGAAAGGACAAACACTGGATAGAGAGAGAGAAAGTACATCCATGCCTGAACCGGACCCAGGACCTTCCTATCTGTAGTCTGGCACATTGACCACTAGACAAGTTGGCCGGCATGCTATGAAATATTAGTTACATTATAAGGGGAAAACGCTAAAATTACAATTTTCTAATAAAATATTTCGCCTTAGATAATTTAATTGTATAAGCAATCGATGTGTAGAAAAATATGATTGCGCAAAAACAATCACCTCACCAAACAATGTGGTTGGATTTTGTAATCAAGCGCTTATGGGCAGCAGTACGACTATGGAAACAAAGCAAATGGGCTTTCTTGCGGATGATATTTTAAAAAGGAGAATTATTGAATTTCTGTAGTACATGGGCCATCGGTTTGGAACTGATTTTCAGAATTTCTGTGTACTGTACTAGTCTTTCTCTATAGCTTGGTTTCATAGATCTGTCGGGTTGTAGCCCGTTCTGACAATCACCACTTCTTAATCACAAAATCTACTGTCAATTTTTAATGTTTAATTTACTAGATGTGACCTTTAAGAGTCAGCCCTTTTTGTGATATGCGATAATTACGCTTTTCTCAAATCCAGACAGCTCTGAGTTTCGTGACACCTTGCATATTAGTAAGCCAATCTCCTTATTAAGAGGGTTGCAGATATTCTCATTATTATGTGACTAAGCACTTATTGGTGCATAATGTATAGCTAGTCTGTGGTACGTATTTTTACATTTAAATATATAATTAATTTGGTTATTGTAATAAATATTTTTTGACAGTCTCACGTGTCTGCAGATATAATTTAACTTTCATATTTTAATATTTTTGTATTTATCAGGAGAAATTTTATTTTAATCCACTATAAATACTTTTTAAAGGTCTTCTGGCTAGAGCCACATAAATTTAGTTGTTCTTATGATTAGAAGTAAGTTGTATTGGTCTTTTACGATCCATATATATTTACAAAATCCAACATATTGACAAATTTCTTACATAGAAAATTTAGAAGTTCAATCTGCTGTGAATTGTTGTGACATCTTGATGAAGTGTCATAGCAATATTATAATTGATGTTCTGACAGAAACATGGATGTAAAACTGAAATTATTTATTTAAGAAATGTTAATGGTTATGTTTTCGTGTTTAAATATGAAATTCAATGTTTAAAAAATAATTATAAATTACTTTTATTTGTCTCGTGAGCAAGCCTGAGCCACATAGTTTGGCTGAGTTGTTTTACTACAGGTAGATTGCTGCAGGCGTTACTGGAGTTTGAAAAGATTTATGTAAACATGTTATATGCCAAAATGTAACATATGGTGTTTCAACAGTATTATCTTAGAAAATATGATATGAATATTCTTCACTTTGATGAAATCGAACATTTCTCACTTCAGTTGTATTCATGAAAATTTTTTCTTATATTATTACCATATTTACAACGTAATTTCATCATTTAATTTTATAAACTGCTTGTTATAATTATGTTATATCAGAAAAGTGCTATTCGAAGTTTTGAATGTTTCTTAAATTTATTCGAAATTAATGTCAAAATTTTGAATTCAGAAATTTACTGTCTTAAATATATGTCATATATTTATAATTATTTTTAGAAGTATGTTTGTCTTAAAATGTGTGCTATTAAAAACACATATACTTTAAATTAAGACAGTTTATTTTCAAAGTAATGTTCACGAATACTATATGTGCCTGTGTGCTTACATATTGATTGCTTTATACTGTATTTATCTTACTATGTTTCATTTATTGCTGTTTCCGAAATATCCTTTTTTAAAAATTATAGCTGTCAGAAACAAAATTAGTTTCTTTGAATTTGATGAAAACAAAACTAAACATAAGTAGCAATTCTTCAGCAAGGAAACAATCTTTACTTAGAGAAATAATATTAAGCAGAATATATCAAAATTACTTCAGTCCCAACATTAAAAATAAATGTAGGTTATGATAAAAGTCAAATTATCTATGTATGTTAAAATTATAAATTTATGCATCGTATAATTTTGCATTTGCCATTATGAATAATCCAGCATTAATTATACACATCTAAATGTTTAAAGGATTTGGTATTGGCCTTAAAATAATCATATATTATTTTATTAATTCAAAGATATATTTTTTCAAAAATGGAAGTATATAATTCTTTAACAAACCATTTAATATAACTCATTAAAGTAATCACAAATCTAAATCGTTCCATAACTATTAAAAATTAAATTTATTTTTGAAATGCTTTTTTCTCTCCAATTTTTTTAAAATTTAAATTCCTTAAAATATATATAAGAAGAATTATTATCATACAGTATGTAACGTTAAAATTAATTTCTTACTTAAACATACATATCGTTTAGAGAAGTAAAAAAAGCATTTTCTTTTTTCTTCTCTCAATATGTCTTCGCAATTGTCTATTATATAATATCTGTACGATGAATTATAATTAGAAAATATTTTTAACATCAGTGTAAAATAGCTCAGTTTTTAACTCAACTAATGCTCACTAAAGGACTGTATAAGACACACACTTAATTTCTCCTAGTCTCATATCGCTACTGCCGGTTTCTTTTTTATAAGTCAAGGGGGCGCTGCGCTCGCAGGCGCCAAAATTCCGCCCGGCATTGACATGGTACATTCAACTATTTGAAATGTCAAAAAAAATATTAATACACTATATAATATATAAGTGCAATGATACACATTATTAGTAGTAAATTACAATAAATACAAAATGATACACAGATATATTTGATAGAGTTCTCACTCCTTAATCAGACAATGGCAGACTGCAAATTTTATTAATGATCCTTTTAAAAACTCCCTTCTTCGTTTCAACTAAAACTACTCTCACCTTCTTATACTTTCCTGGAAATGTTTGTGTTATTCTGCCCAATGGCCAGTTACAAACCAGTACATTATCTAATTTTAAAATCATAGTGCCAACTTGCACATTCTCTTTGGTGAACCTCCACTTTGATCTTTCCTGTATTGTACTTAAATAATTGTTAGACCAATGCTTCCAAAATAATTGCACTATCTTAGTTCTATTTTGCCAATGTTTTAACTTATTATCATGTAAATTAAGGATGTTGGGTTCTGCAATTGCTGTGATATGTCTGCCTTTCGAAAAATGGCCAGGTGTCAAGACATCATAATCATTTAAGCAGATGTTAGTGGATGCAATGGACGGGAATTAAGAATTGCCTCAATCTGATCAATTATAGATAAGAATTCCTCAAAGGTTAGTTTTAAATTGCATACTACACTTTTAAAATAGTATTTCATGGATTTGACACCTGTCTCCCAAAGTCCACCATGATTCGGGGGTCTAGGGGGAATGAAAATCCAATCAACCTTTTCTTTGGACAAATAAATATTCAAGTTTTCATCTGGACTGCTAACTAATTTACTCAATTTCTTTAATTCGGAGTTACTGCCAACAAAATTAGTAGTTTTATCAGAAAATTTATGTGGGCACTTTTCCCTCTTCTGCTAAAAAATCTCTTAAGTGTAGCTACAAAGGCATCACTAGAGAGGTCCGTTACCATCTCTAAATGACAAACTTTAGTCACAAAACAAATGAAAATACACACATAAATTTTATTATACAGTCTTTTTCTTTGATTGGGATATTTTATATAAAAAGGACCAAAAATCTACCTCTACACAATCGAATGGAAAGTTTGGGGTTACTCTCTCTTCAAATAAATGTCCCATGAGCTGTTGACAAGGTACAGGTTTTGCTTTAAAGCAGACAACACAATTGTGCAGTAGTTTTCTACAAAGGTTACGTCTACTTAAAGGCCAAAACCTTCGTCTAATATGAACCAATAACCCTTGTGGGCCAATATGTAAATAGTTCTTATTAAACATTTCAGCAATCATGACAGTCAATTTATGTTTGGTAGGTAAAATTAAAGGAAACCTTTTATCAAAACTAAACTTACTATTGGCTAGTTTTTCACCAACTCTTACAACACCCCTTTCATCTAAAAATGGGAAAAAAATTTTTTTTAACTTACTATCTACAGGCACATTACCATCCAGAAGGATGGTAATGTGGAAGGCATGTAATGTCCCTTTTAAAACACTCTTGTTGAACTAATTTTACTAAGACAAATTCAGCATCTTTAATTTCCTTACATTGCAGGGGGTCAGTTATCTTTTGCTGTGATTTGCATTTATTTTAAGGAACTTATCAACAAAAGCTAAAACACGTACAAGTTTTGTATAATTGTTAGTATACATATATAATACTAAGTAACTCATCAGCTAAAGAATTTAAAGTCACTAGAAAAAGAGGTCTCTTGAACCTTCGTTCACTCTTAACAAGTTATAAATTAAAATGTTCTAAGTCCTCGTTAATTATCTCTCCACAGTTGTTAAGCGTCTCAACCTCCTCGATGATAAGTAGTGGTCCATGCCAACACAAAGAATTATTTCTCAGTTGTACTGCATTGCAGCCACGAGAAACGATGTCTGCAGGATTTCGTTCCGATTATGTATGCCTCCATTGTGAGACTTTGTCAGAACTTGTATTTTAGCCACTCTGGTAGCGACAAATGATTTAAATACTTCAGAAGACTTCTGAATCCAGGAAAAAACAATTTTGTTGTCCAAAAAATACCAATTTTGATCTATCTTAAGTTCTAGGGAAGTGCTAACGTTTTTAATCAATTTAGATAGCAATACACCTGCACACATTTCAAGTAGTAGAATTGAAAGTGTTTTGATTGGTGCAACTCTTCCCTTGCTGCAGACTCGATGTGAAGTTGCTTAACCATTCACTGATTCGTATCTTAGATAGACTGCTGCACCTTAATAGCCCTCTGATGCATCTGAGAATCCAAAGAGTTCAATTTTTAGAACATTTTCTGGTAGCATACATCGATTTATTTCAATACTGTTAATGTCACACAACTCATCAAAAAGCTATAACCATTCTTGTACGACATCTGATGGCAGTCTTTCATCCCAGTCTATTCATAACCTCCACAGACGTTTCACAAAGATCTTAGCCTTTGTAAGCACATGTTCTATCAAAACTAGTGGGTCAAAAATGCGGGCAATTATGGACAAAATTTCTCTGTTTGTATCCATAGAAGCATCTTTTTTGGGCATATTGTAGGAAAGCTCATCACTCTTGGCTTTCCATAGCAACCCTAATGTTTTTGTTTTATCAAAGCTATAGTCATTTGAATCTTCAGTATATTCTTTTAACTCTGGACAGTTACTTTACCATTTATATAGTTCCATACCACAAGTTTTAAATATTTGAATTAATTCTTGCTTTAGACACTTTACACTTTCTAAATTTGATCCGCAACTCAATATGTCATCCATGTACATATCCTTCTTTATTACATGAGATGTAATGAAAATTTCAGTTTTTCATCAGTACCTAACTGTTGAAGACATCTCTGAGCCAAATATAGATCACAAGTGGTTCCATACGTCACTGTGCATAATTGATACGTTTTAATAATCGCTTCCTTACTATATTTCCATACAATTCTTTGAAAATATCTTTGTGCAGGGCCAATCCAAATCATTCTATACATTGTTTGAATGTCGGTATTAAAAGCAAAAATATATTTTCTAAACCTCAATATTAAAGCAAATAAATCATCTTGAATTACACCACCATTTAGCTGTATGGAATTTAATAACTCACCAGTTGAAGTAATTTGTGAAGCGTTGAACACAACTCTACATTTCGAACTCGTTTCCTGTGGTGTATAACCTGAATGATGAGGTAAATAGTAAACCACTTCAGGTATTTGCGCAATAGAAACTTCTTGCATATGATTCAAGCACTCACACATATTAAATCATAAATTGACGATATAATGCCAGAAGTTCTGGATACTTTTCTAACTTATTCTACAAAGAATTTAAACTTTTGACTGCAGTCTCTATAGACTCTCCCAGTAATTTCGGATCTTTTTAAATGGATTCTGTACCACAAATTTTCCTGATTTATCCCTTTTATGAGTTTTTATAAAATGATTATTAGCTTCAATTTCCTCAGCAGTTTCAAATTTTTGTATTTCTTCAATTTGTTCTATCTTCCAAAAATTCCGCATAATTTTCCTTAAGTCGTCATCCTCGTTTATAAGCACACAGTGTACATTAGTATCAGAGAGAGAGAGAGTTCTATAGGTACACTACCACTCACTACAAACCCGAATACTGTGCTTTGTAAAATTAATTTAGTGTTAATAGGGTAAATTATGTCAGGTTTTAATAGTCCATAAAAACTCTCTGCTCCCACAATTAAATAGATTGGATCTGGAACATTAAATCCCGAATCCGCTAACTTAATGTTTTTTTTATTTCCGGAACGCAAATATCAATTTTCTGAAAGGGGTCAAGTTTATAACACTGGGAACAACCAAAAATTCTAAATCATATTTGAAATTTCTAATATCATTAACAATCGTGTAGCATCAACTTTAGATTTAATTGTCAGAGTTATTCCATTTAAACCTGAAACACCAATATTTATTATTTCCTTACCTAAATTAAGCTTGTCACAACTCTTATTCAAAAAATTAGCACTGGATCCAACGTCTAGTAAACCACGAACGCTTAAAACATTTCCCAAGTCATCGGTTAAAAACAATTAAAAATGCTAAGTAGTACAGACTTCGAATTTGTTCACAAAGTATAACTAGTTGCCGCTAAGCAATTTTGAACTTGACCTCGTGTCGCTTGTCTATTGCTAATAGGAACGAATTCTAAAGATGTGGGGGGAAGGGAAGGAACTCACTTTCGCATTGAGAGTATTTACATTCTCATTAGGCGCTGATAAACGTTCTTGTTTTTGCTCTGATTAAAAGTGAAGTGTGGCATGATGACGCTTTTTACAGATATTGCTGGAATGTTTTGATTTACAAGTTGTTACCCTAGGATTATTCCCCAAGCAATTAAAATAGAAGTGAGTTGATTTTCCAAACTCAATACGCTTATTTACTGACATATTATTGTAATTAGGGCATTTATATATGGGGTGATTCTTATTACATGATAAAACACACTTATTATTTTTAATGTCCGAACAGAAAACTCTCGACGTGTATTTTGACTCGGACAATTTATCAAACTTTGAGTTTTCCACCAGTTTTATCTCGGGAAGTAAACTATAAATCAATTTCTTACCATAATTGAGATGGTTTCAACCATGTGCCATCCTGTCTCACATGAATATGACACGTAGTTTCTTTATCTAAGGTGTGGCATGTTTTATTCCACACAATTAAATCTTTGAGAGTTTCGAAATCTATTACCTTCCTCAGTTTTAAATAATATTCCCAGCTCGTCGTTAATCGTGATGCAAATTGTACGTATTTTTCATTTGGCTAGCGGTGGGATTTCCTAAAATGTTCTAAACATGATTGAGGGGTAGGCTCAAATTCTCGAAGTACTATTGTTTTTACTTTAGAATACTCATTTAATTCGTCATCCTTTATGTAAGTTATCACATTAGTCGCCCTTTCCCCTAGCAAATTTAACAAAATCTCCGCTTTGTATTTTTCACGGACGTTTTTTGAAATAAAGGCCCTTTCTAAAGATGCAAAAAATAACTCCAACTCTCAGGTCTACTAGGAGTTTTAATAGTTAAAATACGGACACATTTTATGAGAGGTTCTAAAGATTCAGTCTGATTGTTTTCAACATTTTCACCTTCTTAATTTGACTTGGATTCCGCTTTCACGCGAGCAATTTCTAATTCCATTTCCGTTCGTTCAATTTTAATTTTTTCTAATTCTAATTGTTGAAGTTCTTCAGATTTTCTCTGTTTGAGCTTAATTTTCTCTGACTTTAGTTGCCGCAACTCATCGTACTTTCTCTCTTCAATTATCGTATTTGCTAATTCTACGACGGAATCTTTCTCTGTCATGTACTTCTGGTTTTATTTTATAAAACTCTTTAAGTCTGAAATAGTCATTTTATCATTGACATCTTCTTCTAACTCAATTGCAATTAATATCAAATCCTGTTTTTTTACGCATTTAAACATTGCGGATATTTATTAATACTTCAATATATATACATATATATATAAAGAGATCTATTTTCAGAACATGTAAATTAGTCAGTCACATACCTCCATTACGTTGGCGATACTCAGCAGAGGCGTAAATTATGACTCATAGCAATTATATAGATCTATATGTTGCTGATTTTCTCCGGTGAGACTATGACCAACGTGAAATAGCTCAGTTTTTAACTCAATTAATGCTCACTCAAGGACTGTCTAAAAGACACACTTTATTTCTCCAACTCTCCTATCGCTACTGAAGGTTTCTTTTTCATGACTCAACGAGGTGGTGCGCTCTCAGGTGCCAACAATCAGTAAAGAATACTTTCTTATTTAAATATTTATATATAATTTTTTCTCTTTTCTTAATATGTTTTCCAAACATTGGGAGTAAGCATTTCTGTGAAAGAGAAGTGAATACAATAATCATATACCTCAATTAAACTTATCATAGCATTCTTTGAATTTATTTAAGTTTACAGGTTATATAATTTTATTCTTTGTATAAAACAACATAATTTAATTAAATTTGTACAATTTATTAATTATTTAGAAATATTATAATGAGGAAAAATATTGATTTCAGTTACGCATTAAATAAAAGATTTTATGATTACGTTTTTAGGAAAGAATTTTTTTGGGATAAATTGGGATTGTTAAATGCAGAAATTTTTTGTTACAGGATGTCATTTAAAAACATTTTCATTAACATTATTTTAGCAAAATTTCTTGAAAAAAAGAAATGATTTAATTTAAAATGTAATTTTACCTTTTGAATGTTTTTTATTATAAACCGTGAATAATTTAAAACATTAGAAACATTATAAATCATAATATTTGATAGTTAAAGATAATAAAACACAAAGTTTTCTTTTTAGTTGTGAATTTCTTATAAAAAAAGAAATGTAGTTCAACTAAGTACGTAATAATAATAATGAATAGTTTGTGAAGAAACGATTTTTATATAAAGGAAAAAGTATGTATAATTTATATAAATTGCTTATAGTAATATAATAAAATGTTTTGCATTTTTTGTTCAACTTTTATTGGTATGTTTGAAGTGAAATATTAAAAGATTCATTAAAATAAATAGAAAAACAAATTTGAATTTTCGGGTTTTTGGATTCTCACATGATTTTTAATGTTGAAAATTTTGTATCCAGTTGACACAATGTTCAGAAAGACTAAATTTAAATATAAATTGGAAAAAAGTACATGCATATATAATCATTCATAAGTAACACAGTTGCATATTTTCACATACAAATTTCATTAATGGACAGATTAGTTTCAAAAATATGATAATGATAAAAAGTCACCGATAACTTTACTAGTTAGGAATATAGTTAAGAATCAATAAAAAAATTAATTTGCATGAAATATGTTGTATTTGCTCTGATGAATTTAAAACATACAAGTGTTTATTTTTTCAATGATTATTGTTGGACAACTTTTGAGTGATCAATCTGTACACAAATGTTCTTCAGTCAATATTAAATTTATTTGATATGTACATCAAATATCTTCAAAACCTATGCCAAAATCAGCAGATGAAAAATATTAAGGCCAATAATACTCACCATCATAATCAACTTGTGGAGCAATGTTTGCCAAGAATTTAATGTTCATATTTGTTTGCAATTAAATTACATAAATAATACATTCAGCACAATTCATCATATCAATGTTATATTCAGGCATTGTTAAAATAAGTAGGATTCCGGCAAATTCAATTACATCACACTCAAGAGAAATATTAATTTTATTTGGAATCGCATATGAAAACTATAAGCATTCAAATTAAATAAAACATTTAAAAAAAATTTTATAATATCTGATTAGTTTTTAAAATCATACTTATTTTCATCTTTTCCATAGATTTAGAACCAAATTTTGCTCATGATTAAGGACAGATTACTTCCGTGATAACAATTTATGATACACTTTTGTAGTCGAACAATGATTAATTTCATGATACATTTTTGTTTCTGCTTTTGTATTTCTTTTGTTCAGTATCCTGTTTCATCTTACAATGGACAAAATATTTTTTTAAGCAAGGAATTCAAAATATATTTCTAAAATAAGCACAAATCGAGATATTATGGTTATTTGGATTATATTTCAAACCTAGTACTTAGAATTAATAAAACTATTTAGATGTTTCTCTATAAAATTAGATTCTAATAAAAAGGACCATAGAAATGAAAATTTCTAAGTGTGAATTCTCTTAATCAGCTCTTGAAGAAACATGGAAATCATTATTTTTTTGAAGAAAGCAGGCGAATAATTCCAATCAGGAGTTATAGTTTAAAACTTTGTATTTTAATGGAAATAAAACAGCATATACTTTTGCTTTTTATTGGTAGTAATTATTGGTAGGTACCATACTCATTCTTACTATCTTGAGGTTTCTAGAAGAACGCAATTAATTTTATCTTTATACACATTTAATGCCTATATAAGCACCTTTATTCGGGGAAAGAAACTTTCGTTGAGCAAAGAATATTAAATTAGAGAAGCATTAAATTGAGTCGAGTTATTCAGAAACAGCTGATGATAAAATGATTGAAGGGAGTTGGGGCTTTCCGTGAAGAAGGTTACATTGAAATAAAGTGGTGTGTAATTAATAGCATCACATCATTTATTGGAAAGGTCTTATAAGAATATCCTTTAGATCCTCAGAGATTGAATTTTGAGATTAATTTTCTTTACCCTCATTTTTAATTCACTGTTATGCAGAAGAATAAAGCTGGATTTCAAGAAATAATGTGTTGTAAAAAAATTGAGAATTATATAATAACTTAGGTCCATCGTGACTAAATGGTAAAACCCACACTGCACTTTTACAAATGTCGTTTTTACTTATGTATAAATTATGTTTCTATTTATGTATAAAGATGAGAACAATTCAGTAAAATCTTGGAGGAATAAAAAATCATTCAAATTGGATTAGTAATTTATCAACAATAGTCATCCACAATTAATATCATTTGAAGACACAAAGCAACGCAATATATATATATATATATATATATATATATATATATATATATATATATATATATATATATATATATATATATATATATATATATATATATATATATATATATATATATATATATATATATATATATATATATACCTTCTAAGCATAAGCATTTTTCATTGTACTTTATTTTGATAAAATTTCAGTATTTATTTTTTGCATAAGTAATTCCAGCTACATGTTTTAAAATTTATTGTAAATATCTGCGACAGTTAAAAAAGTTCTTCGAGTATTTTTGGGTCTATTTTTCGAATAAAACTGCCGTTTTTAGATAGCCTTAGGCTTTCAAGTAATACTGATGTTGATAAGCCATTCAATATCATATGACAGGATAGTTACAATTATTTGCTTTAAGCTTTATATAATGTCGAAAATGTATGTTATAAATGATTTTCATTCAAAATTATTCTAAGTTTAAAAATATTCTGATTCCACATTATTCTGAGTGATTTAAAGAAAACAAGAAAATTATTTATTTATGTGTTTTATCACTATTCTTTTTATTGTGGTAAACATTTATGTTGATTTTTTCATTGGCGGCATTGTATGTTTAAAATGATTTTCCTGTCCCATTAATCATATTATTAACTTACAGTAATTTAATGTTTTTCATATGATTTGAAGAAAATAAAAAAAGGAGAATTACAGAAATAAAATTTATTATTCTTGATTCATTTCTTGAGGTAATTTAAAATGAATTTTATGGAGTTTATAAAATTGATTGATTAGGTTTAGGTGACAGAAAACATAATGAACAAATTGATTTTAACTTATGTTAGTAATATCAGGAGTTAATTATTTTAAAATAAGTGCGTATATTATATATTTCTGTATTTAAATTCCCCATTTTAAGCAAAATTTGCTTTATAACTATTTAAAGTTATTCATAGGAATAAATTAAGACTAAAAAATTACTTATAATTTTCTCAATATGCTTGCTATAAATTTTAAATAGTATTTTTTATATATTTAACTGATCAGAAAATAAGTAATTAAATAGGTAATGCCTTTAAAATGAGCATAAATTATTGTAGATTTCACTATAGATGTGCGAACTCAAAAACTAACATCTTTAAAGTCTCAAAGCACAATATTTCTTTTAAATTTCCAATAATCCTTTTAAATATGGAATACATTAATGTCGAAACGTAAGAAATTGTTTATTCGTTTATGAAATATGTGCATTTCAATTACTTTTAAATTTATATACTCCATTTTTCATGTTTTGGTTTTTAGTTAATACTGAAAGAAAAATTAACTTACTTTTAAATATTTATAACCTACTCAAAATAAAATTTAAGGTAAATGTTCATAATTTCGCTTTTAAAATATAAAATGAAAACTGAATTTAACTTCTTAAAGAAAACAAGGAATATAAGCTAAAATCTTTCATGCCCAAATAAGAAATTGAAAACATTTATCAGTTTGGAGAAAATAAATGAATAATTCCATGTTTCGACACTTATTCTCTTACAATTTCCGAACCTGTTTTTTAATCATTAAAATAAAAAAAGTTAATTATATTATTAAATATTCATTAAGATAATGTATTCATGACACAGTTTTTTTATTATTAAAAGAGTATTGTACCAGATGGTTTTTTCTCTAACTGTGACAGATTTCAAATTCATTATGCTTTGTGTAAAGAAAAGCTTTTTGAAATAATTGGAAAAAATCTTAAAATTTGTCTTATTCTCACTTTGTCAATATATATATTTTGAATATTCCAGGTTCCAAAGGATAGTTTATTTTTAACGATATAAATAAGCAATAATTTTCATTTTTTTAAAATTTTATTAATTTATTTTTTTATGGTTACTTATTGTAATTGATTCCTACCACACAAATTATCTGATGTTATTCTAGAAAAGCTTTAAGTTTTTTCTTAAAACAAACTCAAAAAAGTGATTATCAAATATTTTCAAAAATGAAACGTCCTGAATAAGTTTTATACAGATTAATGAATAGAAAAATAATATTAAATGTTAGTAATAATCAAAATGAAAAATATGTATATAAATATGTGTAATGGGTTTTGAATTTTGCACATTGACATTAATTAATTACATATTTAAATTTTTTTATTTCTCATAAATATATACAAAAGTTTATTATCTATATGGGAAATGTAAATAACATGTTTCACATAAAAATACAATTTTTAATGCAATTTTATACATTAATTTAAAACTAATTTCGATTATGACTAATGTTAAAATTCATTCAACTATTCTCAGTAGAAAACCAAAAGAGAAATATCTTATTGAATAGCATAGGAAATAACCTAACAGCTTAAAAATGCTGTATAGAGAATTTGGGAATCAGTGAATACTTATTTACATATACATGCAACTCTCATTTTACAATTTTACATCAACATTTTATGCAAGATTTGATTAGATTATAGTATAAATTTAATTTAAATTTTACTCTACATAAAATTTAAATGAAAAAAAGAGTGTTATTTTCTTCTTAAAATATTATTTTATAAAAAAAATAAGGCCTTCTAAAAAATTAACAGAAACATTGAAATAATTTAAAAAAAAAAAAAAAAAAAAAAAAAAAAAAAAAAATTACAAATTTTTTGTTGATAAAGTATATGAATCTAATTTATAAAAAAAACATACTAAAATATGGTGAATCATTCATAATTGGAGCCGAGCTGGCAGCCGAATAGTTAGCGCTCTTGCCTTCGGTTCAACAGTTGGTGGGCTCGAATCCCACCTTGGGCATGGATTTTTGTAGTGGTTCCACTTTAAACTGTAGGTCTCGGTCTAATTAGCCCTCGTATGCAAAAAATGACTGTTGAGCGACAAACAAACCATTCATAATTGGAATATAAATCAACGTAAACATATGCTGCAATCAATATTTACAAAAAATGCAAGCATTTTAATTATTATTATGCATTTTTTATCTTCTTATGTAAGATTAATTGAATCTAGAAGGCTTTACTAAAGCTCAAAAGTCTTAAAGGTGTGAATGTTTAACATTATTTTTTTCCAGTTATACAGATTTAGATGCTATCTAAAAAACAATATATATTACTTTTTGAAGAACTAATACCAAGAAAATTAATGGGATGAAAATTAGAATGTTGTTCCTACATCAATTAAAAAAAATAAACACAAAAATTACAGCAAGTTGTTAAAAAAATTTCAGAATTAATTTTAATATTACTATAATATTCATAATAGTAAAATATATAATAATAGTAAAAAAAATACTCATAAATAGTTTTTTTTCTTAATCTAAAACAATTATTTTTCTACAAATTAAAATTTAATACTATACTTAATATAAAATTTTTAAGAAGTAGGAATCAAAATATACATTATAGGTAAAATTATTTAATCTTTAGCTTAACTGCTGTTTACATGTATTTAAAAAATGTATGCGTAATTTTTATATATATATTTCTATCACAAACTTTTGTGTAACTTTTTCTTACTATATTTAAAATTTTTCATCTGGATAGAGATATCTCTTATTTGAGGATAAAATGTGAAGAATTGAATAATAAATAAAAAACCATCTCAGTGCATCTTTATGAATTGTTCAGAATAAGCTTTATTTATCTTCTTAAACGACAAATGCAATTTCGTTTTGACATTTTTTTATCCTTTCTATTTTGAGAAAACAGAAATTTAACAATATGACAAACAAGGAACCTTTTCTTTAGAAGAGCTTTTATTTTTATTTCAGTTACAGTTTAGAACGAGCATATTTCTTTCTGGAGGAAAAATATTCTTAAAATTGTGCTGTTGACTTAGAAGTGAAAAATATTTCTGAGAAACACTATATGCTTTTTGAAAGAAGATTTAAGTTTTCAAGAAACATATATAACATTTTTTCGAATATTTACATATTCCATCTATCAATTTTGTGAAAAAATTAATAAAAATTTATTTCAGTCTAAACATTTAGAGTTGAAATCCAAAATTTGCATTATAATAATGCAAGATGTTCATGATATTAAATCTTTGGTTAGATTTTTTGTTTGATGATACTTACTTCAGATTTTGAGCAAGAATCCAAAGAATTCGTTGCAACAAAGATAGAAAATAAAATTGAATAAGTGTTTCTACGTTAAGTAAAAACAGACTAGAAACTTTAAAAATAAGTTATGCATTAGTAAGCATGCTATTATTAATAGAAAAAAATATCTGAAAGAAATTATCTGTGATGTACTCTAAAAGACATAAGATGATGGAAATGTTAGGTAACTGGTGCAAATGGGAGGTATAAGCAAATGGGGTATGACGCAATGGAATATTTTAGATATTAGCATCATCTGAGAGGGAAAATCTATAATTTGCTAATACCTAATTTCATCTAAAGAAGAAAGCAATGGAGTTCAAATAACACTAGAAAGGTTATTTATACAGAAATTATGGTTTCGTTTTAGTAATATTTTGTTGGTATAATATATATATATATATATATATATATATATATATATATATATATATATATATATATATATATATATATATATATATATACATACAAACCAAATTTTATTTATGCAATGAGCTTATGTCGTGACTTATTTAGATTAAAATATATTAAGAATCCATTGTGTTTTAATAATTTCAGTTGTTATGATTATTTCATTGGATATATTGTGAGTAGGTGATGAAAAGTTTTGGTTATATTTTTTTAATTACATTAACAAGAAGGAATACTTGCAATACGTAATACGATTTCAACTATTTCTAACACAGAATATTCCAAATCATTTTTGATTGCAGTCTGTAAGTATTTTCAATGCCATTTTATATTTTAATATAGAGATGGCTCAAATTTTAAATGTCAGATTTTTTTTTATTAAAGAAATATGCATGCACTGAATACCAGATATTAAACATTGGTAAAATGTTTATAGCAAAGTAAAATGTTTTAATTGTAGGAACGTTATTCTCTCTAAACTTAAAATTACATAAATATATAATTAGCAATGTTAGCTGTTGATAAACTGAAGGTATTCCTTAGACACAATATTATTTACATCCATATGATTAAAGTATTTGCTTATATGCTGAATAACTAATTTTTAAAACTACTCAAAATTTAATTAAATTATGGATTTATATGTTTATAAAATAGTTGATAAGTTTTATTTTTTTCTTAAATATTTAAAAATGAGAGACATTTCTGACTTTTGAGGAATTTAAGATTTTGGAAACAGAAAATGAATATTTATCATAAACATTTTAGCATTAGTATAAGAATAATTGATATTGTTTATATCACATTATCTAAGTTAAGTTCTTCAGAAAAAGTTCTCATTGTTATTTATTGTAACAGGTTACTCTTTAGCATTTTATAGACCTATGCAATATACACGTGTTTTTTCCATATTTAGGAGTGATTAAAATTGTTTTTATTTGCATTATTCAGATCAAAATTTCTGGGAAATGATTTTTATTGCTCTCGATTTTACAATAACTTGATGGGATTTTCACTATCCATTGTTGCTCTTGTTCTTGTGCCAGCTAGGCTGGCATTATGGGGTGCGCTGCTCCACTTTTTCCTACTGAACAAAAATTTGGTGTGGAGTCCAACTTCCTCTCTACACACATGCCATAGGTACCCGTTTATAGGTTAGGTAACTATTCAAAACTCATTTATACAAGGAAGGGACAAGACAGGATAGAGAGAGAAAGTACATCCATACCAGAACTCGAAACCAGGGCCTCCTTATCCACAGTGAGGCCTGCGGATCACAAGACTAGTTAAGTGGCTTCCCTATCACTTGATAGTTATATACAATATTTACAAATATAAATCAAAAGCAAAAGTATATTTCGATTTGGCATAGCAAACACATTTTAAATATCACGTTATCGCAAAATTTAAATAAACTTCCATTAATATGATATTCAGGTTTATAACTTTTAGTATTTCAATCATGTTACGTATTTTAAAATATTCAATAGATGCTAACTACTTCTTTCATTATTCTTAAACATTTCAAATAACAAATCACAGAAAATGAGATAATTATTTAATTTCAAAAAAATTAAAATGTTAAAACATTAATATGTATGTGTATTATATATGCATAATACATAAGTGTTTACGTTACAAGAAATTTCTTATTAATGTATAAAAGATTATAAAGAAAGAGTATAAATCTAATAGGTAAATAGTGATACGAATGGATAAAGAAAGATTATAAATTTCGTAAAGATGATTTGAAGACTTCTGATGAAACCATTTCAACACACAGATGTATAGCACTTCAGCTGATATGAAAAATCTTAAGTGGTAACTCTATTGTTAAGAAGGCAGTGATTTATATCTTTAAAACTATTCTGTGACATGAGTTTGTTTTTCTGCATAACGAAATACTAACCTTTATATATACATACTTTAATAAACACTGCTGGACAATTGCTAAGGACGGATAACATTATCATCCATAGCAACCACAAAATGAAAGGAAGCAAAATGTGGAAAATTAGAATAAGTGCGGCATATAGTAAGAAGTATGCGTATGCGATTTTTTTTCCACATCTGTTCATCACGTGATAGCGTTCAAAAGAGCTTTAAAGGTTTTGACGCATGTGGGCAGTTGTTGTTTCAAGTCAAAGTTTTACAGGAAAGATTTAATAAACGAACTTGAAATTTTTGGCATGTCTTCCCGACATCACTTAGATGATTTTATGCGTGGCCAAATTATTGGAAAGATCGAAGAAGGGCGAAAAATAACACACGTTGCCAGGAAGTTCGACATCGCTCACAGGGTTGTTTCACGGTTGTGGAAGTCATTTAAAACTACTATAATGTGTAGAAGGCGGCACGGGGGAGGTCGTGTTAGAAGTACGACACCTGCAGAAGACAGATATATCATCCTATCAGCAAAAAAGAACAGACGCACCACATCTCAGCAGGTGGCAAATCAGTTTCTTGCTGCCCCAGGAAAGCAGATCTCCCGAAAAACTGTTGCCAGACGTTTGAGGGGAGGAGAACTATACGCCCGCAGACCTGTTGTGTGTGTCCCATTGACCAGACAGCATCGTACTGCCCATTTGCAATGGTGTCGTGAGCATCGCAATTGGACTGAACAGGACTGGGCAAGCGTACTATTCATTGATGAGAGTAGGCTCAGTCTGTCATCGGATAGTAGACGCTAACAGATCTGGCGCGAGAGTGGTACTGCTTATCGTTCAGAAAATATCCAGGAAAGGGACTGATATCCGACATGCAGTGTCATGGTGTGGACCAGCATCATGATCAATGACCGCACGCCTCTACATGTGGTTGCGAATGAGACTTTGACGGTCCAACGATACATTAATAAAGTTCTACTTCCTTATGTTCTTTTCCGTGATGTTGTCTGTGATAAATTTGTTTTATTGACAACAACTCAATATGTCATCGAACACTCGCTGTTCAGGATTGTCTAGACAGTGAGGGTATTCAACGACTCGTATGGCCTTCACGTTCTTCAGATCTAAACCCCATTGAAAATATGTAGGATGCTTTGGGAAGGCAAGTTGCTGGTTGAAACTATCCTCCGACAATCAAGAACACCTTCATCCGTGCACTCACAGAGGAATGGGATAAATTGCATCAACAGCTGCTGGATAATGTTGCGCAAAGTATCATTCGACGTGTGGAATGTTGCATCACACTCCACGGTGGACATATCCCATACTGGCACCTTTCTTCAAGGTGCCAGCTGACTTTTATATGCATTGTTCCATTTTTCCTTATGCAGCTTCAAATGAACATTTTTTTCTTTCAGATGTTTCACAGCTTTTGTACTTTCCAGAACAATAAATATTCTTTATTCTAATGTCTGAACAGTGTGGCAAATATATTTTATCTTACTAGACCTCATGTTTTGCTTAATGTTATGCTGCATTGCAATTTGTGATCCGTCCTTAGCAATTGTCCAGCAGTGTATAATCATAAGCAACAAACATATTAAAAGGTATATTTAAAAATATATAACTTCTAAATATTATTTTAGAGAAAAAAGCAAAATATTATTTTTGAAATTTAGTTTATTTGATGATTAAATCTAATTCATGTGATACTATGTAGTATTTTGCTAAAACGTATTTCAGATAATTTTGAAGAATTTTACTTTAATTTACTGTTTACTTTTTTAAATAAATTTTAGATTTCTGAAATATATTGGATTTATGTATTTCTAAGTTCATTATTTTCCATTTGTTAAATTAGGTTAACAAGTTTTTATATGATATGTGATATCATTAATTTTAATTGTTTTATTAATTGTTTGATTGTTAATTTATTTGTTAATTATTTTATTTTATGTGAGTATAATATTTTACTATGTTCTTCACAATTAAGTCACACACTGAAATTCTATTTAATATATGTATTTCAAGTATATTTAATAGGTTACATTTTATAAATTGTTATTATTAAAATTTTATGATTATTCATATTTAATTGTTATTATTAAAATTTTAAAATATTCGTGGTAATTTGAAGAAAATATTACTTATATTTTCTTCAAATTACCTCGAATATTTTAATACAATGGAGTAGCATCATTTCAAATACTTGAGGAGAATATTTATCATGGCTCCTTTTGTTGGCTCCCTTAAAAAGTAGCGCCACTATTATGATTATCACACATACACGCTTCGCGGTCATTCACAAAAGTTTTAGTTCGAGTTTAAAAAAAAAAGTAAAAACCACAAAGAGTGTAGAGGGGAAAATACACTCAGTTAATCGAACTTTATTTGGCGCCTTTCCTTTGGCGACACTATCAAGTCCGATAGTATATGCACGCCAGTCTCATCACGCTATCCGCGTAACTCTATCTACAAAAAGTCTTTACACATGCATGAAAAATATCGCCAGAATACGTTTTTGGAAAATTAGAGATTGAGCTTCGCTTCAAACAGCTATCAGTAACTTTTTCTTTAGCGAGCACAGAGGTATGATGTTCAGCCATGGATAAAGAAAACGCCGACGATAGTGGAGGCATCACTCGAGTCAAACGATTCACCGTTGCCATACACCCTGAAAGACGGACAGACGCTGATGGTAAGGTTTTTAACTCTTTCATGTGAGAAAAAAGTTATTTTAAATTATTTCGACATCTATTACACATGCGCAGTTTGGCGAATTGTAAAAGTTCGAGTTTGTTAAGCTTTCCAGTTTTGCGTTTTTAATTATTAATTTATTTTATAACTATTTATTATTAATATTTATTATTAAATATTTATTTTATTTGTAAACTATTATTAATACATAAATTATTAATTTATTTGTTAGAGTTCTTACTGTAATGCACATGTTTCAATGATTTAAAGTTTTCAATGCAGTTTTTTTTTAATTTTTGAGAGTTATTTGTGAGTAAGTTAGTGGTTTAAAATTATTTGTAAGTATGTATTCCCCCAAGAAAAATTATTTAAGTTAATACAAAATTTATAAAGTTTCTGAAAAAGAAAAGTTAAGTTATAAATGACTGATTAACAAAAAAGTTCATCATAAAATCCAAAAAATGAGTTGTTCCGTTATTAAAAACTAATTCAGTACTCTGTTATTAACCTCATTCTACGAATTTTTTTAATATGATACATTTCATTGAAATTTTTTTAATATAATAATGGGTTTAGAAAATATTAAATATTGTAAATGGTGTCCGGACAAAATTTACAAATAATTTTTCATATAATTATTTTAGTTAAAAACTCATTTGAACTTTTTACGAAATCGTAAATTTTAAATCAAATTATCCTTCTTGTTTAATTATGAATATGAAAAAATAAAGAAAATGTGAATATATTATTTTAAACAAGTATATACAAATTTGAATATATATATATATATATATATATATATATATATATATATATATATATATATATATATCGAGAGAAAAAGTTTGTAGTCTTTAGAAAAATTAGAAAATAAAACGAGTTCCACATTTGCTTTTTAGCTTCCCAAGAGCACGATAAATGTTTTTCATCCTTCATTTAAAATATGATCTTCCTAGATTTTCTTATAAATAATCCACTAATTTTAACGTTTAAATACTTCAAAATTAGTGAATAAAAATGTTTGATTAAATTTAAAGATATCTATCTGACTTACAATGCTTAAACCATAACTTAAAACTCGTTCCTGTGTGCTTCATTTGAAGTTTTTTCTTCATCATATTACCAGACATTTTTTCAAGTTATTTCTACAGCAATTCAAAATCTGAACAAATTTTATAATTAAACATAACTAAGACATTTGAACCTTTCTTAACGAAGATTAATCAGTAACAAAATGTTCGGCTATAGACATAAAATACCGTATTCAAAAGAACAGATGGTGGTATTTCCAAATTTGTATATGATTATGATAAAATATCATAAATATTCCTTATTATAACAGTTCGTTTTGACACAAATCATTCATTTAGATTTTATATCAGAGTGACTGAAAATTTTTAAATAAAATATTTGTTAAAATCTTATAAGCTCTATTATATAATGCATAAAATAAAACTAAAAATTTGATTAAATATCTGTTTAACATCTATTCAGTGTTCGAAGTCACTGCATCTAATCTATCTGAATTTATTTTAAAAGATTTTATTCAGTGTCATAAGCAACAATGAAAAATAATAAAAATTTAAAGAATCAATTCAAAATTCTAATTATAGTTAATATATTCTCATCATACACAAAAACTTTGCCTTTTATAGCAATATTTTTCTATCATAACTAAGGACTTTCTAATCAAATACATCTCTTGGAATTTTTTTCTTTTCCTATTTTATTTTTATTTGAACTGGAAATCTTTCTGATTTACTCTAATCTTTGTCTATAATTCACACACCAGTTCCAGAAACAAAACTTTTTTTCGCGTGTGTTTTATTGAATGTGTGCACGTTATGTCAAAGCTGCATTTTTTCTTTAGAAAAGATACATATTTCTTGCACGAATTCTAATTACGAATTACTTACGCAAAGAATGCTTTTGGAAAAAAATGTACTGTAACGCAGAATACTTTTTAATAATTTGCCTTAAAAATTAATCTCCATTTTATTTTTAGTGAAATTATTGAATTCAGTCCACTTATAGATCATTTATGCTACTGAACTTGAATGTTTTGATTTTAGCATTAATGAAGGTGATAACACATGAATGGCTTTGATTTAATTACGTGTTAAGTGCATAAATGAGTGTAACATTAAAAAATAGTTTATCGTTAATTAACTTGACAATGCATTAAAATCCTCCTCCTTTATGCCGTATTCATTGGACATTCCTTATAATAATTGGATTCTTTCGGTAATTGAAATGGACAATAGAGTTCATTTATACTTATAAGAGTTGAATAACCAACATTTTTTATTTTCCAATATATATTCAATTAATTCTATAATCGCTTTATATACATTTAAGTATAGTTTTGTGTTATATTACATATTTCACATAATCAAGAGTACACTGAATTGTAATATTTGTATTTTTATAATCATCAGTATTGTCACAAAATTAGTTCTCATTTAATTTCTTATCCAGATCAATCTGTGCTAGTTTCAAAATTTGTTCTTTGGGTAAACAAAATTCATGTGAGTATGCTAATTAAATTTAAAAATTGAATCTAAAAACATTAAAAACACATAACAAATTTTGTGTTATAATGCAAATTATTTAATACTTAATAGAGTTTATCGATAATCACATAATATAGTAGCTTTCCTTTACTTATACAAGCCTATTGTATGGCTTTAAATTTTGTATTTTGCATATTTGTATTGCATTAGAACTGTGAAATGAATGGCCTGTAATAAGCTATGGCTTAAGTTCCTGCATTAAAATGAATGTTTTAAGCATGCAAATGCACATTTTCTAAGCATGCTTACTTTTCACAGAAAATGTACATTTCTTTATAAATCAATAAAATAAAACTATAAGATATAATTTATTATATATACTACTTATTTATATTATTGTAATTAATATATGTTATTTATATAACTATTTATTTCTTCAAAAAATTGAAGCTGTAAACATTTATTTTAAAGAGATTTTATGATAAATAAAGAATTTTATTAATACCTTATTTTGTGTAATAGATTTATGTAGTACAGAAATTAAAAAAAAATAATAAACACTGAGAAATTTTAAAGTAACAAATATGAATGCATGTTAAAGGAATGCTTATTAATTTTAATTATTCACTTATACACTTATGTTAATATAGTGCAGCCTCGGATTTTCTTAGCTTTGCTATTCCTTGAAAACTTATCGATCTCATGCGAATATTTGAAAAGTTCAATATATCATATCTTCAAGTAAAATTGTAAATTATATATATATATATATATATTGATCGATTATTTTCTTCATATATATATATATATATATATATATATAAAGAAAATAATCGATCAATTATCCATATGGTACCGTGAATATAAAACTATAAACTTATAGCAGATGTTGAATGATGTTTATAAAATTAAAAAAAATACCTTACAATATATAATTTAAATTGAATTACATATCAGAAATTTGATGTCATTAAATATTTATGTGACACTATTAATGTTGTAATCATGAAATGGTTTCATCTAAAACAGATTTTTCATAGTTGATTTACCAATAAATATCATTTTACTCACCATTACATATATATATACAGGGTGTCCACTAAAGTCCCTTGCCACTCTCTTAACTTCGGAACGGCTGCTGCTACATTCATAAAATTGGTGTCTAGGTATAGTAAAGCAGCCATGCGCTACTGAATAAAACAGACTACCGCGTCACCTTGTGGAAAACAGCGGAGTTAGCATTCCTATCTCGAAAACGGAACGAGATAGAGATAAAAAGTGATTTATAAAGTCGTAGAGCATCCTCGATTTAGTAAGAAACGATACCTTGTAGGAATGAACATAAAGAATATAACGGTTAAAACGCGCATATGTTGTTTCGTGCTATGACGTAGCATATCGTACGTGTGCATAATTAAAAGAAATAAAAAATCGTTTTCGTACTTAATTTTTTCACTTTTATTTCGAAATGGGAAGAACGGAAGTATTGAAAATAATTCCAACATTTTGAATGCAGTATGCAAATATGTAAAAAATGTCATGCGCCTGTTCACCTAAAATAGCTATAAAAGATTCATATTCTTGGGGCTTTAGTATGTTGATGTTCATGATCATGGCTGAGTATTCCAAAGTTGAGTATTGTGAGATGGTTTTACTGTACGGTGAATGTCGACGCAAGGCACGATCAGCCGCAAGGTTGTACCGCCAACGTTTCCATTCAGGCCCGCATCCTTCTCATCAAATCATCCTATTGTATCCTGTTGTAAAACGTTTAAGGGGGATAGGTTGCATTACTAGTCGACCTCGATCTGGCGGACCAACTACGGTAGGACGGCAAGTTCAACCGTATGAGGTATAAGCATATGCCCTGGCATATCCGAAATGCCGCGTAAGAGAGATCAGTCAACACTTTGGTCTCTCCAAAAGTCAGGTTTGGAAAATCCTAAGCGAATCAGGTGCTCATCCATACCGACCAACGCCTGAACATGTTTTAGTGGACGGGGATGCCGAGTGACGCTATGCATTGTGCAACTTCGTCATGAATCAGATACAGGTCCAGCCAACATTCTTGGCGGATATAATGTGGATGGATGAGGCATGCTTTTCACGAAATAGTACGTACAATAGGCAAGGCACCCATTACTGGGCGCTGGAAAATCCTTAACGTTTCTTCGACGTTCGACATTAAATGTGGTCTGCTATTAACGTTTGGTGTACAATTTACAATAAGAAGCTGATAGGCCTAATATTCTACAATGGCACGCTAATGGGTGCACAATATTTACAATTGCTATAGAATGTATTACCCGATTTTGTGGAGAACCTGCCGTTGTTTAATCTTAAAAATCTATGGTTTCAACATGACGGCGCGCCTGCTCACAAGACATCTCCAGTAATGCAGTACCTCGTCAAGGAATTTGGCAACCAAATACTAGGGTATGGCGGTTTCGAAGAGTGCCCTCCACGCTCTCCTGATCTGACTCCACTGGACCTTTTCCTGTGGGGATACTTGAAACAGCAGGTGTATGCGACCCCTCCACAAAATTTGCAGGACCTTAAACGACACATTACGGTCGCGTGTTTCAACGTGTCACGCTGTATGCTTCCACGTGTGCAACGTAATCTTCAAGCGAGGATCCAAATGTGCATTGCAGCTGACGGTGAGAAGTTTGAACATCTTAAATAAAGTATATCGTTATAATTATTTCCTTTTTTTCTTTCTTAGATCGTTTTGTGACGTCACAGCACGAAACAATAAATGCGTGTTTTAACCATTGTATTCTTCACATTAATGCCTACGATGTAACTTTTCGTACTAAATCGAGGATGCTCTACAATTTTGTAAATCACTTTTTCTCTATCTCATTCCGTTTTCGAGATAGGAATGCTAACTCCGCTGTTTTCGACCCGGTGGCGCTGAAGTCTGTTTTATTCAGTAGCGCATGGCTGCTTTACTATACCTAGACGCAAGGGATTTTAGTGGACACCATGTATATATATATATATATATATATATATATGACGAAAGTATAATTTAATAATGTAGATATAATTAAATAAACTTATGCCTTAGAAACATTCCTTGTAATTATCATCAAATATTGTTTTATATTTATATGCTTTTCCTAAAGAGATTCTATGAAATTGGAGAAAGATGTGGAAATGTTCCACTGTAAAGTGCAAAATGAATACAGCAACATCACAACAAGAGCAGTTAAAAAGTGGTTCTAACATTTGAATAAAAAATTTTGTTCGGTTAGATAAAAAATTGATTTTGTTTGTGATGGGTTTCCTAGATTTTCTCACTGAAGCCGATGCTCCAATGGCTTATGAGTTTGGGCTCCTTTTGGCATGTATTCATAAAAATTATATCAATATCATTATAAGAGATACTTGATGAAAGCTGTAGGAATTATATGAAGAACACAACATTAGAGCGCTTAAACACAGTAATTTTAAATCTCGGTCATTTGATGAGACTGATTGTTTTGAAATAAATCTCAAAATTAATTCGGTGTTATATCAAAACAAGAACAATTATAAAAGTAAACGACTTATTTGTCATTCTACTCTCCATGCTGTGTCATATCAGAAAAGAGAAATCAAACCCAATAGATTTTTAAACGTGCTCTTAGCATAACAGTTTTCGTTGTGGTTTCCAATCCTTCAAAGATCTAGCAGCAGTTAGATCAGATCCATGACACCGTGAACCCTGGCGAAATCGAGTATCAAAAGCAGACACATGTAAACATCCACCAAAGCAAATCCCAGAGAATCTAGGATGTGATCGGGGGAAGCCGACTTCAGATTGCATTTTGTGCACAAAGAAAAGACCTTGCTCTCAGATTCACATTTCATGTACCTCAGGTGCCTACTTAAGAGTCTTGAGACTGCCGTTTGATTATATCTGTCACCTTCGAAATCTAACGCACCATCAGGGGTCTTCCTGTTTATCCAGGGATAGGCCGGAGGGGTGAGCCAGACTTGACTGTTTTCTTTCTTCTTGATGGAGAAAATTTCTTTATATTTAAGTTTGTAGTCACTGTTTTGCAACTTGGAGCAACCTCTTTTGGCCAAGATATCTGCAACTTCGTTGCCTTGGATGTTAACGTGGGAGGGAATCCATTGAAAGTGAACATCCCGGCTCTTAAACAAATTTTTGAGATTGTTAATTATCTCTATGCCCACAAGGTCACACAAGCTACGCCATTGCTGTAGGTACTGAACTAAGCTGCGGCTATCAGTGATGATCCAAATGTCACTAGATCTAGAGTTGTGGAGGGTGATCTTCAATGCTTCATTTATGGCGATTAATTCTGAATACCGAGCGGTTACAGTTTTTGTTTGAGTCAAAGATATCGAACCAGCCGCATTCCAGATTCCTCTTCCTATCAACCTCTTACGACTCCAATGGTTGGTAACAGTAAGATTTATGCAATTTTTTAAACATTGTAAGTTGCAAAGTTGTGTATTTTTTATCAATACTTTGATTTTTTCTTTATATATTTAATAATTATGAATTGTTTCCAAGTAATTCACAAATATACATTAATACTACAAGTAAAAATTATTTCCTGCTAAAAATATTAATTTTTCTAAACCGTTTAAAGGAAAATTACGTGAACTAAATTAACCTTCTTGACACATTTTGCTTTCCTTGTCAATGGTCGTCTTAAAATAATCTAAATACTGTGTTTATCGCGCACGCGAGCCCTCAGGTTTATTATATTATTAAATAAATTTTTTCGCATACATAAATAGAATGATTCTTGAAATATCATGGATTGAGAGTTTTAGGGAAATATATCATTTGTAAAAAAATATATTTTGTCTTTTTTTATTGACACGTCTAAAACAATTGGAATATTTTGTATACATAAAAGTCTGATATTTTTTTTAGAAGTTATTTTTTATTGATAAATAAAGAAAAAAATAAATTATAGAAAACTAGTGAAATATAAAAATAATTTTTACTTAAAATTATATAGTAAAATAATGTAAAGCAAAAATGTTTTGCTATTTATAAATTTTTTATTGCAACGATATTGATTAATTTCTTTGAAATGCAACTTAAAATTTAAAACATAGTGTTTAAAAAAATAAAAGATATTGATAGATATAACTAATAATAATGTATTGTAAAAATTATTATTGACTATCATGACTATAATTGTAAATAATAATAATTCTTAAAGGACATTTAATAAATTATAACGCTGTCATATAATTTTTGATTCTGAATTTGTTTCGAAATTTGAATTTTATTTCCAGTTAATAAATAATTAATAATAAAATATTATTTTCATCACTTTTTTACATTTATATTAATCAAAAAATATATCAAACAGTGGAAATGCCTTCTTAAAATAATATCGAAAAATATAGAAATAAAAATTGGAGTATCTTAAAATCAAAATTTAAAGTATAATTTGAATACTATACACACATATACAGTTTATTAATTTGAAAGCTGGCTATATCTTTAAATTCAAGTTCACGATGTTAACAAAGAAAACACTTAAAAATTTGAAATTATTTAAAATTATTTAAATATTATTTTTAGTTAAAACACTATTATTATTTATATTTTAATTCTAATGATTTCTCTGTTTTTAAGAAAATATTTTAGATTCTTCTGTAACTATTTATTTCATATTTTTAACAGTAGTAGCATACTGTAAATAGTGCCGTATCCTCAATATAAAAGGAATTTTAAATCCAAATATAGTAAAATAGAAAGTATTACCGGATAAATTTATTATATTTAAATGTATCAGCTGTTATTAAAATATTCGCATATTATTCAGAGAATTAACTTTTAATATTTCACGAGAAAAGATTAATAATAAATTAACCGGAATTTCGACGAATCTTATTACTTCAAAAATAATTACATTTAAATTAACCTTTTACGTGCTCCTAGACACATTTCGTCTTCTAATTACTCTTCCAAAGTCGTACAAATTTATTAAAAAATAATTTAATTTCTAATTTCTTATATATATATATATATATATATATATATATATATATAATTTTTTGGCTGTCAAAAGAAAAACATTACAAATTCCTTAAGTGTCCTATGCAAAGTAAAACAGAAGATAATAATTTTAATTTACATTTATAAGTATTTTTAATTAAATTTTCATGTACTTTATTGAGCTTAATTATTTAATTTTATATATATCCTATTTATCTATACTCACAAGTTAAAGTGTTATATGTGTTACATATTTTTTGAACCCTCTGTAAAGTAATTATATTCAAGAATTCCTTGCCTTTTGCCTTTTTAGTTAATAAATTATTAATCATTTCTTATTTTTTAATTAAATTAGCTGGTTTTTATATCAAATTGTTGATTATATTATGACTCTTTGTAGAGTTTATGTAAGTTTTGAGAATATTAAGAGTAATAAAAATAATGAAATATTGAAAGGAGTTTAAAAAATTTCTTAAATTGAATCAATATATTTTTGACGATTTTAATATTAGTAAGTATTGGAAAAATGAAATATTTTTAGCCAAATTATGCATATTGGAAATAAGAAATCAGTAATGAGTAAAAAAATATTTTCACACTATGGAGTTTTTAAAATAAAATTATTAAACTGAAAAGTCGAGATGAATACTTTATGAATAAGTTGTTGCAATGTATCCAATTAATAGAATTATTCTGTTGAATATATTTCAAAAGAAAGCATCAATTATTCAAGCATTTAACGGTTTTTATATATGAGTTCAACAAATGAAGGACTGGAAAGCATAAATTGTTTCCAATAGAAAACAGGTCACTAAGTAACATCCTGCGAAAAATGGGTCTGGGATAAACAAATTTGCTTTTAATAGGAAAAATAATCAATATGCAAGACAAAACAATTCGCTTTTATTAACTAGAAGCTCTTCTAGTGAATAATTGGTGTATGTAGAGCTAATTTTTATGATTTTTTTCGTCCAAAGTGCTTTTACCATCAATGTATATAAAGAAAATAAAACAGGATTTGCTTGTTCAAGCTCTTATACAGCTGCCATCGTTAGACACAAATGATAACTTTAATTAAATAAAAATTTGGCTTAAAACAAGATCGTAGCTTTATATACATGCATGTTAAAATTTTGAAAACAAAATAAATTCTTATTATTTTATTTTATGAAACAAAAGATTTTAGTTTGTTCACTTTTAATTACATCAATTAGTTGTTAAAATGTCTTTTAACGTAATTTATTTATAATTACCTGATTTTTAAGCCATTAATTAACATCGTATTATTTTCATATAAGTATGTTATTAGGTAGAGCTTTTCAAAATAAATTTTTCATTACTCGAAATTTATCGTTAAGTGAACTAAAAATGAATAGGTATAAATCTTTCTGTAATTTTCACTTATTCCTGTGTTAATTTTTTTTAACTTCCTGAAGATTGGTACATAAATTCCTTTTTACCTAACCTGTTGTTTACCATGCTTTTAAATATTTATACCTCCAACTAACTAAATGCTATCAATTAATATATACTCCTTGGTATCACACGCCTTACCATGTGTAATCTGGCATAATAATTTAAAACTCTACCAATATATTTTATAAACATTCGCAACTCTCGAAGAACTAGTTTCATGTGTGTGAAATTTAACAATCAAATTGCAAACTTTTAAAGGTTTTAAACTTTTAAAAACTGAGATTGTGACTGGCATTTTTAATTAAAAGTAAAAGAAAGATAAAGTTTATGGAAAATGTACATAAAATAATTCCAAAACAAATCTGTAGTTTGAAAATTTAATTATCTGAAACTCTTGAATATAGTTTGAAAGTAACAATAAAATTTAAGAGAATTAAATTTTTATTGTTTAATCGATGCTATATATTCATATTATTACTTTTATTTTATTATTATTTTCAGTTTTATGTATTATTGTTTTTCATGTTTTTCATATTATTACATAATTAAATTTTATATTGCATTTAAATATTTTCTATGCTCTCAATGAGCCATTCGACATAGTTTTAAGCATACTTTTAAAAATTTAAAATATAACATTCTAGGCTTCATTTGAATTATATCTATACGATTCATGATATTCACATTTTCATCTGACTAGTTCAAGTTGTATAAATTTTTTTGCTCAGAATATAGTGAAAATATTTTCAGGATATCCTTTGTAAAATGATACTTGTTTCTTTTCACTAGTTCCTAGAATATATTATTACACCTTATTGCCGTTGGATCCTATGGAGGCTTAGACTTAAGTTATTTCTGTGCATGAAAAAGTCTTGTATGCAAACCTAACCGAAGCAAACGTTAAGGAATGACTATGGCATATTTCTAGTTACTTTTCAGAGCTAATACAGGGAGGAGGTAATACAGCATACATCTTCACTACCATTGATGTCATTTATTTTTATACTAAGATAGAGCTGGAAATACTGCAAACTGTTTCATAACACAAAAAGGGCAATGCCAGGCTTTAGGTTGCTTTTTTATAGCTTTTGTAAAACACTTATACATAACTGTAATTTACCATTTCTTTTCTTGTGAACTATCAATTTTAGTGTGAGAATTTGTCCTCAAGAATGCCAACAATAAAATCTCTGAATCTTGAAAATTATTTACTGTTTACATTGGTCAGTCTTTGATTAGAATATATTATTGTATATATATAAACTTTTTTTGTATTCTGGCATTGATTTATAGATCTTATCTCATAATGCATACTTAAATAATGCCCGCAAATAACTTAGACGCCATTGCTTAGTTCACAAATTCGTTATTGTTGTCCGACACCTATTTACTAAAGAAAATGTTCTAACTGACATTTCATATAATTTTGCATGGTTCAAAAGATTTTTATCCTGCTTATGTGGTTAATAACAATGATGTATGTACAATCTGATTAGAAAAATTTGATAATTTTATTTCTAGATTTTATCGAACACAGAAAAAATGTGACAAATACTGTTGTAACTTCAGGAAAAATTTAAAACTTTTATAAATTCATGTTTTTCAGTGATGCCTTAACACATTGGAATGTTTACACTTAGAAGAAGTTTCAGAAAATTAAAAAATACAGTATTAATTTTAAAAAATATATAATTTTTTTTTCTTCATATGTCAGTAAAAATTCGAAATAATTTAGATTTGCAGAAAAACATTATCTTAATTATACTTCTAGATTCAAACAATGTTTATGTGTTTTTGTAGTATTTCTGCCACCTTCAGAATTCTATAATATTGCAATATAAATGATAATATCTATAAATGGGAAAACAGCATTTATAATAAATAAAAACTAATGATATACTATTTTTCTCTTTTGTAATTTAATATTCAGTTGAAATAGTAGTTTTCATAAGAGTAAAAATTCCAAAGAAAATTAAATAAGATATCGTTAGCAATCTTTAGTTGTGTGTAGTGAAAAACCACTAAAAAAATTATAAAAATTATGTATAGTGGGACGAAAAAGCCAACAGAAAATAGAAAAAGAATTTTTTGAAAGTAAAGATTTGAACATGAAAGAAATAAGTAGAAGTATTTTTTTTAATTATAGCTGCGAAGGTCATTGTGAAGCATACAACAATTACGTAATGATGGTCGAACATTCTCAAAAATATATTTTATACTGGCAATAATAAGAGATAACATATTATGAATGTCCGATACAACAGTGACGTTCTATGATATCTTATCTTTCTGTGTTTGTTGAGGCATATGATACATTATTGGTTGATGATGTCCCAAAAAGAAGTTTAAGGGAATAACAAGCCCTTCTATAGGTTTTCTTGGCTGATCCTTATTCTTGATATCAGTCATGCTGTACGCAAATCACGCTGTAAGCATGTTACTATGAAAACTCTTTTGCAAAAGACTCTTTGCCATATAAATGGAAAATTTGCAATAACAGAGTTTTTTTTTTTTTTTTTTTTTTTTTTTTATCTTGATCGAGAGCTGAGTTTCCCTCGCCTTCAAATATTTTACTTTTCAATTCACATGCTGTCAATTATTTTTTTTTATTTTTTACCCAACTTAATGTTAGTCTATTCATAAATGTTTCATGATTTTTTACTATCTAAACTTCGTTTGAACTGACATTTTCTATTGCATTTACCCCTCTATTGATGCTTATTTTAACCTCTTCAAATTTAGAGTTACTTCTTAAAAAGTTACATTATGCAAGGGGGGGGAGGGGAACATCTTGTAAAATATAGTTTAAATAAAAAACTTGAATGTCATGAACGTTTAAAAAATATCGACGATCTTAGTCTCAAGGGGGGGGGGGAGAGGAACATCTTGTAAAATATATTTTAAATAAAAAACTTGAATGTCATGAACGTTTAAAAAATATCGACGATCTTAGTCTCACTTCAATTCCTCTCTAAAAGTTGTTGGATTATACGAGATTCCTCACCAATTGCATTTATCGAATTATAAATTGCAAGATGAAATAAAAAAGCTTACTTAAAATTATTTAATTTATCAAATACTCAATGTATATTGTTATAACAGTTTCTTAAAGTCTGGAGAATCAAAAACATTCAGACTGAAAACAAACTTTTAAAGAATAGCCTCAGGTTTGTTACACTGCCATTTTTCAGTCAACTATTGTTAAAATTAGTAAAAAGTAACCAATAAGTTTTGTTATTCAAACGATAGACTTCGAATCAAACAGGCACTTTAAATATGTCAGGTTTACTTTAGTTTGCTTTAATTTAGTTTTTACACGAATATATTTGGTTTTTTTATTGTGACAAAGATGAATGTTAAGTATGTATTCAAATTCATCTAATTTTTTTTTACTTTTGAGGTAATGTATTTTAAAAACAAACAAATTCTTAATGGAAAAGTTTAATTGCGGTTTCAAACTTCTCATCAACTATACGAATTCTAACGAGAATGGAAACATTTTCACCACACTTTTCAATTATATCTTAAAAATAATTTAATCAAATACTATCATATTTCAAGGATCTTACTTCTTTTATTATTGTGCTCCTTATTATAATTTTCGTCTCAATGAAAACAATTTTATTAATATATCATTTAAAATGGTTTTTCATTTTATTTCATCATTTGAACTTATATACAGTTATAAATATTTTTAGATTATTTTTTAGTTAAAATTGGAAACATTATATGAAACTATCAATTCAAAATCGATTTTACTTTATATCACTTGAATTTAGCCATTAAATATTTTTTCTATTTGCTATTTAAATAATAAAATAATTCTAAATTTAATCGATATTGGAATGTGCAATATGTATTGCGGGATTATAAAAAATAACTACCTCGATAAATGAGACCTATCTGTGATACTGTGCTTACAAAAACTGAATGAGTTTTTGTATAAGAAGTTTGGGGTATCCGCTCAAGAATCATATGAGAAATAAGAGTTGATTCCATCAAATGTGGTTACAGTGACTAATGTTCGAGCATTTTAGATATTAATATATTCTTTCTTTATTGAAATGTAATCTCCATAGCAAAAAACGTTAAACAACCTTGAAATATTGCATGGAGCATGAAAGTCATCGGTTCTAGATAGAATGCGCAGAAAAGTGATATAACTGATAAGAGGACAAAAATAAGCGTTATAAAATAGAACAATTCATTGCAAAACTCCCACACATTTTCGCCATTATTTCCTTCAATCATGATGACTTTTACGTGCAGTAGATGCTCGATATTATCGAACTATATTACTACTATATTAACCATCATAAATAATGTATTGGGCATTATGTGTCTGGCGGCATTTTTCAAATTTGAAAGAGTTCGTGAATTAAATTCAGAATTTGGACTCCAGGTATTTCACAATGAGAAATTATTGATCATCAGATTGAGGGAACATAGTGACCACTGACATTTGAAATGGAGGGAAAAAATTCTGTAATCAAAAGTTTGTATTTATGAAACGCTTAACAGAAGATTTCATATATGGAGAACCACAACCTTGCATCCCCATGACATCAAACAGAGCATTTTGCAGTTGCAATTCGGAAATCATTTAATTGGATAATATTTTTTTGATAACGAGTACTCGTTGCAGTACACGTTTGTAGTAGGACTGAGGCAGTACCTATTTAAAAGTGTAAGCCCAAGGGTAACATTTCCAGTTTTACTTCACTAAACAATCATTTTCCTTGTTGTAAAAGAATTTCAACCTTGGCATGTGAGTATGAGTGTATCCAATGGAAGCAGTTCTTGAAATTCACATTACCGGGTAAAGAAAAAAAGTCTCGTCTGTCTACTACAAAATGCGTAAAGATGAACTGATATCTTCGTTATATCGGATAGAAATGTGTCTACAAAACCAAGCCATAATTGATTATTATTTGCTGGCAAATGCTGGACATGCTGGAACCAATACAGACACATTTATAAAACATTCACACTATATTTCGAACCACTGGATTCAAATCTGCAAGAACTTAAGAAAAAGTACATACACTTTTTAATAAAACTCTTTATCATCTGATGGGCTTTTGCTATAACGATGCCATCCAAGAATACAAGCAAGGAATGTCATCCAAGCTGATTCAACTGCATGTGCAAACACTTTCTTCAAATTTGCGCATTAAATCCAATACAGTTTATACAGTTTTCCAATTATTTATTCCTTATACTAGCAAGACCTCTGTATCATTTTGTCTGTTTAGATAGACTGATCCTTAGAACTCCTTTCAAGCAATATGATGTTTACCCATCGAGAAACAAGATATACGACAGACGTTTCGCAGTGTTTTATTTATCACATACTGCTACGATGTCAGTCATGACGGTATTACGAAGAGAACCATAAAATTAAACATACATTGCTCTTTTTTTCGTTAAGAATCTATATCAGTAGTCTATTGTTCGTCGACTAGAGTTAACGGTGTCATGGATCTCATGACACCGTAAACTCAAGTCACCATCAGAGTCGTAAACTAGACTCTGATGGATTGGAAAAAAACATTAATAATCAGTCGAAGACTCAGTGTGAACCTTAAAATTACTTATTTGTTAGAGCTTAATCCAGAACTGAATACTATGGAAAATGTATATGGATATTATTTCCTAAAAAGTCGTAATTATATATCGAAAAAGAAAGCAAGCACTTTAATGAAATGAGAGTTTTATGAAACAAATCAAAATATTGATACAAATTTGAACGAAAGATTTCATAGGTAATTTATGTAAAGTATTTTCTCCGAAACACACACACATTTTTTCTATAACTTTGAGTCCATGAATTTCAAATTAATATGGATTTTTTTTTTTATTTTGCATAGCTTCTTAAAATATTTAATACAAGCATGTGCAAATTAAATCATAACATTAAATTGATTTTAATGATTATTTATTTCGCTGCATTTAATTACGTTATTCTAATTTCCAGTTTTGTAGATTTGCGTCATTTTTGTTACACCTTAAACTCTGTTATTATTTATAGTTTTATAAAAAAAAGTCGATTGTGTACTAGGTTGGTATTAATTAAGAACAAATATTTGTTAAAAAATTATAAATTACAAATTAATATTATATAACAAGTATTAGTTTGTAGTTGAAAATTTTTATGTTATTAATTTATAATTGAAAAATTTTTAATGAAAGACTATTTCAGAAATTTAGACTTTTATTATTCTTAAAAATTTCTTAAAATGTTTTTATCGAAAAATAAAAATTTAGAAAAACTTATATACAAATAATGTAGAAAATTAATTTTGTTGCCTAATTTTCTTTTAAAAGAATGATTTTTTAATAATAAAATATTTTGAAAAATATTTAAATTATAATTTCTGAGCTTAATTATTCTTTAAAAATTTAACTCATTTTTTAAGATCCATTAAGAAATATCAGTGTATATAAACCGGAATATTAACCCTTTTATTTAAACATACTGGAAAAAAATGATGTGTATATCAAACTTCTGATAAACAAAACCCACACTGTGTGAATAAGGAAGCAATTTTAATTTCTATATATATTTAAAAACGAAATTTGTATAAAATATACTAAAATGCTTATCTCGATAAATTTGTGGAAAAATTTGTGAAAATTCAATATAAATCTCAATAAAAATCATTCCTTATCTATCGAAAAAACTTGATGCATTTATTCAAATTGCGTAGCAACTAATCTAAAAATATTTCTCCGTTATGTAAATCACTTCTATGCATACCTCTTTAACTCATACAGCTTTTATTAGAATTTGTTTAATTTGGTTGAAAGGGGATGACTTATTTAATAATGCATAGGCTTTGTTTTCAAGCAGGCATATTCTACCGTATTAAATTAACTGAATGAAAGCTTTTGTCGTAGGTTTACAATCTACACAAATAAACGAATTTCAAACCGAAGGAAATGTTTGGACATCGATTGTTTGGGCTGTTGCTACGAAACGACACGCATCTACATACGACTGTCAATATCATCACATGAAATAATTTTGGTTGATTGCTGATCTTTCTTTAGAAATGCAACATGTTTGATAGGAAAGTTATTATGGCAAACTTATTTGACAATTGAAGCATTTGGATGCCTACTTTGTAGAACTCTAACTACATAATAACAAATTATTTGGTAAGACAACAAAAATTGGGCTCATTTATTTTAATGAAAAAATATTTATCATAGAAATGCAAGAAAATACAATATCCACACATTTCGCAACTTTAATAAATTACTTTATGTACTTAATAAAAAATGAAAAAAAAATCTTTTACGTACTTTATTGAAAAAATAAGGTTAAATTATGTAAAAAAATACTTTTTTTTAAGAGAGGGAATCAATATTTAAGCTGAAAATCATTTACTTACTCTTTAAGAGTTTTATTTCCTCTATTGTTAACTTATTTAAAATACTTTATTAAAAATAAAAATATATTATTTTATGTATTTTAACAAATGTTTAAAACAATATAGAAAATAAAAAGTTTTATATAGCCGAGAATAAATGTGTAAATGTTGCTTCATATCAAAATTTATTTACCAATTTACAAACATTTAAACTAAACAGAAAATTAAAATCATTAGCTTTTATCTATTTACTTTCGAATAATTCACTTTTATTTTCGAAAAAAATTATGATTGAAATCTACCTTTGTTAAAGATCTATTTTAAATTAACTCATTTACAGTGATTCGTTTTTGATTTTATTTTAGCAAACTTTGATTTCGTTGGCTATAATTACAGCTTAAATGAATGTCATATATTAATGTCTATGATAAATTTCATAAAAGTTGTAAGCGGAATTCAGTTTCAATGCTTACTTAGATATATTTAAAATAATAAGTTACAAAGAGTAAAATTAATTTTAACCCTAAATGTAATATCAATTAGTAGAAGTATATAAAATTAATTGCTGAAAATACAATTCAATACGACTTCAGTCATTTTAAAATTTACTTAATTATTTATGTGACTTCATTATGTGTAGATTTGTTTTAAGGAAAATTATATCCATGATAAATTCTTATCTAAATATCTCTTCTAATTTAAGTATATATATATATATATATATATATATATATATATATATATATATATATATATATATATTAAATTTCATTTTGATTTCATAATTAAAAAAGTTATTGTAGATATTGCTCAGTCGCATTAATAGTTATAATGCGCTAATTCAGGTTTATTTCCATTAAAATAAAAACATGAACTTTCCTAAATTAAGTTCCTTTCAGAAATGAAATAATAAACTTTAAAATTATTAAATATAAATTATTGTCTCACTATTACAATAAAAGCAATAATGCATATCAAGTTTTTATATATTGTTAATCTTGAGATAAAAAATATACATTCATTTAACATGCGCATGTTAAATTAGAATATCTAATTTTATATAAAAATAACTACAGTTAAATAAGTATTGTGTTGGTTCTTATTAACATTAATCATTTAAGATTACTTTGTGAATATATATATATATATATATATATATATATATATATATATATATATATATATATATATATATAAGATTTTACTGTCAATAATATATCACCATATCACCACATTGAAAAAAGAAGATATTATTTTATTAATTAAAAATGTGAAATGTGAACACCTTTACATTTAAAAATTGTTTTATATTCCTTTTCTTACCATTCGCAAAATTACGCTTTCAAAATAAGTTATAAAAGACACCTGTTTCATTGCATCTTCTTTTAAATATATTTTCTACAGTATATACTGAAATCTTTCTGCACTAAAATTCAATGTAGCCATTGTGTATCAACTTTATCATTTAAATCTTATTTTTACATTTTGTTATTTATTATATAATCAATTGTATGTATAATACTCCCCCTTGTTAAGTATTCCAAAGAAAACGCTTTTCTCATGGAACTATCTTGGTTTATCGCAGATTCAAGTTATTTAAAGAATAAATATCTTAGATGGGGCATTAAAATTTCTTAGTATGCTTATAACAAATCCATCATTTGTATCTTTCCCGATTGTTTTCTTTGTAACAATTTAAAAATTTCGGTATCTATTTATAAAATTCCAACATTTTTAAATGATTTCATGCTTTGTTTTGAAAGTCATCATAAGGAATTAATATGCTTATTATGATTTACTTACTCTATTGTATTTATAAGATATTGATGCATTAAGTTTTAAAATTGCTCATAGCTTTAATTTTCTGACAATTGGATCAAATTTTTTATTACTAAGGAAATGCAAATTGGTAAATTGTGTATTTGACAGTCAAATTTAATTTTGCTTTTCAACTTGTATTTTTTCATGTCTAACTGCATTGAGTTTTTCAAATTTAATTTTTTCATATTTCTGTGTTTTAATATCTATTGTTTATTTTAACAATATAAGGTTTAAATTTCACCTTATGGATACCAGAAATTTACTTCTGCGTTTGGCTTGCAGTTGTTACAATTTCTATTCATGTTGTTTGATTTGTTAGATTTCAATCGAATTCAAGTTTGTTACTAAAAAATGACAATTGAGCAGAAAATCAACCTCCTAGTTCATGGTCAATCATATAGCCATTGAAATATTTCCCACTATTAATTCATTACATGACAACATTAGAAGATACATTTCTAAAATAAAATCTTATTTGTATGTGTAATTTTACCGGAGAAGTTAATTTTAAGTATGAGATTAGACCGAATAAAATCAAATAAATTTGGAATTTTTTAATTAACAAAAATATTTACGATAATAAAACAGAGATGTTTTTATGGAAATTTAGATAAATATTAAACTGCTTATATATTATAAGTTTTAACTACTTTAGTAATGTACTATACATTATACATAAGTACACTACTGGCCAATAAAATTGCTACACCAGGAAGAAATGCAGATAACAAAATGATATTTATTGGACAAATATATTATACTAGGAATAAAAAGTGATTAAGTTTTCAAAAAATTTGGCTGGATAGATCCTGAGAAATCAGTACCCAGAACAACCACCTCTGGCAGTAATAACAGCAGTTATACGCCTGGGCATTGAGTAAAACAGAGATTGGATTGTATGTATACGTACAGATGCCCATGCAGCTTCAACACGATGCCACAGTTCATCAACCGTAGTGACTGGCGTTTGGTGACGAGCCAGTCGCTCGGCAACCATTGACCAGATGTTTTCTATTGGTGAAAGATCTGGAGAACGTGCTGGCCAGGGCAACAGCCGAACATGTTCCGTATCAAAGAAGGTCCGTACAATACAGGCAACATGCGGTCGGGCATTATCCTGCTGAAACGTAGGGTTTCGAAGGCTCGAATAAAGGGTAGAGCCACGGGTCGTAACACACCAGAAATGTAATGTGCACTGTTCAAAGCACCGTCAATGCGAACAAGAGGTGACCGAGACGTGTATCCAATGGCAACCCATACCATGACGCCAGGTGATGGGCCAGTATGACGATGACGAATGCACGCTGACAGTGTGCGTTCACCACGATGACGCCAAACACGGATGCGACCATCATGATGCTGTACACAGAACTTGGATTCATCTGAAAAGAGGACGTCTCGCCATTCGTGCTCATAGGTTCATCGTTGATCAAACCATTGAAGGCGCTCTTGTCTATGACGCAGCGTCAAAGGAAGCCGCAGCCATGGTCTCCGAGCTGAGAGTCCATGCTGCTGCAAACGTCGTCGAACTGTTTGTGCAGACACTTGTTGTCTTACAAACGACTCCGTTTCTTGACTCACGGCTCGTGACGTGGTTGCACGATCCATTACGGCCATGCGGATAATATTCCTGTCTTCTCGGCTGCTAGTGATAGATGGCCGTTGAGATCCCGCATGGCGTTCCGTATTACCGTCATGAACCCGTCGATTCCATATTCTGCTAACAGTCATTGGATCTCGACCGACGCGAGCAGCAATACTGCGATAAGATAAACCGCAATCACTGTACACTACAATTTGACAGTTATCAAAGTCAGAAACGTGCTGGTACGCATTTCTCCTTCTTACATGAGGCATCACAACAACTTTTCACCAGGCAACAACATTCAAATGCAATTTGTGTATGAGGAACCGGCTGAATAATTTCCTCATTTAAACACAATGTAGGTGTCGCTACTGGCTCCTGCTTTGTCTGAATGCGCTGAAAAGCTAATCATTTGCATATCACAGTACTTTCTTTCTTTCGTATAAATTTCACGTCTGTAGCATGTCGCCTTCTTGGTGTAGTAATTTTAATGGCCATTAATGTAAGATAAATGTGTAATGATTAAGGAAATTCTAGTAAAGATAATTGGTACATGTTTTATAAAATATTCAATCTATCCTTAAAATAAAATGATATTACTCAGTTTGCGTTTTTTCGTATTGAGCACAAATTCAATTTAATTCTAATATTCATTTTTATCCATAATGTCCTGAATTAACATAAAAATTATTATTTATCCTCATGCAGATTGAAAAGAAAAAATAATCAATGAATTTGAAAAAATAATCAATGAATTTGAAAAAATAATCAATGAAAAAATAATAAATAAATGCATCCAAAATAGAATGAAAACACTTAAATTTGGTGCTCTCTATAATTTAATCATATTTATATTTATTTTTTATAAGATATTGAGTATGTATCTTTTTTTCATACTGTTTCGGACTGGCTGCATAACCTCTGTCCGAAGTTACGTGACAATTGTCTTATACATTGTATAACACATTATACCCTCTCTCATTAAGTAAATGTTTCTCTAACATTGCGTTTAAGAAAGTTCATGAAGGAAAACTTTATTTAAACTATTGATGCATATTAGTAGATCGTTGTTAATAATTTGAAAGATATTTCTTTAAAATTATTCATAAAACTGAAAGTAGCACTGTCTTTTAGGATGGTTGATGGCCTACCTGTTTTACTATGCACTCTTCAAAAGTGAAATATCAACATAATTATGCAAGTAACGTTTTGCAAATTTTAGAAGTGATAGTAATGAGATGAACTTGTAGATTATTAAATTTGCATTCCGATTCACGTACATTCTTTACCTCTAATCCTCATGTATTATTTCTTGGTGTTTCAATTTTTCTTTTGAGGAGTATAATAATGCTAAATATAAATTTAATAATCACAAATGTATATAAAAAACTATATTTGATTTTTTTTCTTCCCCTTTAAAAATATTTATAAATACTTATCTTATACAGATAAAAAAAATAATATATTTGTTAGATTACTATTAGTTATTTTGTTTAAAATATACATGCGGCATCTCTTTCCCACCAACTGAATTTTGTGAAACTGTGTCTGTATAACCGCTACTTAAAGAAGTACATCTGAAGCAGTTTTCTTCAAATAGTGCAAGATGCACTTTTGAAGCAAAGTTGAAAAACACGATCAAAATAAATGACACATAAAATACAATATAAAACATTTTTGTGATAAATTGACACATTATTCAGCACAACCAACTTTTCAAATATTTAATAAATAGATAAATTTAATTAATATAGAAAATTTAATTAAGCTTGTTGAGTACCTTTCAGAATATTTTGAGCTATGATTCTGATAAATGCTTGGGAATCTATCTTTTGCTTCATATTTCTAGAAAATATGCATCCTAGAATATAGATTGGATGCCATCAGACATGATTTTAGTTTGGTTGAATTTTAAAAAAATTCTGGATTTTTATTTTTAAACTATATATTATTATTTATATGCTTAAAAATGCTAACAATTAAATATTAAAAAAAACTTGTTATCTTTTATTCATTTATTGTATATTTGGTTAGTAAACATGGAAGTTAATTAAGAATTTTTTTTATATTCTCTCTCCATAAAAGTTGAAATTATTTTCTATTTACCCATATTAAATAAAGTATTTAATTAAAGTTCTAATTGGAACAACTGATATACTTAATAAATTTCCTAGTTTCAGAATTATATTATCCTTCACAATAACAGTGATCTTATTATTTTTTAGGTGATGGACATATGCACTCTACGCCTGATATTTTGTTTTCGAACAGGTTTCCCCCACCTATAGGTGAAATGTCTAAACAAATTCCTGAAAATATCCAGTTGAATACAGGTATGATTACAATCCAGCTATATGATTGTGAATTCTATATGCTATCAAGCATTTAGCGTTTTTCTTTGCTAAAAACTAAAAGAGCAATAATTGAAATATATAAATTAAAGGAATATTTATCAAGATATCACTGAAGACTTTTTATAAGACCATTAATCATCATCCTTTAATTTAAAGTAAATTTAAAAATCAATTCTAATAAAAATATTGAGAGAATATGAGAAAATTAAAATATACTTAATTTCTAAACGTACATTGCAAATCAAGTGTAAAAATAATCTTCTTTGGAGAACGATTTGCATCTAATGAGTACACTCTTGCTGTTTGATAAATTTTTTGAAAATATTTTTTTATAATTACAAATTTGAAATACAAGTTTTTTACTTGCATCTTGATAGCATTTTACATTTGATTGAGTATACTTAAAACATTTAGGATTATAGATCATACTTATTTTAAAGAAAATAAACATATTAATAAAAATTTTAATTTCTTTTAAAAGGAAAAATTAAGAAATCAGTGAAATGTTTCTTGACAGAAAAAGTTCACGAAATATTGTAAAAATAATTTTATCACTTTTGTTTCTTTGGTGGAGTTTTAAATAGAACCAAAATATTACATTATATAAGTTAATAACAATAATTCTGTATATTAATAGTAATACAAGTAAATATTGAAAAATGTTTCTGCATACATTTTATAAATTACTTTCATGTAGCTTTTGAAACCTCATATAATTTTTATGAACTACTATTTTTATGAACTTACTTATTACAAGAACAAGAATTTGAAGGAAATGTCTTAAAACAGTGGAAAATATGGTATTATAATATAATATTAAAACAGTGGAAATAGTAGAAAGTTATGCATCATGTATTAAAATAATAGCTACATTTGTAAAAAAATGAAAGTATGTATATATTTTTCCCAAAGTCTTAACGTATCACTATTATGCGAACAATATTTTTTTAGTATAAAAGAATTTCATATATTTCATATAACTTATAAGTACTCTTAAAGTGATAAATTAAAAAAAATCTCTAGGAAAATACGTTTCCATCATTTCTAAGAGAAAAGCAATAAATTCTAAGAATAATTATTGTAATCTAGTTATATGAAAATGAATTGAATAAAAATAAAATATGTTACTGAACGTCATTAAAAAGAATTTTTAAATTTCATTCCAATATTTACTCAAATTTCATAAGAACATATTTTTGGAAGTTTAATATTATATCACTAGAAATATATAGATTACTTATATATTGAAACCACATAAAAATTCTTTTCAAATAGTTTCGATTTAAATGTTTTCCATGTTATTTGAAGAGTATAAGAAAGTGAAAGCATAGAAAGATATAAGATGTCCTTGACTTTTGAAAAGAAAATGTCAATATACGAAAGTATGGATTTTTCTCGATTCTTTTAAGCTACGACTCCGGGAATCAATTTTACTCTGCTGCAGTGATAAATATTACATTACAAACTCTGCTGCTTCCATTTCAATTTCTATTTCAATGCTCTATTTCCGTTCCCACATAGGTTATTCTTGCACACGTGAATATCAAAGGAAAAGAAGAAGCGCGTTTCGCATGAGCAGACTGACTTTAGTTTGATGCTTATTAATTTTATACATGGTTAATTTTAAATGATAAAAAAAGTATATCGTGCTGCAAAAATATATAAATTAAATACTATCTATACATGTATATATTTCATACTTTCATATTTTAGTCATTGACAAATATTATGACACACACATATATATAATATACAAATATATATATGTTATATACGCATTTTTTAAAATTAAATGTTTTATTTATGTGTAGATTATATATATATATATATATATATATATATATATATATATATATATATATATATATATATATATATATATATATATATATATAAAATTTTATTTTCTATTATATATTGGGATGGCATCATGAACGTATTTCAAGAAAATTGAAATAAATGCTTATGAATATTTACTATAAGTACTCCAAATTCTGAAAAAAATAAGAATCAAATTCAAAAGTAAGAACTTTTTAATTGATTATGGACTACATTCCATTTCAAATTAAAAACAAACATACCCTACAAAAATGTTAAACATTTTACACAATATTATACAAGTACGTTAATTTATTTTATATAAAACAACATTTCTTCCGGCAATTTCTCTGTAATTTATAGATAATCACTATTTTTCGTATTAAATAAAACTTTAAAGTAATTGAGTGTTAATTAAAAAATCTTGCCAAAGGAAGACACAATTATTTTCACGAAAGATGTACACAAAATAAAAACATGACATTTTTTTGTTGGTTAAGGGATTGACTTTCACTAATAAAATATTTTTTCGTCGCCAGCCTATTTTGATTTTTGCGTTGTTTAGTAAAACAATTGCATAAATATTTCTTAATTAGAGAAAGGTTTTCACAATTTTATTTGTTAACATTTTATGTTTTAGTTGCTCATTTTACTGAACAATTTTCATGTTTAAATAGATTTATATTAATAAATAAATTGTTGATTGTAAAGCATGATAGTCAACTAATCTTGAAATTATTGAAGATGGTAATAAGAAAATATTAAACTTGAATGTTTTAAATGCTGAAGAATGTAAAAAATGCTGATTTAATATCAGCATAATTTATTTTTATGGATAAAAATATGTAAGTTGTATATATAAACTAAGAGAGAGATAAAAACAACATAATCTATATATCAATACACTGTTTATCAGTTCTCATAAAGTTATCATTCAAAATTCAAAATAAACACCAATCGTCGATTACGTTTCTATAAAAAATATATATTATTTAATAAATATAACATAATATCTTGGTATCACATTTTTTTCAGAAAGTCTTTCCCAAAAATGATTGATTTAAGTTTAAATTTAATGTTCTTGCTATGAACTTACTTTATATATAAAAGCGTGATTTTAAAATAATTTTATTTATTTTCTCATTCTGTAAAGCACAGGAGCTTCTTGTATTTAAAATTAATCTCCTGCCTTGAAGACTGACAGTGTTAATCTAATGACGATAAATATAAGAAACTCATAGCTTCTTTGCTATTTGAAATTTTATTTACTTAATCATCAATTATTTTAAAAAGAATATTTTTGCTAAGAATGTACTGAATTCACAGTATATATGAGAGTAAAAATTTTCAGGAAATCGTATCACATGAGCTTGAGCAAAATACTTTCAGATTTGAAATGGAGCAATTCATTTTTATTGTATGGATCCGTAATAAATAAGAAACTTGTTAGGAAAGTGGGGAGAAATAGCTGACTGCACACAATTTTTGATGGAGATAAGTAAATTAAAATTTATTGACAAGAGTTAAACATCCATTTAACAAATCCATTTTCTAAATCATTATATATATAAACTTCAACTTACTAAAGTTTTTATACTTTGTTCTAAGATAAAAAGCACCACGTCTAATTCTTAATTGTAGTGGAAAACAGCATTAAGTCACTTTCTGGTTTTGAGGTAAAGACATATGAAGCATAGTTTATGGACTTCTATTAATTTTTTTTTATATATATATATAAGCATAAAAATAATATACATAAAACTATTAAGACAGCGAACAAAAAGATAAACTGTTGCAACAGACAAATATGAGCATAAAATGAGCTGTACATGCGAACATATTATTTTATGCTCACGCTTGTTTTGAACATAATACAGAAAAAAATAACTAAAAATTTTAAATGTGGGGGAACATTGAATTCTTTGGGAAAATGTGATCAATATAAAAATATATTAGGGCAAATATATAAGGTTGTGTGTACTTGAAATAAAATTATATGTAAATTAAACTGGATGTTAAATAAGACATGCCCCTCATTTAAGCTCCAATGACTTTTGCATGAATATTATGAATTCATTGATAAAATGCGTCGCGTGAAATATTTATTTCTACTTCGTACCCCAGAGCCATAAAAACCTATTTGGGTGCTGTAATATTTGGCCCACGTATGGCTACGCGTTTAGTTTCTTACTATTTTTGAGAACTCCAATCCCGAGAAGAAAATGCACCTTTTATCTCGCAGCAATGTCTCGTCCGAGTGCTTTCAAAATATGATCGATTGATGTAGTCGGCCATTCTTTTATCTTATCTTTTAAGTATTTTTGTCTTGTTTTTATTTATTATTAATGTCTACTATTTTATTTGAAACCCTTTTGCCTATAAAATTAGCGATATTGAGCATGGGATTATCATGCATATTCATAAACATGAGCCCTCAAATTGTCTTAAAGACTGATATGCAGGTGTCTTCATTCTCATATTCTGAGAACTTCCATAAAAGTATTACACTGCAATGCGATCATTCAAAAACGACTTTCAAGATAAAGTGATTGTATATTTCTCCCAACCCAAAAGAACTTATGGAGTTCCATTCCTTTCTAAAATTAAATTTGTTAATAAAGAAAACAATTACATCCAATCTCAATTTTCAGCAACTTTTGGAAGCTACTTGATATCTTCAGTTAAACATAATGCCTTTCTTTTTATTGTGTTCATATTCTTATAAACTCCATTTCAGACTGCTTAGCTAATAATAATCCGTAAAAGCCAAGCAGTTTTGTATAAATCGGTAGTAAATTGTATTTTTTTAGCTATAAGAGATTTATCATTTCAATTATATACAACATATATTAAAGCAAGGAAATTATTTTAAACTTCATTGTTTATTGACAAAATTTCATAGAATATATATATAAAACCTTTTGTGTATATATATATATATATATATATATATATATATATATAAAACCAGTTTGTCAAATGTTTTGTTTATGTATTTCCAAAATTATATTCCAAAGACTACGAATTTATTAATATTTTTAAAGAATAGCTTTTTTTTAATTAATATTTAAAATTATTATGTTTTGATACCTGATCTCTGGTAATCTTTATGAAATTATTTTGGGAAGCTCTTAAATAAATTTCACTTATTTATGAACTTACCATAAAATGCATTTTACGAAAGCACTTTATTCTTTTAAAAATGTCAATTTCTGAAATACTTAGTTTTATAAGTAAATGTTTTTCTTAAATTTTGATGGGTTTTTTTGGGGAGGGGAATATAAAGAGATCTTTTTTTCCTTTTATTTAAAAATTCAATTAAATAGTGCATTTAAATTTTCTATAAATTACAAATTAAAGTTAGTACTATAAAGTATATCTACTATTTCTTTTGGTTATTATTCCTTAATTTCAAAATGAAATGCATTGCCTACCGCACACTTCGTGAGCAGAATTCAGCCGTGAAGGAAGTTCTTAAAAATTTTTCGCTACGTTCCTAAGTGAGCAGTTTTTATTTCACGCAGGCTTTTAATTGGCAGTTTGGTATAATTTATATCTACATATTCTGTCTTGAATTTTATTTCAAGACAGAAAAGATTCCTGACTAATTTATTCCGTGTAACATTTTTCTTGAATAAAAAAAAAACAAATTGTGTAGTCTTATGCAAGCTCAATTCATTCTAATATTTTTGCATGATGTGCTTAAATACAGTTTTTAGAGGAATTTGCAAAATAGATAATAGAATTCATGATTGATGAACTAAATTAAATTAATTATTTTGCAATATTTAAAATTTTATCTATATTATTTTACAAACATTTTTATATTTCGTTTATTTGATAAAATTGTACTTGAGAAATTTAAACTAAAAGTCTTATTTCGAATATTATATTGATACTTTAACCTCATGGCATTATAAGATAATGCAATATTAAAAAATTCTGGAAATTTAGAATATGATATGAATTAAAATTCAGATTAGAAATAAATGTTTTCCAGTGAGAATTCAACGAATGACATAACTAAAATTTAAGAGGGATGTTCTATTTACCTTTATGTATTCATCCGTCTTGCATTTAAGAGGTACATTTGGCAACCAAAGCAATCAAATTAAAATTTCGGCAAGATTTCAATATTTAACAAAAATAAAATTTCAAAACGCAACATTTTTCTCAATATGATACAAAATCCTCTTTCTAAATTATGGAAACATTGCAAAAGCTACGAAGTAACTCTCTCCTCCAATAAGCAAGTCACTCATTCGGTATGCATAAGAGAAATTTTTTTAGGGACAAATATTTCTGTAAAAAAATCTTATAGGAAAAAAATATTTAGTAGAACAAAAATTTGCTTTTGACGAAAAATTTTTAAAGAGTACCAAATTATTCAGCTTCCTTTGAGAAAGGTAAGTTAGATAATTTATTCCAGTTTAATTGAAAATACATTTTTTAAAAAATCAAAAAAAATTATTTTATGTCTACTTTCCTTACTAAAAGCATTCTGAAGTTAGATGATATGCAAATTTATAATTATATAGTGCAAACTTCTAGTTAATCCTTTTCCTGGAACCTAACTAAAATGTAATGGATCCTTAATTTATACTTAAACAGCATACAGTATTCCTTCTAAAATGTGTCAAGAAGCTACGCTCTTAAAACTTAGATCATTATCCAAAGAAAGAGAGCCTTTCTAAAATCAAACTTTATATTGAAATATTGTTAAATTCCAGTTTACAATTCTGTAATTTGGTATGAACATAATAGATAAAATCCCTGTAAATGTAAGCTAACTGATATGATAATGGGGTATAAGATCTCAAATTTATTTTCAGAAATATTAGTATTATTACTGAATCAATTTCTAAGATGCTCGATAAAAGATATTATTAATTATGTTAAGTAGAATACGCTTCCACGAAAAATAAGTTATTTTGATAGAAATTTTTTAGCTTTATATATTCAATGGCAGATTATTTACACAATTAATGAAACATTTTAAAAAATTAAAGAAAGCAAAATTTCGTAAATACCAATCACATTAAATTCAGTTTTAAGATTGCGTTTTACTATTTAAGAATTTCTAAAGATGCTTTCAAAACTTTAGAGAGTAATAAATATAATATTAATACATTTTAACTTTTAAAAAATATTCAAAAAATATTGCTGCAAAAATATTTGAGATTAAAGTTTTTTTTATTATTTTTAAATTTAAAGTTGAAAAATTGTACAAATTTCATACGTATAAATAATTTAGGGACGCCCGGTGGCTTAGTGGTAGCGTTTCACGCTTCCAAACACAAGTCCGAGGTTCGGGCTGGGCAAGGTTGACTCAGCCTTTCATCCCTTCGATAAACTGAGTACCAATCAAGCTTGGGAACTAAACACTGGGAATTACGCGTTAGGCTGACTACCTAATCGTGACATATGCTTCGCACCCCTGGGCCTCTTGGTCACGAAAACAGAGATGGGCACTATATATCTTGGCCCATATGGGGTATCATGCCACAGAGAGAGAAATAATTTATGTTAAAACTTAAAGAATTCACTAAGATTTTCTTCGTTTTATATTCTTCGCGTTGATAATTCAATTTTAAAAGAAATTTCTAGTTATGTGATTAACTTCTACTGATTATTAAGAGTATCATTTGACTGCTAAAAACTGGTACTGATTCACTATGAAGAGTTTTTACATTTTCAAAAAAATAATTTGGCTAAAATAGGAATAAAAATGATATTATGGTGAAGAAAAGAGAAAATTAAATATATTCTGCCACACATGACGTTTGTAAAACTCGTTTTGAGTTTATCCAATATCTTAACTCAGCATCTGCAATTTTTCATTTTCGAAATGTAAATTAGAAATTATTCTATAACTAAATGGGACGTGTTTTTAATGATTTGAATCTTCCTGTTTTTTACTGCGGCAAATGATTCTATCACAAGTGTCAACAAACGGGTTACTTGGTAACGTTACCCCAGACGTTCACGGAATGTTTTCGTACAGAGTCGTTTTTTGCATATGCAACGTCTTTTAGGAATGTAGATATTTTAAAAATAAATATTGTTCGATTTAAAAACATCACAATTTCAAATTCAAATTGAAGTGAAAGAAATTTCTTTTGCATTGTAAAACAGGATATTGTTTTGACATCAACTACTGAATTTTGCTTAACATTTTTTTGTCATAAAATATTCGTATTACCTTTTAAGCAAATATTAAGTAACACTTTTTGTCGATAATTTGTACTTCTTTCATGATTTTTATGCGAAAGAGATGCAATATAGTTTTGCATTATCAAAAAAATAATATTAAATTTTCCTATAATATATATATATATATATATATATATATATATATATATATATATATATATATATATATATATATGTTTATTAACAAATTGTTTATTCTGTATTATGTTAAAAATTAATAAAAACATTAGTTAAAAAAATAAAAGTTTTGAAATTAATCCTTTAAAGGAAATGTTATTTTTTAATTTAATGTTATTTGTTATTTTTGATATAATGATATGCTTTTTTAGAAACATATTTTTTTTATAATTTCACGAATAAATAAAAAATTTAAGTCTTTTATACGGTAAAAAAATTAAAAATGATAATAATTGCTTAAACATTTAAAATCTAGCAGTAACGAATTAAGTTTTATGTATATAAAATATGTAAAATATGAATTAGCTTGTTAACTTTTTGTTTTTTTCTACCAAGAAATATCAATTTATATACCTGTAAGAAAATAAATCAGAATTTTTTGAGAATTCTGTAAATTACTAGTTTAAGCTTTTATAGAAATCAATAAAAAATATGAATTTTCTATTACATTTATCCAGTGTATTATAAAATAAACTATCTATTTGTAAAAACAAGCGTAAAGTTTTGCTTAAAGATATTTTATGATTTCAGTTAATTGCATAAATATAAAGATATTTACATTAAAACAATTACTGAATCTTAATTGGAGTTTTTACTTTTTAAAATATAAATTTAATACTTTAAATATTATTTTGAAATATGTGAATATCTAAAATGCTACCATTTCAGTACGATATTTTAAGATATTTATGAGAACTTTAAGATTCCGTCATTTAATTACGGGGTGGACAAAAATCATTGAATTAAGAATGACTGAATTGCTTAGTAAATTTGATTAAATTTACATAAATCTTTCTTTGTTTCATTTTCTATTATATATATATTACACATGTTCTGATTGTCACATAGATCTGGTCACAGAAATTTTTCAGAACTGAAGAAGAAATATTGAAAATTTAGCAGCATTATATATGCTGCCAAAAATAATTGATTTAACGATATTTTTAAAAGATGACAATTCAGATTTCTTATGAATTTATATGACCTATAAAAATTAAAGTAATCAGTTTTTTTTAAACAACGTAAATAAAGGCTTGAAAATTTGCTTACGAACAAGATTGGAATAGTTTTTTTTTTTCGAGTTGAAAATTTAAAGAAATAGCTTATTACGAAAAGTGTCGTATATAGGAATTTTTACTAAAAAAATGTTTGAGTTGAAATGAAAATTTTTGTCATGAGTTAAATAATGGATGTTGACTCAAATTTAAACTCTGTTTAAATCAAATAGGATTTTCAAGAAATGTTACGTCGTAAATATTTTCATCACCAACTAACGTACATCAATGAAGACTGACCTTTATTTAATTTCATTTTGCGTCTCATATGTTCTCAATCTATATCATACAATTTTCGATTAAATTTATATGAATTTTAGTCAATTTTCGATTTATTTTTATTACTCTATTCTAGACAATCTATCAGCTGAAGACTAGTGTGAGTCATTTTAATCTCCCTTGGGTATGTTGCTTTCGTAGAGGACTCCTCCTATATAGTGGGCTGTATTCACGTCTCACTAGGTAAGAAACCCGGAAAACTCCTAAGCACGCACCCTAAGAGATGTGCCTGCAGAATTCACGTCATTCCGTTCACCGTTAGAGCCGTTCACGTTGTTCAACAATAGCAGGGATCAAACCCGAAATGTCTCACTGAGAAAAATATTGTTCTACCATAAACCAGACTTATCTAATTTCATTTAAGAAAAATATATTATTTTTTACACTTTCTATGTGTCATAAATCATTTTGTTTGTTAAAATTGAGCATGTGAGATTGTTTTTGCTCGAGAGACAATTTTAATTCCTTTAGAAAGAATAAATGTTATAGGATAAAGGATTTTGTGTGCTGTTAATTACCTTGATGGTGTCTGCAAAACTCTTCCCTTATTTGAAACGAAAGGATGAACCATTAAGCGTTTGAGTTATACCTGACACCACTCAAAGGGTTGGCTAACAGCCGAATAATATTTTAAGCAATTTTAACAACCATTAAATTTGCCTTTCTGAACCACTTTTCAGCGTGAAACATATTGAAGCGTTTCAATGAAGAAAACCTGGAAAATTACTAAGTACTCACTTTCACAGAGGTGCTGCAGAAAATCCTTAACAGTAACTAGTTTCCACTCCAATGTTATGGTTATTTTTAATTCGCATATTATATTTCTAATACTAGTGTAGAATATTGTTTTACATATAACTGTAGCTGAGGTAATATTCTAAACAAAATCAAGAATACTTACCACAATAAACAGTATGTGACACTGTGAAAAAGAAAATCTCTTTTCATGTATACCTAAATTTTTACTTTTTTTTAAAATTTTCAAGTTTCTTTCAAGTAATTTTTGAAGTATAAGTTTCTATTCTTGTCTTTAATTGAAATTATATTAGAATTATTATTTATAAGACACATTTGGTCAAATTAAAACAAAATACAAAGTATTTCTAATTATATATTTTAAAATAAAATAGATAAAATATCGTTAGTCATATCAAGTAACAATATTTCACTTTGAAATTTTAATTTTATATTATTTTTTGACGTATCATATAAACGAATGATGAAAGAATGAAATTTTAATAAGTGTATGTATATTCTAAACAAACTTAAAAATAGTGAAGTCACAGAGTGTAAGGAAATTAAATTGCTCAGTAAGGTAAATAAAGGAATTTTATTCGAATTTGAACAACTATAATTTAAATACTTTTGCTCCTATAAATCATTTTATACATAATTAATTTTAATTTTGGGAAAAAAGCCAATCTTATTTTCAAAAAAAAAATGTTTCTCTATTATGTAGCAAACTTAAATTATTAAATTGATTATATATTGCGATTTTCCAAAAAGTCATTGGATTTCATTTATTTCCCTTTTTTGTAGCTTACAGTAAAAACATTATTGAACAACACATTATTATTTAAAAATATTTCACACATTATTTCATTGAAATGTCCGCTCCAGGTAAACCTTTCGTGGTTTCAATATATTAAAAAAAATTATTAAGATTTTTGTAAAGAAAAGTGAGCTAGTGTTAAGAGTAACTTCTGATATAACTTTCTCCTGTTAATAAGGAAAATGTTTTACCGGAATGAAATAAAATTGAAAAAAAGAACAGTTGTAAGTTAAAAGTAATAAATGAAGTAGACAAAAAAGGTTCTCCGTGAATCATCTTGTCACTTATATTGGTTTTCATTTTGTCAGGGAAGGAAGACCATCACTATGGTATTAGTGCACAAAATAAACATATTTCATTTCATTTATTGTCAGTGAAATTACTTAGGAGTTCTTTCATCAAAATAAAGTGATTCTGTTCTGGATTTTGCCACAGGAACTTTCCTAGGTGATTTGGTGACGCAGAGTAAAATGCTACCCTCTAATTTGACTTTTATGACTTTTCTTATACACAAGGCTGCAATTTAAAATTTTACCTTTATTGTTATCAATTTCTCCTGTCAAACACTTAATATATAATAAAAGTTTCCTCTTTAAGGATCTTTTATTATTCATAATATCATTAACAATGATTTACTATATTTCTTGTGAAATTTCTAGCACAAACCAAAATATTTCTCAAAATTGATAGCAGTTTTTTAAAAAAAATTGAATTATATGTTGAAAAAATAAAATTATTGCATGCCATTTGCACAAAAATGTTTCCTGTTTACGTAAACTTAAAGTAACGGACATAAGAACAACTGTTTAATACTTTCTTCATTTCTATTAAATCTTATTTTTAAAGTTATTAGTTTTATTCATAGTAAATTTTTTATTATTAGCTAATTTTGCCCAAAACCTGAATTGCATGCTTAAATCTTAAATCATATCCCTGCCTTCTTAGGTTAAGATGAATACTTACATAAAAATACATTTATGCATGCAAAATGTATTTTTATGTAAGTATTATTAAATGTTTATTCTAAAAATATTTTCCATCATTTAACAATCTGCATCATTTATCATTTTTATTTTACCTAAAATTGAAGAAGAGTTATCATAAAATGTATCATACAATGTTAAAACAGATAAAGTAAAAGCCGCCTGTATTTATTTCGGAAGAACAATTTTTAAAATAATACGTCTTGCTACAGTTTGCAAGTAATCATACATAAACTTCACTAGTCTACAGACAATTTTTATGCATTGTAACGAACGGAAGAGAATAATAGATTTAATATCGACTGAAGAGATTTTAACTATAAGAATTATTACAGTTTAAAACAATAAATTTTGAGGAAATATCTTCATCCAAAAAAAGAAGTAATGGTATACTTATTTAAAATGTACTTAAAATGTTAATTACATTTTAGCTGAATTTCATTAAAAGTTACTTTAAATTGTAGAATACTTAAAAAAGCATGATACTATTTTACAAATTTAAGTTGTTTAATTTTTAATCTTTCTATTTTTAAGAACATATTTGTCAGTGGATTTTTTAAAAAAATTGATCTCGATATTAGGAATTTAAATTAAATTGTATTTATTCACAAGATACTATTTAAATAAAGAGAATATGCATTAATTATACTCCTCTTAATGTTATTTTTTTAACTTTTGTGTTAAAAAGATTTAAGAATATAGATTTTGTATGTTATTCTATGATATTTCCATATACTTTATATGTTACTAGTTTCATGAGTTTAATTTGTTTCATGTAAGTTTGTAAACATCTTTATAAATGTAACATTTGAAAAAAAAATCGAAGCCCAAACAAGGAGGTGGATGTTTTTAATGCTCTTACACAGACAGTGAAATGATAAAAAAGAGACAAAGCACACAGTTCACGATTAGATCTTGAATCAGTACCCTGGAAGCGTTACATGCTTGTATACGCCTCACTAAAATGCAGTAAAGGCTGTCATCCTGTGATGCATTCACAAGTTGTTGATACATATCTGATATATTTTGTGGTGCCCGAATCTCACACCCTACCATGTACTCAGATATGTTTGATTGGAGAAAAGTCTAGTGACTTTGCTGCCGAAAAATGAGTATTAACGGCAAGAAGGCAGTTCAAAGATATGCGAATGGTATGGAGCTTGGCGTTATCTTGTTGGAAACTGTCCCTGGCGATAACGTGCCAGGAAGACAAATACAACTCTTCGCAGGATGGTATCAACATATCGTTAAATTGTTAAAGATCTATGAAGAAAGATAAAAGATTACCTACTATTTTATGAGATAACGACATCAAACACTAAAGGTTATGACTGTGTGCATCTGTAAAATGTGTGCATTTCCAATAATACCTTATACTGGTTATCAGCTTCAAAAGAATAGTGGGATTCATCTCCGAAAACTGTGTGAATCGAGTTCCCACTTCAGGTGAATCTACCAATGCTGTCAAGCATGTTAAGAGCCGCTGTGAGTGTAACCCCGCCTCAATCAAGCGCAGTGACTTTGTAAAAGGTACAATGGGTCATAGGAAAGGCTGTAATGGGTTAAATAACAGACGTTAGAATATTTCAAACCTGTCAAAAATAATTCAATCTTGCTTTCTATTTATGCATCCAAAGCCTTCCTTTCATTGATCAGTTCCTTGCAGCAACCATTGCTCTGCAAGTGACAACCCACTGCTAAGATATGCCACTCAACTTGACATATTCCGACAATATAATCATGTTCGAAGTCATTCAATTGCCTTCGAAAACGTCGTTATGGTATCATTTGTTATTTCTCTAGGGGTGAAAATGGAAAAATATAACTCTTTCGCCTCTATTACCAGTTTCAAGTTGTTCAGCCGAAATGCCTGCTACGACTGTTCATTGGTCGTGAAAATTTTATCATTTGGATCAAATTGCCCATGCTCCTGAAATTTCTTTTAAGATTTGACAATAACAGTCACATTTGAATAATTACTTTATTTTATTTACATCAAAAATATATAGAAAAATAACCTTATTTAGAAAAAAAGAAAAGTAAAGTATGATAATCTGAACTCTGTCGTGAAAAAAGCAATCCAAATTTTCAACATATTTTTTCTTCACAAATTGACAAAAATTCAAAGACGATTTTAAATAGCTTGCAGATTTCTGATAAAGACAACAAGAAGTGACGTGTTGTTACTTGGAACTTGTTTACAAAATTAACATTCTAATTTTTTGAAATTATTCCACTTTTTTATTTTGCATTGAGACAATATTTTGACTACGGCAACTTTTAGTTTCTGTTGCAGAATTTCTTAAGAAATGTAAATTTACTACTATGTAGTATTAATGTAGTAATTACTATTGTAACATACAATAATAATCTTACTCATAAGAAATATGATTAGAAATTAATTAACTATTTCCAATATTGTTACAAAATAAAATCATTATTTCAGATTTTAGAAACATCTATCATAATTTAATGAAAAAGAATGAAACTAAGTTTCAGAGATATTATTTCTATAATATGAATGTGTGTGTGTGTGCCAATCTATATTGTAAAGCTCATTTTTGAAATAGCTTATTTAAAATATATATAACCGACCACCCTGTATAGTGGCCAGAGTGCCGGACTGCGGATAGGAAGGTCCTGGGTTCGCATCCCAGTTCGGGCATGGATGTACTTTCTCTCTCTATCCTGTCTTTATTCTTTCTATGTATGAATGAGGTGCGAATGGTTGCCTACCCTATAAACGGGTCCCTATGGCATGTGTGTACTGAAGCAGTCGGACTCATCACAAAATATGATTCAGTATTACAGTGTTGCAGCGCACCCCACATTGTCAGCCTAGCTGGCACAAGACAAATATAAGTATACATATATATATATATATAGTTTAATGAGATAAATGTATATTATAAATGGTTAAGCTAAAATTTTGTCATTATGAGAATTTTTTCATGCATTGTAAAAATGTCATATAACCTGTTTTATATAGTATAAAGTCTCATTAAAATTAAATCTTTATTCACTATAATTACTACCTATTTTTATTACTTCTATATAAGAGCCAATTAAATATTAAGTCACTCAAGGAGTCCAATCAGATAATAAATTGAAATATGAAAATAATATGCTTTTTAATTTTTTTTATATTTTCATTAATTAGATTCTAATGTTATGAATGAGAGCTTTATGCAAAATAATTAAATGCTTAATTTATTTTCTTTACTACAATACTGAATAGGGCACATAATTAATATTAAACTTACTCAGATTTATTTTTATAAAACCTAAAATCTTATAGCGATGGAATTTATAGGAATTTTTCTGTTTAGAAAGAATTTAGAATTTTAGTTTAAAATAAAACGCAACAATGTTTTATTTTAAAGTATGTTTCAGTAAAATACTATACTTGTATACTTAAGTTTATTTTAAAAACATCACCAAAGCATACTACCAAATAGATGTGTGAGTTCATAATACTTTCATTAAGTGAGATTTGTAGCATTATATATATATATATATATGTATATATATATATATATATATATATATATATATATATATATATATATATATATATATATATATATATATATATATGTATATATATATATATATATATATATATATATATATAAGTATACATATATATATATATATAGTTTAATGAGATAAATGTATATTATAAATGGTTAAGCTAAAATTTTGTCATTATGAGAATTTTTTCATGCGTTGTAAAAATGTCATATAACCTGTTTTATATAGTATAAAGTCTCATTAAAATTAAATCTTTATTCACTATAATTACTACCTATTTTTATTACTTCTATATAAGAGCCAATTAAATATTAAGTCACTCAAGGAGTCCAATCAGATAATAAATTGAAATATGAAAATAATATGCTTTTTAATTTTTTTTTATATTTTCATTAATTAGATTCTAATGTTATGAATGAGAGCTTTATGCAAAATAATTAAATGCTTAATTTATTTTCTTTACTACAATACTGAATAGGGCACATAATTAATATTAAACTTACTCAGATTTATTTTTATAAAACCTAAAATCTTATAGCGATGGAATTTATAGGAATTTTTCTGTTTAGAAAGAATTTAGAATTTTAGTTTAAAATAAAACGCAACAATGTTTTATTTTAAAGTATGTTTCAGTAAAATACTATACTTGTATACTTAAGTTTATTTTAAAAACATCACCAAAGCATACTACCAAATAGATGTGTGAGTTCATAATACTTTCATTAAGTGAGATTTGTAGCATTATATATATATATATATATGTATATATATATATATATGTATATATATATATATATATATATATATATATATATATTATATATATATATATATATATATATATATATATATATATATATATATATATATATATATATATATATATATATATATATATATATATATATATATATATATATATATATTATATATATATATATATATATATATGACAATTCATTCTTAATCCGTTTTAATAATTTAAAGACTGTAATGTTTTTATCGACCTTAATATTATTGATATATTTTGCATATTTTTAACGTATTTTTATTTTACAAATTAAACTATTTTTTTTCTCTCTTCTACTAAATTTTGTCTTTTTTCTAAAACTCAAATATTATTCAAGGAAAAGCAAGAAAATGTTCGGATTTGTTTGAAAATCTTTATAAAATACATTTACTAACAAAAAAAGAAAATAGATTTTACTAAGAGTGTAAAATATTTCCTTATTAATTTTATTACACTTTTTCAACAACTTTTGAATGATTTAATTAAAAAATTTTTATCCCAAAAGAATGCGATCAATTAATTCATTAAATAGAAAAAAAAGATTGTATTTAATGCTTTCTATCTGTAAATTTGCTTCCCTTATTTTAATAAAGTAATAAGAATTCGCAATCTTTGTTTAATCAATTTATGTATTTTATTTGCTTAATAAAACACTGAAACTAATGCTAGTATCTCCTTTCGACCTGTACATTTTCATAAAAAGAAAAAAAATTCTTTCAAACGTTACTCCTTTGATGAGAAAGAAAAATATATCTATTATGTATCATTTTTTTATAAAGAGCCTCTAAGAGAAGCAAGTTTTGATTACGGCCTGATTTTTTCCTATTTTAAAAATCACATTGAAATTCAGATACAATGAAGATTTTACATGTAGCTTTAATAGCATTTTAAAAAAATAGTATCACATTTACGTAATTTAATGCAACGTTAGATTAATGTATTGGTTGTTTTAAATTCCAGTACACAGTTTTAGGTTTTTCTCCCTCGAAAAATATTAAGTCTCAATTAAATATAATTTTTTTTCTTTGGCATATCATATTAAAAACATAAATTTTTTTATTTATGACACAGAGCTAATGCTTTTAGTTCTAGCGTGAGATTTTAATCATTTTTTTTCATTTAAATAATATTTCTTTTATACATGCTTGTGATTATAAGTTATTTTAGATATTTATTACATTGATTATTTTACATTGTATTATATGCTTCATTTCATTTACATTTATTTGACAAGAAAGATTAAACGTAATTTGATGAACTAGATATATCATGTAAATAATGACACCTTATATTAAAGTGCAAGTAGCATTAATGAACAAAAAAATTCAATCTCAGTTATATCTCTGTAAGTAGTATACCGCTAATCATAAAGCTTAATAGAAAATTTGCATAAAATATTATTCAGAAAAAATGTATGGTGAACATCATCAACATTTTTACCATGACACACCCAGCGAAATGTATTATTTATAATTTATACATCAAATTGGTAAGCAATTTGTAATTTGTGTTTTAGTGATTCAGCAATTCAAAGAACTTAATCTACTAAAGAATGTCAACTTTGGATTGGTCTAAAAAGTAATTAAATATTAATTCTGTATATATATATATATATATATATATATAGTTGAGATAATTTAATATATTATGAAATTTTGACATGGTTTCAACTGAAAAAAATTCTATTTTCAAATTATTGTCCAACTTTGGAATAAAATATATCTGATTATTAAATTAATGTATATTGTGCATTTAATTGACATTGATTCTAAAGTAAATTTTGCTTTAATTTCATTAAAATGTGAAAAATAATCTCATTTGTTCTGTTAAAAAATTTTAAATATCGCATGTTCAATGAATCAATGATAACTATTTTTTTTTAATTTTTAGCTAATGATAATTTTAAAGAATTAGGAAAATTGGAAGAAGATTCTCAGGAAACAAAAAGTGTTAAGTGCTGGACGGATCGAAGTGAGTATTTTATCTTGTAGATGTATGGAAATAACTGAAGGAATAATTCTTTCGTTACTTTAGAATGGAATTCTTAGAATTTTAAAATTTAGTTTTTAGAATTCCAGGAAGTTGGAGTTGCTAAATATTCTGTTCCCATACATATTGAAATTGTATGGTCTTATTTCATGCAACCTTACTGAAAGAAATAGTTTGCTTATGTAATTTTAAAATAGATATTTCTTATATTAACATATTACTCAAGCAACGAATTAAATTTATTGTTACTGAAGATAGATTAGTTTAAATTACCAGGAATTTTATTTTATTTTATTTTGGCAAATTTAATTTTATTAATCGTTGAATCAGATGTTGAAAATAATCAAACATACAAAAGATTCTTGTAAAAAAACTTAGTTAGATTTATCAATATTGATGTAATTTCTAAAACAGCTTCCAATAATATCTCAGATTCAGCTGCTTTGTTAAACATACCTTAAACTAATGAATATGTTTTGTTAATTTTAGCAGAATTTTTAAAGTATAGATTTATAATACAATGTACGATCACATGTGTAAACATAATGTTTTTTAATCACCCATGAGAAATATTGTAAAATATTTTTCAAATTTTAATTAATTAAATAAACTTTAATTAGGATATAAATTTTTGAATGTGTGGCTCTACCCATTGTTTTAACTTCTATACTTATTTTTAAATGATTTGAATCGAACAATAAAAGCACTAATTTTAAGTGTCATGTGATGATACGGACTTGATTTATGGTTTAGAATTCCATTTGCATTTGTGTATATATTTACCAAAAATTCTGAAACCAAGATTTCAAATAACAATATAAATACAAATTTACAAATTTATTCTGATATTCAGAGTAGTACAGTGAAACAAATTCCATGAAAAATTCTAAAGGTAAATATTATATAATGTATATGAAGAAGTTAAAAATAGTCAACTCTTACAGTTTTATTACAGTATTAAATTAAACTTAATGTCAGGAAAATATAAAAATATAATTATACTCTCTTATCTTAAGGATATTGAATTATATTTATAGTACTTACCTTAAGAAAATATAACTTTTTACCCAGAAGTTCAATAAAAATAAAAGATATTATACATTGTGTAATATAATCTAATATATAAACTTTCTTGTAAAATTTTTAACTATCTCAGATATTTTTTAGATTATTCTATTTAAGATAAACTGTAATTAATGTATTGATAAATACATTATTTAAAAGACTTTGGTGATAATTGACCAAAACGAAATCAAAATTATAAAAAGATTTTCCTATTTTAAGTAACCATTACTGTGTAAAACTTTTTCTTTTCAGTTGCATATGCTCTCAGAAGTTTAACAGTTTCTTCCAAGCAACGAAAAAACAGCTTGGGTTCTCTTTTCTCGTCTTTGGGTATGTGAATTTACGTAAAGCTTGCTTGCGTGTTCATATTACAACATGCGTCCGATTTCATCATCACTTGTTTTAATAGGTAGCGAAAGCGTGAATTAAAAAAGGTTAATAATTGTATTTTCTGCGGGTTTGGTACCTAAAGGCTTAAGTGCAAGGAATCATTTTCTTCTAAATCTCTCTAACTCACTCGCTCAATTGCATGCTTTACCAGTTACACTAATAATAGCTGCTTGTTTATAGATACAGGTGGCATAAAAAGTTTTTTTTCCATTTATTGAAGTAGTATCACTGTGAAACAATTCTTTCTAAATTGATACATTACTTATTACGATTAGCTCCTATAATGTTAACCTAGTTTTCTTCAACCATAAAAATTGATGGCACCATTTGCTGGATAAAAGTAGGCTCATTTTAGATAAAAATTTCCCCCAAACCTTACACGCTAACGCAGTTCATTTGAAAGGGCATAGATGACTTAATATCTCATGCAATGATAGACAAAATATATCAAAAACCAGTGAAAAACATTACGGTAACATTTTTATCTTAGTGTAAAATTCAGAAAGGACAAATGCTTGAGACTTTTCTTCTCTCATCATAAGACAAATCATTGATTCCCAAAGCATCTTAAGGAAAGTGTACAACTCTGAATAAATGTCAGTTGGATCATGTACACATCTCATGCGGAATTTTAAAAGATAGTAGTCTTTTGTTATACAATTTTCTGAATAATATGAAAAAACTAATACAATTTAGAGATTTTTGACAAACTTATTACACATAAAGTACATTTACGTAATGGGTAAAACCTAAATAAAAAAAATCAAATGTTTCAAAATTTTTCTGATGCACAATCTCTTCACTTTTTACTATTGTCTATTTCTTTAATATGTGCATTCTATAATATTACTATTTAATATTATTATAGATGCTCTAAAAATAACTTTTCTTTAATAAACGAAGATTTGTTACTAAAATTTTTAATTTTTGCTTGCATTTTATAGTTTATGTGATCTGTTGCAATTTTCGACTAAAATATACTCCCTACTAATGCCTGGTGTTAACTATAACAAGACGTATTTACTATTTCTTTTTAAAAACAATTCATACAAAATAAAGCCATTGAAATCTGGCGCCTTCAACAGAAATTAATCAAGTGCTCTTCTGCTAAGAGCAACCTCCAATGACTTTTAAAATAATCAACCAAATGATTTCAAAATTTGGCAATTACCCAAAGTATTTCCTGGTAAGTAAATTAATCTGTGAATATTTCATTAAGTCTATTCTTTGGAAAAATCATTTTTAGAGCAATATGTATAATGAACCAAAAAACTTTCATTACTTATTATAAACATTTTGCTCTTTTCTATCATTTATGAATATAGATTGTTATTATAGTAGAAATTTTAGATGAGGGGGATTTAAAATTAAAGTTTTTTTATTCCATACTAACTTCTTTATTAAAAATGAATTTCAGTAAAATCAATCGCACTAATATGTGCTCAAGAATAATTATTTAATATAGTTTTAGCTCAAAGAAAAATGAATTCCTGGTAATTGTTTGATTATAGGGTATTGTTAAACTCTCAGAATTGACAGATTAATAACTTATCACAGTTAAAAAAGATTTACACCCTTTTGTGATACAATGAAATTTACCAACACTATTAATTCAATGCTTATGTAAGTAACGCATTAAATCTTTCTTTTGTAAATTTTAAGAATTTAATGTTATTAGAAGCAAAATAAAAAATTTGATAATTATAAAAAAAACTTAATCTAATCATTAAAATTGATTAGAATCTTACAATAATAAGTTATAAAAACTTCCGCAAAATTACTTTCTGCCTCATATATGTCTGAGTTATAATTTGCTTTGAAATTGTGTTGTCCAAGCAACAGTCTTGTGCCAATCAATGCAAATTCACTCCATAAAAATGTCGAATCATAATCTAGTTGATTTTCATTTACTTTGAATTTTTTACATTTAAGGAAGATTTTCTTTCACTCTGTTAATGTCTTTTTTAATGATTAAGTCACTGAATGTAAAAAGTATCAAAGTAAATTTGTTATTATAAATAATAATTTAGGGACAATAATAAACTGTATCAAAGTAAAGTTATTATTATAAAGAATAATTTAAGGGCAATAAATAATTTTGAAAGAAATTTGTAACTAGCACTTTAATAATACATATTTTAGATAACAATGTAACTCTTCTCTCTTTTGAAGAATTTGAAGGTAAAGCGAGTGGGATATATCTATCGAATAGCCGTAGAAATTTAATTCGTATCAACTTTAAAATGTTTTATTAAATCATTGCTTATAATTCATTTTCTTAAAAAATATAAAATAACATATCAGAAAAAATATGATAAAATACACTAAAATAATTATACTGCTTTTGTGTATATCTGTTTCAATTTTGCACTTATATTATTTTATATCTGTATACAAGCTTAAAAAATTGAAGTGAAAAATTTGATTATAATGTACTGCAAATGCTGAATATAATATATGAATTGTGAATATATATTTAGAAGGATTTTACATATATAGTGTAGATGTTATTTTTAGATTTCCTGTAACTTGCACGTGCAAGAAAGTTATATCACAGCAGAAAAAAGTGCTAACTCAGAACTCAGATTTTCTAAAAATCTAATTTACTGAAGAGATACTTTTTATGTGTCGTGAAAGAGAAAAGTTTAAAGAAGTATAGATGCAATACACTAAATATAAATGTCTTCATAAATTTGAAATGCTAGACATTTTCCTTTAAGTGTCAACATTGATATATTTGTAATAAAATTCACGTGAGAAATACTAACGTCGGATTTGTTTAACGTTGTTTTTTTATTGCATGAATATTTAAACATTATTTTTTTCTATATTGACCTCATATTATATTGACCTCATAGAGCAAATATCTTGCAATATGCAACGGAAGGAATTTCAAATTTAATATTCAAAAATCGAATTCACATGATATTGATTTCATAAATAAATCATAACTGTCCGCTGCTTCCTTTCCAGTTTCAGTATAGGACATAATTAAGGACAGTATTATACTCCAAGTATATTATTAGAAGAAACTATGAATCAAAAAAGGTAAAACGAAAAATATAAATATCAGTCGGAATTCTTGAGCTGATTTAAGTTTCTAGATGAGAAATTGTCTGATTACTAAAATCCTTACTTGAATTTAAATTCATTTGTGGTGAAGAGATTGAAAATCAATTTTAATGTTAATTTTAATATAAATATATATAAACAGAATATAAATTTTAATCTTAATGTAACTTAAGTAACGTTGTTCACATACTATAAGGCAACAAAAATTTAATTCGTTATTAAATGCCAATTTTCAGAATAGCATATTTTCTTACATGTTAATAAAATAAGGTTTGAAATGCTAAAATTCATGAAAATAGCGATTAAATCATGGATTTATAACTATACTGGATCTACTAATTTACAACATAATACAAAAGTAGATTGTATTTTAGTGAAAGGCAATATGAAACAGCCAAAAATATTGTCCATATAACATTTTATTTAAAGAATAGTAATCTTTGGTGTTGTTGTGCGCCTCATAAGGATTAAAAGTTTCCGCTAATTCATTTTGAATGTGCCTTACATAAGAACGTTATGAGTTTCTTCAAGGTACTGAACGATCATAGATGGTTGGTATATTAATTGACTTCAGTGTAATTATTAAGTATTCGTAAATTTAGTAATGTATTAAACGGGTTACATGTTTAGTTGCATATATGTTATTTTTCATTGATATTTCTAAAGTCAGAGTATATATGTAGACTGAATTTTTAATCAAATTTTAGAAATGTTATTGATAATTAGAATGAGAAAAGTAATGGTCTGTTTTGAAATGACTACTCAACAATTTTAAAACTTTATTTATGTATTTAATGCAAAAAAAGAATAAAACACTTGATTAATAGAAGAAATGGATTTTCTTTTTTGCGACTAATAAATCTCTAAACATAAAAATTTCAGTAACATTTTAAAAGAAAAATTTAATTAATTCATATCGGATAATTTTCCCTTAAGTAACATTTTCTTCTCTAATTTTTGTCAGAAATATTAAAATGCCCAAATAAAAAACTCTATTTAAAGCAATTGAATAAAAATCTATAATTTTATGAATGATAATTTAACCTCTGTAATCTGGGACGGGACATGGATCGTGACCATTGTAAGGCGTTATTGAAAGGCTCAATTGCGGACCGCTACTGGGAGGCCAGGGGCCTTTTAGATATATATATTATTGTTACAGCTGTTTTATTTTTCATTTTTCTTGTTACTTGTATTTTTTCTGCAATTGTCTTTTTATCTGTGCCATTAGAAATAAAAAAATGAATGATTATTTTGAGAAAAATAATATTTTATTTCCTCATACTGAATACAATCGGCTTATCTTCGAATTTAATCAAAAAATAAAATTTGCATGGTAAATCTTCCAACAGATATTCTTTATCCTTATTTTGCTGTGTTTAGAAAAATTCTCTTATCTGCAATTCTTTTATATACGTTAAAAAACACAAGTTAATTTTTATGAAATGATTTTAATCCTCTGATGGTTCATGTGACATCATCGATCATTTGCTCATCAGTTTAAATCTTCTGTTGCGATATTTAAACAATATTCTTGGAAAAAATATATCTTTATTCCCCAAATATCGAACATATAATGTCTTAACAGTTGAAATATTTTATTTAAATTAATTTAACCTTTTAAATCATCAAAGTGAAAGTTCAAAATTAATCATTTATTTATTTAAATGAATGTTTTAATAACTTATATTATAGATTTTTAAATAGAACAAGGAATTTTGCACATGTTATCTCAAGAGATTTTTAATATGATGAATTTAAAATTAAATTTTTCAGTAATAAATAAATTTTAATTACGACTGATAACGTTTAGTTCTTTTCAACATATGTGTGTAATTTAAATATGTAATCTTTTTAATTTTAAATATTGGATGTTTCAGAATTAAATATTCATATTTGTTTCAAGGCGTTTGTTTTTAATGGTGGAAAATATAAATACGGATTGCAATTTTTGTGGAAAAGTAAGAGAAATTTTTGACTCAAAGAGAATGAACTTTAAACCTGATTATACCATATAATTCTAGACACATCCTTTTCTATATATATTCTGATAAATATTAATAATTTTATCAAATATATTCTGAGTTATCTAAAACTAAGAACAATAATTTTATGAAATTTAGATTTTCTTATTAATATTATTCTTCCCTTGAAGTTGTTATGAATAATGAATCTCTTCAAAGAGAGGTGTATTCAGTTAAACAGTTAGATAACAAACGTTTCAGAAACTAAAAAATACGAATTGAAAAGAAAGTACTGCAATATCCTTAAAAGCATACTCCACCCTACATTCCAAATATCTTTCTTTAAATAGGAGCCTCTCTCTTTGCAAACTAAATCCATCAATATTCTTTTTCTTTTAATACATCCATGATATTCGGTAATTAAAGTGTAATTTAAAGAATAAATTATATATATATATGGAAGATATTTTTATTATCCAAATATAAACTTCTAACCATATATTTGGATTATAAAATGATATTATCTAAGTATTTATGAAAACATTCTCTTAAAATTTTGATAATTTAGTTAGATATAAAGACCTAAACTATAATGAAAATATTAAGAAATAGAATGGATGTGTCAAAAATTCTGTTTTCTTCAAAACATAACAGAAATTTTTTAAAATTCGCCATAATAAAGGTAAGATGTCTTTTTCATAATCCCCTGTCAAGAAACGCAAATGGAAAGTAAACTGAACAAATAAACTAAGAAACGATATAACTATTTGTTATGTTGCAATTTTTCATCACTTGATTTTATTTATTTTGAAAGAAAATCACAAATATTTCCAACGATAAATTTTATCCTTCTTTTTTTTCTGGTTTGGGAAATTTTGTTAAAACTACAATCTTATTATAGTTTTAACTTTTTCATAATATCATAATATTAATCTTAAATTACCTCGATTAATTCTTCAACAAGTTAAATTTTACCAACCAAGTACACTTAGTGAATAATTTAATTTTTTCCTACTCAGTTATTCAGGATTGAGATTCTGATTGAAGTCAATCCTGAAAAAGATTCAGTAATGAAATCCTGTATGTGGATGTCTGAGTTTTATTCATCGTGTCTAAAGTAATCAAGGAATATTTTCTGTGAATTTTCCTCTAAGCTTTTGTCAATAATCTCTAATGCCACAGCATGACAGAATCATGCTTATATGTACTTGTTTGATAATATACAATTTCAATTTACAATTCAGAATCACCCAATGTACAAATAACAGGGTATAATCAATTGGTAATCTCAAATATCGTGAATCGTTATTTCTTGACAGCTTATGACGAGTGACATTCTTAAGTGTATAAAAGAGAAAAGAAAAACAAAACTTTTCCTTTACAACATGAGAATTTTCGAATGATTTTTTAGTTAATGATATATTCAAATCAGCTAATACGTAATTAATTATTTAATCTTAAGTGATATCTTTATTATTTTTTTCACGACCAATATTCAATTTACTTATTTATTATTAAAATGTTTTGGTTAGAAAAATTTTCAGAGGAAAGCGTTTATATATATGTATAATCTAATATAACATATATATACGTATTACTTTTTCTGTGGTTTGAGAAATTATTAAAAATACAATCGTATTATAGTTTTAACAATTTCCTAGTATGTATATATACATATATACACACACACATATATATATGTATGTATATATATACATATATATATATATATATATATATATATATACATATATATATATATATATATATATATATATATATATATATATATATATATATATATGTATGTATGTATGTATATGTATATATATGTATATATATATATATATATATATATATATATATATATATATATATATATATTATATATATATATATATATATATAACATGTGTTTAATAGTTTACTATGCAACAAGTAAATATATATAATCTATATAATCTTACATTTCAAACACAGTATTTGTTAATAAGACGTTCAATATTATTTTAATACCTGACCCAGCATTGAGAATGTCCCATGGTAGATTTGTTTTCAGTGCTGGGAAATTCAGTTGGGGAAAATAAATTACCTGCCCAAACAACTGCCAAACGTAGTTGATGGATGGAACCCCGTAGACGATTTGCAAATTTCTAGTAGAGTTTGTGAGATTTAAAATAGGATTTATAGAAAACAAATGCATGAGAAAATTGCCTAGAATGAACTTTTGAGATGGTTCAATAAAATGAAATTCCGCTGATTTTAACTAAGCAATTACCAGGCCATTTATTTGTAATTTTCACCTCTGATCTGGACTTGTAGTTAGATATTAGTGTACTACTTATCATTTTAGAAGATAAAACTTAACTGTAACTCTTTTTTTACTTGTAATGTGAAATGTCAAAGGTTGAAATACGTTATTAGTTAAAATACCCAATTGTATTTTTTCTTACACTATTATAAGTAGGATAGCTCTGAATTTGTGTATATTTTGTCTAACGCACCATTCATAAATTTGTAATGTTAAATTGCAAATATTTCCTACGAGTTTTAAAAGAAAACCCATTTAAATATTTTAATATAAAGTAACATTTGCTGCGAATAACAAAAATTAGTTTTAAAATTGATAATCATTAAATTAAACACATTAACTGTAATATTAGCTTCAATTTAGCAAAAAGTTTCTTAAAGTAAGTGTAATGTTAAGCCTACAGAACCATGGGATTGTGAATTAATTAATTAAAATTCCGTTTACTCAATTCATTTTCCTTTAAATGTGTACATATGCATCGAAAAAGATGCTTCGTAGTTTTCTATAGAAGGATTCATATGTAACTTACAATTAAATGTTCTTTTCAAAGAAATATTTTTAGTTTAAAATTTAAATCAACTGTATTATAAATACTTGAAAAGAAAATTTCTAATGATTTCAATTTAGAAATCTGAATTTAAAAATCTTAGTAATAAATTTAATAAATTTATATAAGGATTAATTTCAAATTAAATGGCACTGAATTCGTAAAGAGAAATTGAATAAACATTTTATTTTCCAGGTATTTTAAAACATCTAATAAAATAAGTTGCAAATAAATAATTTATTAACAAGCGCATCAGAGGTTTCTACTCAACCCTAAGGGTTTGTTTAAATTTGAGAAAGATTTCTATTGAATAAATTGTTTACTTACTGCAAAATTCTATTAAGCAGTGTTTGTAGTATCATAACATCTCAATTTTATTTACCACAGTTTGGGAAGTCAGTGTTATACTTAAACTACTTTGCATCTTCAATATAATTTTCCTCAAATAACATCTTCCATAAAAAATATTTAACCGAAAAAGCTTTTGGCAACAAAAGATAAATTAAAACTCTTACATCACACTTTTAAATTGGCTAAAGTATATTTTATGCTAAAATTTTTTTTTTTGCCTTGAATAAAAAATAAAAATAAATAGATGTCGGATTTTATTTCCTGAGCTTCGCTTATTATTTCGATTTTGTGAGCTAATGCAAATCAAATTGATTCTATTGTAAACAGCAACGTTAACCCATACATTAAAAATATTTTTATATAAACTAAGAAAATTTCTCTTATTATCAGATTTTAAAATTTTGCTTAAAATAAAGATATTTTCAGACTTTTACTATCAAAATGAATATTTCCTATTTTATATTTACTGATTCTAATATGAAATGTGTGTTAGACATATTTATATAGTATTATCTGAAATAATATGAAAGGTACATGAAGCTGAGTTAGCAGTCGAATTTTTACTGCCCTGGGTTTTGGTTCAGCTATTCGTGTGTTCGAACCCAACCTCGGCTGTGGATATTTATTGTAGTTTGGAAGCCCTTTTAAACTGCAGATTCTGGTCTAATTAACCTTTGTGTGTAAGCAATGACCGTTAATCCTCAAACAAACAGATTTTTATCAAGTACTATTCTTACAGGATCGCTTATTTATGGCAGTTTGAAATGATTTCTTTGTTCTTTTGATGATTTTTCTATTGTGCGTTTAAGAAAGCTCAGTATTTGAATTTCTTTAAATCAAGTTACACACAGTAAAATAGAATTCCTGGAGTTGAAATTCTTCTCTTATTTTATTCACACTATTGTTTGATGACTCCCATTAACTCGTTCAAAGCTGATGCCTGACTGATGGCCTTCCATTCACTTACTTTGGACATTTCTATTTCATCTGAAAATTGGTCATCTCAGTGTTCGATTTGTTACTACAGTTGAAGAGTTTAAACTTTAGTAGGAGCCTTTCGGAAAGACTGTGTTTAACCCTCTCTGAATTGAATCCGAAATATTTTTTTATGAAGATAGCTCTTCTAGTTCTAGGCCAAAGTGGTAGGACAGAACTATTTTAAAGATAGGTAATTCCTATCTATATACTTTCTGAATACACAATTTTCGGGATAAATGCTTGGAAGAATTTGGAATTTTCTATCTTTTTTACAAAATGTACCCCAGCAAAATTAAATATGTAGTTGCATAAAAATATTTTTGCGATTGAGTTTTACAGTTGGAATTATAAGTTTTAAATTTTAATAACAATTATGATATTTAGGAATAAAAATCCTATATTGAGAAATCAGTGTACTATATCAGAAGATGTTAAATTCATTAATTCCCCTGAATTTAATGAATTAATCTTAATGTTAAATTCATTAATTTCAGGAGAAGAAAATTTAATTAAAATTTTTCTGGAAATCTGATATACGGATTTATTTTTGCGCTAATATATATATTTGTAATAAAGGCATACATATATCTTATAATAATATAAACAATATGAGAATTTGGTTAAAAAATATGAAATATTACACCAAATATCTTCACACACAATATCAAAAAGCAGTTCATATAAAGAAAGCATATTATGATTAATAATATAAAATATGGAAAAGCAGTGGATCCCCAGAGAATAAAAATATGCAGACACTAAGAACAAAATAATTTTAAAGCTCTAAAAATGGATTAAATTGACAGTTCTCTTGAGAAAATATAAAAAAGTAACCAACAAAGTGTAATGAAAGACGTGCTTCAAAACCTGAAAATTAATGTGCGTATCTTCTTTTGTGTTCCTTAAAATATCAGTCAAGATATTAAAGTACATGATGTTTGTGTACTTTTGAAATTCGAATAGAAAAACTCTTCTACCCAAATGTTTTATTATAGTCTGCTTTAGGTGCCTTATATTTTTACCGACCTAATCCTCTAAGCACAGATAAGCACTTTGTTGTCATGAATCTTGGCCATAATCTGAGCTATCGCAAATAAGCTGTTTTTTGGAAAATCCTCAAACTTCTGAAAAAAGAAATCGAATCAATGCAAATATGCATTTGACAATTTATGAAAACAATATAGTAGGATATAAATCATATAACTTGAAGAAAAAATTAATCTCTTCTCTTAAAAATCTAGAGGTTACTTGTTAAGTAAATCATTCAAACATTTTGATTTTTTTCTTTTGCATTGAAATATTTTTTTATTAATAACTGCAAGTTTCTTGAAATTTAGACACTTTTGATAATTGAGTGTTTAATGTTATATGTTTTATAAGAGAGTCAATAGATATTTTAAACATAATATGAAAAAAGTAGAAGGAAATCTGCATTCCTTACATCATATTTATATTTAAATAAATTTTATGTCGCACACGCACATTACTACATTGCTATTTATAAACATTTTGTAAAATCTTATGCTAAAAAAATTTTATAAATTTTATAAATTATAAATTTTATAATATTTATAAACATACTCAAACTTTTTAGTAAACCGTTTAACAAAAATTATCCACACACGTTAAGGATGGAGTGATATTACATTTACAAAATCAAATTTGATCTTTAGAAAACAAAAATAAAAAGTTTGTGCTTTAAAATCCATATAAGCAGGCTCTAGTCAAACAAATTTTCTCGATATTTTTTTGCAATCATGCTCAATATTATATTAAGTAGATGCTCGTTTTAAATTCCTAAAATAGACGCTGTAATTAATAACAGGAAGTGATTGTTTACAATAATAAAATGAATCACTCAAAAATAGTACTTTAACATATTTTGCGTAATTAAATATTTCCATTAAGCTTAATTTGTAATCAATTAAATAAAATATTGGTCATTAGTTTTTTTTTTTTTTTTAGTTTTATTTTACTGTTATGTTTTATTTCTATTTTTTTATGTGTATTTAAATTAATTTTGCTGATAAAATTTAAAAACCAAACATTTTTCTTTATTTATTTGCTTATGCGATTCTTAATTAAACGCAGGGAAATTCTTTCCAGAAAAGGCTCCCAAAATAAGATGCAATTGAGATGTCTTTCGTTCAGTTCTGTTGCCCAAAGTATTAATCAAAAGGAGGAAAAAAAAATAAAATGTTTTCCTATCCCAACTGAAGTTATCCGGATGGTTTGATGATCCTCTCGGTGTTTCGAGAAAATCCCTCTGCAGGAGGGGATACTATCCAGCGCCCTCTGTGCCGATCCGGAGGAGAGGATCACTGCTCTTGGTGTGGCAGTAAAGCGGAGGGCGCAACAGGCTACAGCATCCCTGCATCTTCCCTGCCCGCTCCCTATCTCACCCCTTCTGTCAGTCACGAGTGTCATGTCCTGCAACCATCGGAAGTCGGATTACTCGTTGCAACTCGATCCTCGGAGGATTGACATCCAGTTACGCCTTCTACCGTAGGCATCCCGCCACACGAGGAAAACTTCACGAGCTTATCCTGATGATGCATTCCGCTCCAAAAAAACTTCAAAAAGATGCAATTGTTGTCAAATCGGGCCGCAGACTCTGGTAGAAACTTCTAAGAACGTATCATGGAAGCTTACTTTAAACATATATCAATTCCTTGCCGTATTTACAAATATATTTTAGTGGCGTAGATAAATTTTCACTCTTTTAATCGTTCGAAAAAAAGATTTAAAAAAAAAATAAAAAAATATATTTTATATCGATGTCCAGTAGGTTGTCATTTGCAGGACGTTTAAGAAAAATGACCACCTGTAATTTAAACTTGATGTTAATTGTCCAATTGTATCTGTGATAAATGTAGTTTCTTTCTTTCCTGTTGCTAAACATACCATCGTGTTTAAATAGTATTTAAAAGTAAGTTGAACTTGATTGGATCCCCTTTTTAAAGTAATCTTGAATAAAGTCGGTAGAATTCTTTCGAAGCTCGTCAGTTTTTATTTTTTTTCCTGGATTTTCTGTGATAATTTCCATTCATTTAACAACGTTGTTTTATGAGCTTTTTTCCGTGCCTATCACAGCATCTGCGAACTTCCTCAAGACACTAGTTTTCGTTACACTTTAAAAGCTTCTTTAAAGTGTTTTTAATAAAGAGACGTTTAGCATAGTATATTGTATAAAAGTCAGTTCTAACATATCAGTGCTCACTTGTTAAGACACCTCCCAGACAAGAGGGATAGGAACTTCTTTGGATCAAAGTAAAAAATGGTTTTCTTTCCTTTAACCCCCCACACATCAGCTTAGAATTCTAACCCTGACTATGATTTAGTTTCAGCATTCCGAATTCATTATTCACTCGAGAATTAAATGAGAATATTTTAATATGTTTTTCTCCACTTTTATTATTATTCTTCTAAACTCAGCCTTTTGCATGAACATATCTTTCCAACTCCCCTTCATATCAATTTATTAACTACCTTAGAAAACATTTTCTTCGAGTTTTGCGAAAACAATGTACGGAGTAGTTTCACAACATTCCGGGGCCCGGGCCCGAGTCAGACCAAAAACTTTTACTCCCCAAGCTTCTACCGAGCAGCCCTCTTACGATTCGTCCAAGAAAACTCCCCGCAACTGCTTTCGGCAGTTCCTCACTTTCCTCAGGAATGCCTGGTATGGAATCACCGAACCCAATGGTAAGAGTGCCATGAATATCTCATTACATAACTGTAGATGCTAATAAGTCAATTCATTTTTCAGATCAATTCTATGCATAAACTGAAATTATGATAAATGTAAATGTAAATCTAGTAATTTATTATGCATTAGTAGGAGAGAGAATGCGACACAAATCTATCTCTTAATGCTTTCAAACGAATAGGGATGCAAAATATTCATTTAATTTTTCAGACTAATATTATTTTGATAAAGAAATTACGATGCATATAAATGGAAAATTACATTATGATAGGAATATAGTTTTGAGGGGTAATATATCAAACAATGGTAAAATTTATACAAACATCTCATTATTGAATTGAGGGGAATGCAGATATAAAATAATGACCTTATTTTAACTAAAGACTGAAAATACGATGTAAAAATGTCAACTAACATTGTGTGTAAATATACATATACATATATATATATATATATATAGTTTTATGCACAATAATATCTTCTATAATGGTAATAATATAACTGAAGTATATTGAACCTTGATAAAAATCGATACAAAAAAATTTGCTTAGTTTTTCCGTTTAATTTCACTGAAATTCTTGGACAAAAGATGCGTAAAATATAAGATCATATTATAAATTCAACATAGTTTTATATGCTAATATAGCATACAATACTAAGAATTATCTCATTGCAGAATTTAAGTAAATAATTTTGCAAAATACTCATCTCTATTATTTTACATTACTTTTTCAGAGTGAAGCTACGATATATAAATATCAAATATAAAATAGAATTATAGTAAAATTATAATATTTTTGTATAACAATATATATGTATATATATACAAATAATACTTAAAAAAATTTTAGACATTTTAGATGTTCATTTCCTAAAACATCGTTTTGCAGATATGATTTTGTTTTTCTATTTTACAAAAATTCATAATTTATTTTTTCTTATACTTATTATAAATGTAAGGCATTTTACACTTATTAGAATTACTTTTGGCAGCAAAATTTTTAAGTTAATGAATTTATAAAAGTTATTTATCTTTTTTAGAATTTTATTGATTTTTAAATCATCGCATGTGAAATTCGGTTGAACTAATTAAAAAGTATTTTTTAGCTGTTATTGTAACATTTTTGAAAGATTCTTAATTTTAGTGTGCAAATATATATATATATATATATATACACTTTGTTTTTGAACAATATTTTCTTTGTATAAAATAACAAAATTGTTAATTTCAACCAAATGTGAAGCTATATATATTTGTTTTCGTAAATAAGTAATTAAGTAATTACACTGCTTTCTTGCGATATTTAAAATTAATGATAAATATTAACTTTTTGCTTTCTTATGTGGTTTATTGAAATATTAATTCATATTTTGTTTAAACTCAAATCAAAAATATTTTTTATATTAAAAGTATTTTGTTTGATTCAAAATGTTTACATTACAGATTTATTAATTAGAATTATATAACGAGTCTAATAAGTCGTGTAAAGGATTTTTGTATATGTTTATCAACACGTTTATATTTACATTCAAAATTGTTAAGTGTTGTAACTCACAGATACTTGAATATTTTCATTGAATTTCTTGAAACTTTTCGAAATTTGTTAAAAACATTAATTTTTTTTAAGATTTTTACTGATATATTAACCATTATTTGCATCATTCTTTATAAAATAATCTTGTTGTATATATTCTGCATTTTATGTTTAATTATATTTTTTAATTAAATTTATAGTAAAATAATGATTTGTCGTTGGAATCATAGCACATTTGTTCTTTACTGTTATAAAATGTGTAGTTTTAAAAATATTTTTTTTATAACCGTAAAACGTATCTCTTTTTCTCATTGAAAAAGAAAATTAAAAAATTTGTTTTACAGTTGCTAACAGAAAATATTTTTAATATTTTCTATTGTTAAATATAAAACACATTTTTTTTATTTTCTTTTCATTTTAGAAATGTAAATTCATAACAGAAATTTTAATTCCAGAAATATTAAGCTCATTCTCATAAATATTTTGCTATTAAAATTAGACAGTTAATTACATATTATATCTCTGATTTATAGTTAGCAAAAAAATTTGAAAAGAAGATTCATAGAATGTGCTTTAAATAAAAAGATATTTAAAGTCAATTAAGTATAAAAATTACAATGAATAGATATTTTAAATAATGCATGAATATATATTTTAAATAATGCATGAATATTTTGCCTAATTTTAATAAAAATAATATTTGTTTTTAAATCAAGAAATTTTCCTCGAATAAGTATTTGAGTTCAAAAATTGTTTGAATTAATACTAGTATCATGATTGGGAAAAATATTTTTCTTTATATTATGCTTTTGATAATAGGACAAGTTATAAGCCACATTATTTATAAACACAGATTATATGATTATCGATTTCAAAATTAATCAAGATCATTGCTTGAAAGTCTGGTACATAAATTAAATTTTGATTATTTTTAAAGTAATTAGAATATTATTAATATTTATTTAGTACCGAGTAAAAACTTCGACTTATTAGTATAATCAGCAAAGAAGTATTCACTTAGAGTGAAATTTTTATTTAATTTCATGAGAAATATGTTTCCGATCACTATTTTATAAATGTCACTAATATTTTATAAATGCAATATCACTATTTTATAAATTTCAAAGGTATCCATTATGCAATTAATAATTTTTTTCCTTAGAATGTGAATTAGAACGGAAAATGTATAAAGACTCAACACAATTTATAAATTTAAAATTATTTTATCGCACAAATCGTATGCCCATTCATACATTCGTAGCTTATTACATATGATGCACCTTTTATAACACCAAAAATAGCAATCTAGATTTCGGCTTCAACTATTAACGCACATAAAATATTTGATTGTATAGATTTTATTTTCATAGTATTAAATATGAAGCAAACGAGGGAGATACTGTGAAGGAAATAGTTAATCCAACATGTGGGGAAAAATTTTACTGAATGCCATTTTTTAATTTAGTCTTTGCTGAATGTTTTTTCGATATCAAAACTTAAAAAAATTCATAAAGCACAATGCAAAGCATAAACTTTAAAAATTAGAGTTTTTTAAATGATTTTTTTATTCTTTTGCTCATTTTAAGATACTTCGAAGAAAAGATTACATTAAAAAACAATTAAACGCTTAGTAAAAATGTTTATAATTTAGGAGGGAAGAAGTTCTTTATTTTGTGTGAAATGAAAATTTGGATATAAAATCATCAGAGATTAATTATATTAACTGTTTTTAGTAAAACAATTATAAGCCCAGTTTTCTGTCAATTTAAAAAAAACCATCTTATTTCGAGAAATTTTCATATTTACGAAATTTGTTACTTTTTCATTTAGTTTTAAATTAATAAATTTGTAATGTATTAAATAAGAAAAACATAAAATGCAACATACATTTACTTTGTGATAAATAATTTTTAAAATATATATTAAATATTTTAATGATGTTTGATCACAGAAATTTAAACAATACATTTTAAAGTTTGAAACTTATTTCAAGATTGCCTTAAAAGCTTTTATTTGAGCCTTCATTTTTACAAGATAAAAAATTAAACATGAATTAGTTACTTAAACAGCTCCAGTTTTGTGTAACAAAAGTATTAATCAAGATATATTAAATCTAATCTTTAAATATAGTTGATTCAACAAACACATTCTGGAAATTAATCTTTCCAAATTATTGTTACGATATGGTTAATAAAATACAATTTCTAGGCTAAGCAGCTTTATTCATGGAAATAAAATTATTTCCTCAAGTGGCTAAAAGTAAACAAAAATAACAAATAAGCTTATTATATTCTTCACTTCTTTAAATGATAAAATTTAAGACGCTTATATTTAATGAAAATAATCATTTAATAATTATTGATTCAAACACAAATGCTTTCAGTAATTACCATTTGGGTTAAAAATCCTTTTAACAAAATTCTCTCCTTTCTTCCTTCCTTTTATTTACGACGTTTGATTTTCAGATTAAATATTATTTTTCTATTTGTCTTTTACTCCGGGAAATAAATGTATTGCATTATCTTCCCTCAATTGATTGGCATTGATAAAATTTATTTCATTTTTAATAAGTGAATTTCAAATCAAAATAGATTTGAAATATTCGTTGTATTTTATTCTATGTGAAGATGACTTATGAACAAGATTCTTTAAGATTATCAGAATGTAAAAATAAAATAATTTGTGTAGTAAATTTCGCTGCATTAAATATTTATTACAAAACTTGTAAAAATCTAAAGAAGTGTATCAATTTTATTGTAAGAATTTAATATTTTCATAACTTTCTATTTTTTTAAATCAAAGATACTTCAGTTTTGACAATGCTTCTTAATTTAATTTTGTGAAGTTGTGTGATATTTCCCCCAAGTAATAGTTTTTGTCACAATATATGGATATTGGGTATGCATCAGTTTAATATATCTACACATTAGTCAACTTTGAATTAAATTTGTTGCAAAATGGAATGTTCTAAAGTTATGTTGTTTAAAGAATTAAAAATCAAACACGAGAATTGGATTTGCAATTTGAAATGAACAAGGAGTTCAATTATTCGTATTCCGTAACTCCGTTTTCAACCCATGGGACTAAATCCCAATACATCCAAATTTAATTTTTGAGCCATGCAAATAAGCGTGCAGAATTTCCAAAATTTTTAATGTTGAAAATTTTGATAATTTACTAAACCTGCTGAAAACATTTATGAATGTATAATTAAATATATATGAATAAACAATTTTTTATCTTCAAATTTACTTTTTATTTTATCAGAGTTTTTATAAAAAAGGAGTGACTAAAATGATTTACTTTTTGTCACGCCTTTTGATATTTAATTAACATTGCATTGTTGATAAAATATTAAAGCCACATATTGCAATTTACTTCTTTTCGATATTTTGGAATTTTAAACTTGGATCGAATTTCTTTCTCTATTTTTATCTGAGAAGGGTGCAAAGATATGTTATACATCTTCTCCGTTTATTGCTCTTATGTGAAGTTTGTCACGTCATTTAATGAAAATAAAATCTTTTGCTACAAATTAAATTTTGTAACTACAAAAGCTAAGGCACTGAACAAATCTTATATATTAAACAATTAAAATATCAATATATATATTGTTACAATGGTACTTTAAATGTAAATTTCTGGGTCAAATATTTATATTTTAAAAGATAATTTTTTTTAAATATTGAATGTATTTTACTTTTTATATAATTCAGGTATCTAATGTCAAAAATTAAAACAATAGGCTTATTACTGTGTCAAATGCCAATACTCTACGAGATAAACATTTAAGCTTAGTTTTCTTAATACTATAAGCATATAGACTATAAATTCAAAGTTTATTGCTTATTTAATAATGATTTTTACAAAATTCGAATCAAATCTCAGGTACTAATTTTTACATATTTACATAAGGATATATTGTCAATTTTTTAATTTAATAATAATTTTTTAATTTAATTTTTTAATTTAATAATTAAAAATAGCTATAATTCAAGATTTATAAAAACACGAAATACTAACAAACAGGATAAATTAGTAAGCGTTTAGCATAACTAAATAACAAGCTTTATTGCATGTTTAAAAAATCAAAAATATTTATAATTCTTTATTTTTTACCCTTATCAAGGCATATATTCTTATATAAATTAATATTAGATTACACTTTATTTTACATCAACCAATAATTTACAACTATAATTAAATTAAGTACAGTATATAGTTTTAAATATAGTTTCTTCTTACATTAATTATTTCTTTGAAAGTTGAGTAATCTTAAAGAAATTTCTTAAATTAAAACAATCTTAAATTAAAGGGATTCTAAGAGAGATAACAGTTAAAGTTTCTACTTTAAATAAAAATGTTTTTTTTCCTAAAGAATAAAATAATCTGTAACTAGAAAGATTTTATTCTTTAAAGTAGTATCTGATAACCATTTACGATGGCGTAAAAATTATTGTTCATACAAAACAATAATTGCTGCAAAAAAGGATTAAAACATTCAAGATAAACAAAATCTAGAAAATTATTTAAAATGATACTGCGTATATTTAATTTGATGTAATAAAAGAAATACGAAGTATTATTTTCAAACATGGGAGTTTAGATAAACATAAGAAAAAAATATTTTAAGGAATTATATAGAAGAAATATGTAAAAACATTATATTTATAGATTTTTGCAAATATTTTTTTAATTTCCTGCCTTTTTTAAATATGATTAAATAAAGATGTTTGAGAAAAAACTTAGGATAATTACCATAAATTCACATTTATCTGGTTTTATATTTCTCTCACTGGTATAATACTTTTTTTGCATTTTAATTGATAATTTATGATTTTATTATTATTATTTGAAAACATTCAACTGAAGATTTTAATGTTATGTAACATACATGTTATCATTTGAAAAAATTTGGAATTTGGAAACTATTATTTGATGCACTTTGATAAGAATTTGTAAGCGGACATTTTTTATTCAAATTATGATCTATTAATTTGTATGTGTAACTTCCCTAAAGTAAACAAAATTAATCAAACTGTTAAGTTTTTAACAACACATAATCTAATTTTTTTCATTAGATCAAACGTCATTTTTTTCTAGGTTATATTTAAGATTCTACTTCTAATAATATAAGATAATAATAAAGTTAGGATAATAGATTTTTTTTTAATATTTAGAAGCATGGGAAATGTTTTTTGTTATATAAATAATGAGCTTTTATAATCAAAACGCTTAGCATCAGATTGCAATAAAATTATACGATTTTAGCCACTAAGGAGTAACAAAAGATAGATATTGGGGTTTTATTTACTGAATGTTTCTAAGTCATAATGAGTACTTGGAAATGTTCAAAGAATTCAATTCACAATAAGTGCTCAAGAAACCTTGGATTTACCTTTTTTTGTTAAATCATTAATTATAATAATCAGTATTGAATATCACAGCAGATTTGAATACTCTTTTTTTAATAAGCCCCGAAGTAAATTTCCATGTATAAGGTCTCAAGAGTTTTCAATTTCTAATTTCTATACACGCTGCATTTAAAACTGAATCTGTTTCTCTTATAATATTTTTACAGTATTAGAACTTTTTATAAATTATTTGGTACTATGTTCTCAATTTTACTTTAAAAGGCTGTGAATTGAATATTGACAACAAATATTTAAACTAGTTTTTTTTTTCCTAAGCAAATCAAGTAATGTTGTATTAGACAATAAAATTAACAGATAAGGATAGAGCGAAAAATATTAAAAGTAGACTGTATTCAAGCTAGGAATTCAAGCATAACATTTAATGAAAAATTGTGACTATGCCTTGATGCAGAAATTTAAATTCAAACAACTCTCTTGAAACAAATGACGCAATTACGTATTGAATGAACAGTATTCTATAACTTAACTGTCTAAATGTCTTACAGGCATGTTTCTCTCGGCTTGAACTTCGATTCCAAAAATATAAAAATCATTAAACAAAGACTATTATTAGATTTTTTTTCTTGATTGTTTGAGTAAAAGAGAATTGTTGTTAAATTGGATTAACGAGATTTAACGAGATTTGATTTCACGGTATTCACTACTTCTAATAAAACAGATCTAAATATGTTTAAATACTAAAGTACATGACATTAAATAAATTGCCATGAGTCATACGTTTTAGATAATAAAAGATATTTAACTTAATACGCAACTTTTTGACTGTTTTAGTTATAAGACTGTGTTAAGAGATATATTAGGATTTCGTGTGAATTTCTTTATAATGTCTTTAATAATAAATACTTATCGATCATTGTCTTCATTTCGTTAGAATTATAATGGAACAATATCTTTGTCTGTAGGACAGTATATAAAGTACTATATGGATGCTTTCATATACGCTTGACTATAACTTATCCTTCAAGGGTATTAAAAATCAGCATGTTTTAAAATTTCATAACATTATAACATCACTTTTAAGGAAAATGATTAACAAGGAATATTTTTTATAGTAATTTGTATTGGCGTGTAGCGATACGAATTTTAGTAATACATGTGCATTATTCTCCTTTTTTCACAAATTAAATTATTATTTATGATTATCAATACTTTTTTTCGAAACCATGAATAATTGTTTTGAGTATTTACACATGTAAGAAACCTTTTACTCTTGTTTCGATTTTAGTGTGAAACCATTAATCTAAAATATTCACGAAATTTAATCTGCAGCATCCTATCTATTTTTACTGTTCCATCAGAGGATGAGAAAATTAGCCAATTAATTATGTTTTTCTAATCCTAGAAGAAACGAAAATGGAATCTTAAGTTATCTAGATAAAATGATTATTTTTCAATGGTATTTGAATTACAGGTTTTAAATATACAGGTTTTTATTAAAATTTCTGTAATATATTAATTACTATATAATTTTTAAAATTTACTTTTTATAAATAATATAATTGATTTTAAAAATTAGATGATATTTCTTTTTTAACATTAAATACATGTTTAAAAAGGTAATGAGTTGCTCATCCTTCAATTCTAAATCTTTGATCATAGCTGATTTTGATCAAAAATCACAACTCAAATATTTATACAAAGAACACAGAACTTTTACCAATTACTCTAAAACTTTGACACAGAAACACATCTTGAGTCAAGACCGATCATTAAGGAATAGTAAACAAAAGTGAGGGTATAAAAGAATTTTTAAAAAAATTCACTTATATTAAAAATTCTTTGAATTGAAATACTTGAGAAAGACCTTTAACTTCAAATGCATAATTTCGAGGTGCATGCTTTTAAGACAAATTTTATTTAATGTATAGCTGAATTACGATTTACTCAGGAAAACATCGCTAAATTTACAATTTAAATTAAACATATTTTGACATATAATAAAGTTAAATTAAATACACATATATGCAGTTATTCAAAAAATGTATTTGATTGATATTTGCTTTCTTTCAAGTTTCATTGCTTCATACAAATTGCTTCAATTATAAAACAGTTGAAAATCTAATTTATTTATTTTCTTACTTGAGATTTGATGTTGGTGAATCCTGAAACATGAACTGTCATGTGTTTACTTGTTGTTAAATCGTGATCTGCGAGATCTTTTATGACTCTATTACTTAGAAGTTTTATCAATTCATGAATGACATCTATAACTTTGTTATAAGGGCAGAATGCATTGCTATTATCCATTACCGTAGCACTTGAAATTTTTTGTTTTCTTTATAACTGCGCAAGAGTGTTGAGAAAATATATAGATCATAATCAAAGAACAAATTATAAAATTTACCTTTGATTAACATAGTTTTTTATTTTTAATTATTCTTTTAATTCACTATTACTAATTCTAATTTAAAATCTAAAACAACGGGAACATTATGCAGTGAAATTTCCATAAATATATTTCAAATGATCTAATGTCGACTATATTTTATTGCTGAATATTTAGGTTATACCCTAAGACTACGGGAACACTATGCAGCCTTATGCAGCACAATAAATATTTATCAGTTAAAATATACCCTTTCACCGTAAAAAATTATACTCTCCAATACACTTGAACGAAAGTGTTTCGTTCAAAAATCTTTATCATATCTTACTAATTCAGTTAAAGTTAAATCATTAACTTTTTCAAAATATCCACATCTTCTAATTGAACTAATAGCTGAATGATTAGCGTTTTAGCATTCTGCTAGATGCAGGTTGCTATGAGTTTGACTGACACAGCTGTTTTGTTTGAAGCAGTTCGGAATCCACTTTGAGCTGTAAGTTCCGGTTGAATCAGCTTATGAGAGCAATAGTGACTAAAGGGATATAAGCAAACTAATCCAATCATCATCTTTTAAAACTTAAATCTTGCCCATATTTTGACCGTAAATAATTAACTAAAAAAGAAGGAAAACGAATGGATGCTAGTAACTAAGTAGACAGCACTTTATCGTCAGTTCAACAGTTAGAATATACTATTTCTTTCAAGGGTACATATGTTTGTTGTTGTTAGGAATTCATTTTAAAACTTAGATCCTAATAAAATTAAATCTCTAGTCCAAACAGTTATTGTAAAACAACAAACTAAACCAAAATTTTCTTAATTCACTTCTTTATGTTACTGGCTCGTTTGCCAAGTGACAATTCAATACAAATTTTACACACAAATAATCAGTTACTCATTGTGATTGATATCAGTTACTCATTGTGCTTGATATCAGTCCCTCATTGTGCTTGATATCAGTAACTCATTGTGCCAAATATTGTAAATGAAGAATCGAATCAAGCAACTATTTTACAAAAATAAATAATTTTCTTTTCAATAGTGAAACAATTACTCATAGAATTTTTTTTTGTATCTTGCGTATTGAATGCACTCTATTAATTTCTGTGGAGACATATTTTCTATATGAAACCAAATTTCCAATATTCATTTCTTTATTCTTCATCATATTAAACCCAATATTGTTTCAAAATCTACCTCCAGTTTAATTTAGTTAGTGAAATATTGTTCACACAAATATTATTACTAAAGATATAATTTATCCTTCTAACTTTTTTCAATTGTCTCCTAAATGATGCCCTTTCATAAGTCTGCGTAAAGAAAAAAATAATTTTAGTGTGAGCAAAAAGCCATCATTTATAGGTTTTCAAAAAATTGTTTAGTTGTTCATCTCACACTTCTATTAAATATTTAATTAAATAAATGTTTAAATTATGTTATTGAAATAATTTATAAATAACACATAAGTATTGTAGTGTATCGATTTTTTAAAATCTAGATAATGTTTTTTGTTCTAAGACATTTTGCGAATTATTTAGCCAGAGATATTAATATCTTTATGTTGCACGTTTCTTTTTTAATAATTTAATTATTCTCCTCTAATCTAAAATAAATACTACACATTTATTTTTTTTCTAAGTCAACATGCACTTAGGATTTAATATTCAGCGAAAGGGGCGAAGGTGATGACATCCTTCATACATAGCGGTGTAAGCATGCATAGCGGTGTAAGCTGGCTTCAGACTGTACCTTTTAGTTGAAGGGATTGGAATATTCGCTTATCACCAAGTGTCCATCATAAAGTACATCGCAATGTCAATGATTTATAAAATCTCATAGTATTTCATAATCTGAACTAAACAGTGCAGTTATCTGCGACAAATTGAAATAAATATTTCCCTTTGTAGCATTTGGATATTCCAAATGAATGTAAATGCCCTGAATAGCAATATCTCCGTTGAACACACCTATGCAATTAAATGATTTTCTTTTCATGACACTCCATTGGTATCTGGATTGGAGTGACAGTTATTACAAGAGAGAGAGCTGAAATTAAATCAAATGTATCTCTGTTTCGAGATAGACGATTTATTCTAAAGCTGCGCTAGAGTGAGAGAGAGAAAGTATTGTGGCAGTTTTATTGATCTCCCAAGTGGAGTACTTCGAAGAATGTATGAAATATTCTGAGTATGTATATTAAATAATAAAACTCAAAAAAATAAAACATTTTTTTTTCTCTGAAAGTATGCCATGAGAACAAGTTTTGACCATAAATAACATTTTCTAGAGAAATCATTTTTATTCTAATTCTTAAAATTCTAATTGAAATAAAATTCTACATTCATTAATTTTATTGCAAACATTATAACCTTTAGAATCCATAACTTCATTGTAACATGACACAATAGTTCGTTAAAAATAGAGCTCTTTGAGGTCCCCTTGCTAAATGTAATACGTAACTGAATTTTTAATCAATAAAATTACTGACAAATTTGGAATAATAATAATTGATAATTAAAATACTTAAAAATTAACAGAATTTTAAAATATTTCAGTAAACGATCACGGAACCATATTTTAGATCTAGAAATATTTAAGGAGGGACCCAGGAGATTACATTTTCTAGAAGGCCTCTTTAAGCAATGATGTTTTTAACAAATGGTCGAGTGTTCTCAGCATGTTCTGTATAGCTAAAGATGCGGGCTTCAGCCTAATAGCTATGGAACAATAGGAAACAGATTTATCCAGTGAATGCGTCGGACATTAGTTGGTTCTGTATATTAAGACTTCAGATTGTTACCCATTGTTTATGAAAATTGCGCCTGGAAGGAATGCCTTGGATATAAAAATAGATCCTTGCAACTATTTTTACCTGTTAAGATTTTCCACAGTACAATATCAAAAACTGATTACTAAGCTTTCGCATACGTTGCAACGTGATGTAAATCTTTGATAAATTTAACACTCAATCACACAATTTTTCTAACTGAATAAATTCAGTGTTAAATTAAGAAATAGTAACTTTCTTAAATACTTCCCTGTCGAAGTAAATCAAAGAATGCTAATGAGTATTGACATTTCAGTATGTGAAAAACGGATTATTCTTACTAATAAGGTCATAAATCTTCATATATTACGTGTGCTATTAAAATGCTGAAAAGAAACAACTTACAATTTTAGAATTTCCGATTAAAAAGAATATCATATTCGATTTAATACTACAAATAGAAGGTAAATAACATTTCGAAATAATCACACGAAGTCGAAATGAATATTGTTGAATGTTATTTGCTATTTTAAAGGTCACTCTAATTCTGTACAATGAGTTATTGTCAGAGATCTGAAATACAGTCCTCAAAACACCCCCGGGAATATTTTACAAGCAGCTGAAAGATATTTAATATCCACAATCGATATTTATGATTACTCTTGAGATTGAAAAGGTGAACGATAACACCAACCGTCTGGTTAGGTACAATTTGTATCCAAACGAAATTGAATACCCTAACTGTCGAAAGCAGTGTAACAGAAGAAGAGTCTTCTGTGATAAAACACGTTTCCAGATGGGCAAGAATATTGTAATAATAAAAATGCCATTTTACAGTAGCTTTTTCTATCCCAAAAATATTGTATTTTTTATTATTCAACTTAGAATATATATCTTTGGATTATTTGATCATGTTGAAATTCAACTTAAATAAAAGAAAATCAACAATATAATTTAGTACTATCTGTTTTCAATTTCAAATTAATATTATGCTACAATATGCAGCGATGCATATAAAAGGTTCAATACATATAGTATGTACATTTGTTGATGCTATCAATTTATTGCACTTGTCAAACATCACGTTTTCAAAAACCTAAAATTGATAGTTGTGATGCATTTAAGTAAACTTTGATCATACTATTTTGATAATTTCAGTATTCTTTAACTAAAAATATTTATTGAATAAAATAACATTTAGATATTTAAATATTGAATTCTAAATGTTATTTTTGTTTCGTTTTCATTAAAATTTATTAAATTTTTAAAACTCCTATACATGACTGCTTTTTTATTTGATTAGATTTGGAAATTTTTCTACCATTACATATTTTCAACATTTTATTTAATTTTTATTCTACCATTCTAATAAATTTTAAATAAAGTATTTTGTTACCTAATTTATTTTTGATATTAAAATTAAATGGAAATATTTTTGATATTTATTAAACTTTATTACTTAATAAAAAAATTGCAGCATTGAAAAAAATTTACAAAAAACCTTTTTAAACTTCTAAAATTAAAAAAAAATAATAATAATTTTTTTGAATATAAAGCATAACATTGCATTAAAAATAATAACATTACTTATATTTCGGAAATGAAAATCTAATAAAATAATGTAAAATATATATAAGACCGCACAAGAAAAATAAACTTCAGGAAAAACATTTTAGATAGTAAAATATTTTTCTCAAGGAGTCGTAAAATAATATGAATTAAATATTTCTTTTGAATTCCCTTAAAATATAAAGATCATAGTGAAATACAATCTATTTTATTCCTATAGGCAAAAACTTTCATCAGTGATTTTTTTTTTATTTAACTTTTATCACTTAAGCCAGGGAAGAAAATGAGCCAGGAAAGTATTTTCTACCCTGTCTGCAGCCCCCAGCTAAAATATTTTTGTGATCTTACGAAAAAAAGAACAGCTTTTTTTTTTCAAACCAACACTAAAAGACAGTTAGTAAGTTACTGTTGACCGCTTTGAATTTTATGGGTTTCTAAGGCATTCCTGAAAATATTTCCACCTCAGAAACTTTCATAGGATATAAAAGTAGCTTTCTTAATTTAAGAAATGTTCTTGAGATTAAGAAAACTTAATTACAGAAAAAAATTGTGTTGATCAAGTCCATGAATTATTTCCCTTTACTGATCAATAAATTTAGATTAATGTATATCTTTAAAGAACATAGCTGTTACAAATATTTTTCGAGGTGTCTATAAATAGTATCACTCTTGAGAATAACTAGTTTAACAACAAAAGCTGTTCAAAAGAATTGTGTTACATCCTTTCCTGTGATATATTTTAGGAAGAATTTCGATAAATCATGTCTCAAATTCATGTGAACAAGGAAAAGTATATGGAAAATAACTTTGCTACATCCCCAACTGCCAAAAGCAAAATCATTTCTCAAGATTGGTGGAATCCTTCCTCATTGTTTGTGTCGCATAAAAATTGTTTCGATCTCTTTGTTATTCAATCTTGTTTGGATATTTTTATTGCTCAGTACTGATTGGTCAACGTTGGTTTGATCTGGGAACTCTCCAAAGGGTGGTTTAATACTATTTGGGAAGAATTTTCCGGAACATTTTCCTGCACTGTTTTTCAAGATTTTATGCAAGTAGGTAGGTTTTGTTTTAAAACAAATGATTTCATTCTTGATATACCTTGCTGCTCCCATTTGATCCTTACCTCTTTGTTTCTTTATTTTTTAAATATTGCTATTTTTCTCATTTGCTATTGTATATATTCATTAAAAAATTTAAGATTTAGCACAATAAGTAATCAGAAAGGATCTTAAGCATTTTTGTCTTGAAAACTAAAGGTTAAAAATGACTTTATAACTCAGTTGGGATCTATTAATTGATGTATGTTTTCAGCGCTATGATATTAAATTGGAACCTTAAAATAAACATGAATTCTGAGTGCATATTTAACATTCATAGATTTATTCTGGGACTTTTTTTTATTCAAAGAAATTTCACATGTGTACGGAAAATTTTAATATATTTATAATCACGTAACGTAGACTTGTATGAAATTTTTATTTGGTTTATAATATCGTCACACATCAGATCTCTCATTCTCTAGTCTTCAACTTCTGCACAGTTAGAATTTAAAATTAATGTTGATTATAATTTATATGCCTAAGAATTATTTTTGTTAATGCTCAAGATGTCAAAAATAGAAAAAATGCTAAAATAAAAAAAAAAAAAAAAGATTTTGCTTTTAACAACTTCTGAATTATTAGTCACTACTTAATTGTGTTTATATCTTATTGAAATCATTTACTTACCTAATTATATTTTTAAAGCAAACATTTTATTGACTAAGCATAAAATATTTAAAGTATAAAATAAAATAAATTAGCAAAACTAAAACAGATTATTGTAATAAGGCCAAATAAATTAATTTATGTACCTCCTGTCGAAATTAATGGCAAATTCAAAGATAATTGATAGTTTATTTAGAAAAATAATCTTTTGATAAATTGTAAAACAATAGTTCATTTTATGCTCATATTGCGTATATTCTATTTACTTAGATTAAATTGATACAATTTTCAAAAGCAAAGAGTAAAGTTTTTTGATCAATCAGATAGTAATTCTATAAGATAAGTCAATTTTTTTTAATCCAAGTTTCAAAAGTTAGTTAAAATTCTTGCTGATATCATACATTTAAAACGTTTATCAGATCACATTAAATGATCATTTGTTAGTGGAAATGATCATTACACTTATACGAAATATTCTGTAAGCAAATAATAGCATTATAAGCACTAGTTCTTAACAAATACCATTAATCTAATTTTTTTAAGAAAATCAAATTATAAATTTTTCATTCCAGTTTCATAAATAACTTAATATTTTTAAGCTTATAATTAAATTTCATAATGAATTATTTTCAATAAACTATTATGATTAAAATTTACTCACTTGAGACCGAAAATGCTCTTAAAAGATTTATCTTATAAGTTTTATTTTTTAAATATTCGCTGATTTCTTGTTTTACCTTGAAATGTATGGAAAATAATTCATTTTAAATGAAATAATTTTACTGTTTTATTCTCTTAGTATATTATCGTTTATGTATATCTTATATATATGATATAAGTATATTACATACGTTTATTATCATAAACGTTAGTATATCATAAACGTATATTATATACGTTTATGAAATAATTTGGTTGGCTGATGTTAACATTATTATGAGAAGAAATTAGTTATATTATGAAATACAATAGATGAAAGTTTATTAAGCTTCATTTAATAAATTGTTTTATTAAGAATGGCTCTAAAAATAAAAAAAAACTGTCAAATCGGAGTCGATGAGTTGTAAAATAACATTTAAATTTCATTGAGCTTTTAATTTTGAACTTATACCTGACTATGTGATAATCTACATGAAAACTTATAGATTAAAATTTAATTAGCAGGAATTTGTAATTAATTAATGTTTTTCTTTCCATTCTAGTACCATAAGACTTTTTATGTTTTTACATATGGATCGGATGGGAAATTCTTATAAATGCATTGAATAAGTAAAATACTAATTTGGAACATTGAAGTTGGCTGAAGAAATATGCGCATTTAGTTCTTCCATTTAAAATTATATTATGTTAAACAGTTTACAAAATTTTTGTATTTTGTAATTATGAATATTAAGTTGCTCAGAAAATTATTTCGTTTTTTAATAAAAATGAAAAACGTATAGCAAGTGAAAATCTAATTTAATACTATGTTGTCAATACTTTTTTGGTAGTACCATAAATCCACCTTTTCAAAATGGTTGGTTTTTACTAGCAAAAAACTGATCCAGGTGAGATAAACGAAATTATTTTCCGAACAACCTAATATATATATGCATATATATATATATATATATATATATACATATATACACACAGTAATGGCCAAAATTGTGGAAATTTATGGAAATTTTTATGTTTTTGAACTTTGTATGTTTTTAGAAAGCGTTACGTTTCATAAAATGCAAACTTGTATATATCATTTTAAAGAGAATTAATTACTGAATTCAATACAAAACACCGAATTCAATTATTTGCAATGCAAAAATGTTAAACGATAATTGTTATCGATATAAATTAGGTAGTGATGATTGCAGTAAGTTATCAGTACTTAGTAGAGTACCCTTTATTTTTGATTACAGCTTCACATCGACGTTACATTGAGCTGACAAGAGTTTTAAGCTCTTCTTTCGTTATTACATGATACCAGGAATCAATTATAGCCTCAATTTGTTCCCTTTTATTTGATGGGTGTCTCATTCGGACAAGAGTTTTCAAACGGTGCCACAGATTTTCGATAGGATTGAGGTCAGGACTGTTTCTTGGCCATGACAACAATTTAATGCTCTTTGCACGAAACCACTCTTTCGATATTTCGGCCGTGTGACAAGGAGCAGAATCCTTCTAAAAAATAAACGAAGCACTGTTGGGAAAGAGATCTCTGTTGGAAGGTAGAAGTTTTGGTTTTAGAATAGTGCCAATGTATTTTCTGGCATTCACTGTCCCATTGATGACATGAAGGCAACCATCTGCTAATATGCATGACCAAATCATAACACTAACTGGGTTCTTCACAGTTTCTTGAATGCAATCAGGATGTAGCTCTTCTCCTATTCTACGTCTTACATATTTTCGCCCATCACTACCGAATAATGATAGCTTAGTTTCATCACTCCAAATAACTTGTTACCACTGATCATCTGTCCAATTAATGTGTTCCTTTGCCCACTGTTGTCTTTTCTTTTCGTTGCTGAAAATTAAAATAAGGCTTTTTTCGTGGAATTCTACCTCTTAGTCCAATATCTGTTAATCTTCTCCTGATTGTTCTTGAACTGACAGAAACACCAGCATCATTCAGATCACTTCTGATGGCCGCTGATGACATTTTTCTATCTTGGAGACATAGTCTTTTTATTCTTCTGTTATTAATAGATGTAGTGCATCTTTTTCGGTGTTTTCCTTCTTTCTTTTTCCTTTATTGAATTTGTCTCCTGATATCGTAAACAAAATTTTCGGACTCCAGATGCAGTCACTGAACCAGCCACCTGTCTTGCAATTTCAGCATAGGAAAGACCACTTTATCGTAACACAATAATATTACATCTCTTTCTAGGTGTCCAATCTACTCTTTTATTTGATGCCATTACTTCTTGACTAAATATTAAAAATTTTTACAAAAATTCATACTTGTAATTGCAGAGTATAAGAAACAGGTCCTCCTTCTACAGAACAAAGCACAATAATGAATTGTTCCAAATGTAAACATGATGGCAGATTCTACCGGCAGTAACTAATATTAGATTGGTTCTCTGAACTAGAACAGTGATTGGCCAGGAAAGCTAGACATTACAAACTACTTCATAACTGTTTTTTATTTATATTAAAGTACATATAACTTTTTCGTATTGCAAATAATTGAATTTTATGTTTTGTATTGCATGCAGTAATAAATTCTCTTTAAAATGGTATATACAATTTTGCATTTTGTGAAACGTATCATTTTCTATAAGCATACAAAGTTCAAAACATAAAAATTTCCAAAAGTGTTCACAATTTCGCCCATACTGTTTATATATATATATATATAGATAGATAGGTAGATAGATATAGATATCAGGTGAAAGATACAGCTTATTTTCTAAAAAATAAATTGCTCCAAAATCCTTAAAAAATAAAATTGTTTCATTTCCTGTTATTTCACATGGTTCTTTTCCTTGTGATGCCATGTAAAACTTTCAAAAGTTAGAAACTATGTCAACTATTTTAAGCTATAGGAGATGATAGATTACGCACGGAACACCGATAAGCTCCATTTTAGATCCTATAACTCAAACGTACTTTGTAAAGTATCAACAGTAGAGTCAAATGTAAGGCGTTTGTCGAAAACTTTTCATTTAAGTCGAAAATAATATAACTCTTAAGTATATAATCTGCTAAATTTAAGACCAAACTAAACATTTTTTTGTCTTACCTTTAATAAAATACAAGTATTATATTATCTTGTCTTAAAATGTCTTAAAAATGAATATTAAATTATAACCAGTCTTAAATTAAATCTTGCCTTAAAGGTCTTAAAAATTAAGCATTATTATTTTTTTTTTTGTAAATTAAAATTAAAATTGTTTGTTAGAGTTATAAATCTTCACTATAGTTATGGTATGTATGTGCATGTATAAAATCTTATTGAAAGCTATATTTACTTTTATCTTTAATGAAATTAAAAATTAAGCATTTATTATACATATTTATATTAAATTATTTAAAAAATATAGTTTGTAATTGGATTTACAATGATTTATTAAACTACTCCACTCTCATATGATAGGATATTATTATAAGTTTATATTAATAGGATTAAAGAATTAAAAAGATTATTCATTAAAGTTTATAATAATGTAATTAAAATATGAAATTTGTATTTTAAATTATGTAATTTCCTAAGAGTTTAAGCATTTTTAAAATTTTATTCTTTATTTTACTTTTATTGAACCTATTGCCTACAAATTGAACATATATTAATCTACATTTCTTAAATGTGTACAATATAAAAATACAAGTTTGAGAATGAAATCTCTAGAAGATAAACTTAAATGAAAGTTTTATGTGAAAAAATACGTATCTGGGTTATTTTTATGCACCCATTTTACTCTTCCATAGCTGAGATCCCTCTTTTCAGTCTTTGACATCTGGACTGATCAGATTGAGGAAACAACATATAATTTAATATAAGTCTCCAGTTTTTGTAGCACGTGTCTGCTTTTTCAGTTTGAAACATATATTCATAATTGGGTAGCTACAAATGGATCACCGTGAATTTATTGAAAATTTTTGTTCTTTACTTATTGTTAATTCATTTTAATGCCCATTTTCACCCTGATTTCCATAACGGGATTCCATAATTTGCATGTCACTTGTAATTTTTTTGATTCGCAAACCGTAAATTAATTTAAAAACAGAAATAAATTTTGATATTTAGAATATCACTTAATTTTTCTTTAATTTATTAATACGTTAATCGTGGGTTTATTTTAAAATTTCTGTAGTAACCTTGACCTTAATCTAAATACATACATCATGGGTAATGCTGCCAAATACACAACTGAAACAAAAGGCATTAGTTAAGGGATTTCAATTTCCATTTACTAATTAGACTTTTGGTTTCTAAAATATTTTATTTATATTTAAGTCATTTACCTAAAAAAACAAATATCATTTGCCCCGAACGGCTTAAATACATTTCATTAAAATAAGAAAACATATCTATAAAAAATTTCGATATCTTAATCTATAAGTTTCATGCTTATTTTATACATAAACTAATATTTTATGCTTAAAATTAGCAGAGTAAAAATACATTCTAAAGTCCCCTTTTATTTAATATATTTCTTAATTCTTATATGCTTTTTACTTTTAAAGTATTTTTTTGTGAAATATCTTTAAAAATATTTAGTGAATTTTATAACTAATTTTCGAAAATGTGTGTGTAGCTTTAAAATATAATTAAATAAAATATACTTATTCTTAAGCAATTCATAATGTAAAACATTTTAATAAATGCTCTTATTAAAATTTGTTTTAAGAATATTTAAAATTACACACACATAGCATTTGTGAAAGAAAAATCGTTCTGATATTTTTGGAGACGAGCGTAAAATATCTTTTTGTGTTGGATTAAAAAAATATCTTCAAGTAAAATTTTTACTGCGTATTTCAAGTAGTGTTGTTAAATTTAAAATTATTGTCCAAAAATGTATAAAATAATGTAACTAAATTTTAGTTAGGCCTATTATTTTCTCCCACTCTCTTTCATCTTTACTAACTTTATTTCAATTTAAATAAATTACATGAATTTTAAAATTGAAGAAAATAGGCGAGTTTTCTTCAACTGTAAACATACAATATTTTGAAATACCCCGACCTTAAGTTATAGTTTAATTACTAGAGTTTTGAAAGATATTAAAACGACATATTGCACTGGTTTTCATTTTACCAATTATTTACAGAAAATCTTGTTTAGTTAAAAAAAAAATTATTTGTATTTTTACGTAAAACACTTTTAAGCTCTCTATAAAGATGAAATTCTTTATTTTATATTCAAATAAATAATACTCTTTAATTTTATATAAGTAAAGCTTGTTATTTCCTTCAGATTCTTTTCTATTCTTCGAAATTTAGTCTAAAATTAATGAGTACGAAAGGACTTCTGAGTCAAATAGAAAGCCAATTAATCAATCATTTCTATTCTTGTAATCCTGGTAAAATTGAATATTATACAAGATCAGAGAGTAATCTGAAATATATTTCCCAGATGTGGTAAAACAAAAAGATCATAGATGTCTCCCTTTCTGATCCAGGCCATAAAATCTCCTCCCCTGGTAAGCTTATTCTTAAATAAGCTTCGAGATGCGACTTACCTAGAACGTTCAAGAAATAAGATGCGCTCACTAAGTTACGTCTTATTTCTTAACGCATGAAAGAAGCAATCTTCTAATTCTTTGGCTTGTCAGGAATGATAAAATTCTATATCGATTTCCACGTGCAATTTTACAAAAGAATCGATTTCATAAATATTTCATGTTATTCATTTTTAACAATTCTTTTCCGTTGATACCTTTGTTAGAATTATATGATATTTAAAAATCATAATTTACATGCTGAATTATTTTTAGAAATCTATTCTATTTTGTACATATTGTAGAATTATTTCCAGCACAATCAGAAAAAAAGGTTTTACTTTTAATTTTTTTCCTATATATAGTTTAGAGAATCTCAATACTTTTGAATTAATATAAATAATAAATCTAATCTAAATAAATAATAAATATATCTTTTAATATAAATAATAATCTAATCTAATCTAATCTATTAATATAAATAATAATCTATATAATTAATTTATTTACACAGGTAATAATCTACAATTGAGCATTTAGTAAATAAGCGCATACTTCTTAATATTCATTACTTAAAATATTAACAATAATTTTGCATCCTTTTTTTTAAAATAAAGTGAAGAAAATGTTTCAATTTATTAACAATATATAAATGCATATAATTCAGCTTTATTCAATAAACTGAACAAACGCTAGGATAACAAAAGAATTCAAGGAGACTTTCCAGGAAAATGTTTCTTTGAAGTTAGAGAAGTCAATTAACTCTTTAATTATATATATACTTCACTCACAAAAAAACTGAACTGCTCACTTCAAATACTTTTAATGTATCCAATTTAAATTTTTTGTCATCATATTTCAAAATGAGTTTAATTCCTGTCAAATGTAAAAAAAATGCACGTGCATTATATTTGATGTTATTACTAATTTTCATGTATTGGTTGAAATCAAAAATAGCACGGAAAGAAGGAATTCATTTTTTATATGAGAAAACTACAAAAGAGAAGAAAATTTTTATTTTAAATTGTGTTTTAAACATTCCTGTTTTTTTTTTTTTTTTTTTTTTTTTTTTTTTTTTTTTTAAAGATTAACCCATTTATAAATGTTTATTTAAATGTACATGACTTATAAAATATACAGTCAAAACACTTCTATCACTCAATTTAGTTAGTGTAAAATTAACGGCAAGGCTAAATTCTTATATTTAAACCAAAGAAGCTTTTATTTACACTTAAAGTTGTTGACCAAGGTATAAGTCGTTGGTTTATATCAATTGTTGCTAATTCAGAACAGAATATTTGTCAAGCCCATGAAAGCTTAGAACGCTGGAACTGAGGCGAATTTCAGAATAATTTTGATCAATAGTCTTACAGTGTTTTTAGTCATGTCATGCGAAAGATGCTTGAAACAGAATGATCGCTTGTTGAATGACGTGTGCGTAAAAAGAGGGAAAATACATCATGGATCCATTCTAGCAGATCTTGTGTAGGCATCCATGTAACGTCATGGAAAATAGGATGATCCTTCTTATTTACTAAATATTGCACAGGGAAGTGGGTATCAAGTTTTGCTCTCCTCTTTTTGTCTGATAACAAAAACATTTCTTCTAGTGCTAGTTTTTCAGTGTTTTAATAAACTAAGGTGGTATACTTTTAGTTTAGATCACTAAATAATCCCATTGACGGTATTTTCTTATAAGTTTAGTTTCAAGGAATTTCTAGTGTTTTACTGGTATCTAATTATTGAAATAAAGTCTATCGCTGATCTCTTATAGCATTCATTCCTCATGAAAAACAAAAACTTTATGATAGGTCATTTTTCTAGATGAAAATAATGAAAAAACATTAATGCAATTGATTAGTTTGTTGTTTCACTCAGATGGATTGAAACTCATTTGCACCCAATCCCCATAGGGGATTGCAAGCATTTCAATTCAACGGCAAACTTTGAATATGAGATAAGCTTCCTTTAATGTTTTAATTTCTAATTTGTAATGACAGAATCTAATTTTGGCTAGATTTTAATAAATTTTAAGTATTAGCTTTCTGTTTTGTAATCGTATTCAAGCGAAATGAAGAATTATAAATTCTGTCAGCCGCTTTTACTCTTTTCCCCCTATACTTTTATTTTCTTATAATTCTGAGAACTTTTACATATTTTTTTTTATTTTGTAATTTGTAGATAAAAATTCTATCCTGTTAATCGAATATAGTATAAAGTGTAAAAAATTGACTAAACATTTTTGTAAATCTGGTAGGTAAAATTTACTAAATGAAGCGTTCATTCTTAGACATAACAAGCGATTTTTTTTTAGCTTTAAAATCCAATATCATGATAAATAACTTTCTAGAGTACTACAGTAACAAACCCTAATTTAGAATTGATTTGCATCATATTACTTGTTAGCGAAATGAAGCTTGACTCTTCTAAATAATTTAAATTCATAATTTTAATTAATATTAGTTCCACACCATCATTTTAAGTATGTATATGCTAGATAAAATAAAAACCGAATATATTATTTAAACACAGACATCCCAATTTTTAAGTAAAATACTTGAAATCAATGTCTGCATAGTGACATATATTTTATTACCAAATTCTGACCTTATATCCCCTATCTCGAAAATGTTAACAAAAGAAGGCAATACCCAAGTTGAATTTCAAAATAAAAGTTTTATACAGTTTTTAAGAGGAATGAAATCTCACACTTTCAATAAATGTTACTTGTTTTGAGACTTCCATCTATGCATTAGTATAAAACAGCCCTTCTTTTGTGTACTTTGTTGTCTAAAGAAAAGATGAGATAGCTCTCTCGGGGAAAGAGAAAAAATATTTCATGTTCTGTAAGGGAAAGTAGCTAAGAAAATTTCTCAGACCTCTTATACTGAAGAAGAATTCATTATTATTTTAAGAGAGTTTAAATATTGAGAAATCAAACTCTCTTATTTTGTTTCCAATGTACCATTTCAGATTATATATTTCATTTTTTTTAAATAAATATGTTTCCATCAATGATAAGAATTAAAACAAACAAGGAATAAATTCTTATGCATTAATTATTTACTTTCAAAAATATTAGTTATTTTTTGGCAGAGAGAGAGAAAATATTTCTCTCTTTCTCTCTCCCTTATTTTACTGTTCATATTTTCCAATTTCCTCTAAATACAAATCACATTAATATGTGATGAACGTTTTAAATTTTAAAGTTCTCTTAATTAACAATGTAAAAAAATATTAATTTAACTTAGGAATCTATTGTTCATTAAATTTAAAGATTTAAAAATTTATTTGTCCTTAAGCAATTTTTCAATTATTCACATCAAATATTTATTTAGAATATTTAAACATTATAAAATTGTTGCATTTTTTACAAATATAAAAATATTTTCCTAATTTTCTTATGTTTTAAAATTTTCATATATTAGTGCTTAGAAGAAAAGTTTATGTGACAATTTAAAAAGAAATATTGAAACTTTTTAACTACGCTACCTGGCAAAAATATTTTCTGATTGTTATTAGATGATAAGAAAGAAACTGAAAAAATATCTCTTCACACACACACACACACACACACACACACACACACACACAACACACACACACAAGCTTGAAACACAGAAATCCACGTTTTTCTTGACTATTCAACCAAGCATATAAATTATACAACGTCAAATATTTGAAATGTTTGAAGAGGTGGGGATCTTCTATTTAAAATTGTTTCTTCATTAAGCATTGCAAAACAGTTTGGCTTTGAAAGAGAAAAGATTTTTTTAAGGAATAAAAAATAACCAAAGGGAAAGCTTTAAAATGAATGTTGTTAAATCATTCAATATTTCATTTAGAACTTTTTTTTATAAATTTCGCTCGTAAAGGATTTTTAGATAATTTTTTTTTTTATGATTTCTGTGACGTTTTGCGACATTAATATATTTCTATGAAAGAGATGTTTAGGAATTAATCATAAAAGAATCAACTTGTGATTTATAGCATGTAAAACTTTACATTTAATGAAATACTATTAAATGTATGTGCATTTAACATATATGTAAGCTTTCCTACTGAGCTAATATATTACTCTTTATCATTGCGAATATCCAGAACATTTTTCAGTGTAAATACACAAAAAATTGAAACCTTTCTATATAAAATCAGATATTATTTTGCAAAAATAATGAGAACAGTATTTCATTAAAAGAAAATTAACAAAATTGTAAAGTTTACAAAATGTTCAATTAAACTCGAATTAAGAGCTTCTAATTCATCATCTAATAGCTAATATTTATCATTTCAAATTCGCAATTAGTTGTACACAAAATATATTAATAACTTTATGCTTTCAATCTTATTTTACAGGAATGTAAAATCTTAAAATTATAGATTAGGAGGTCAAGTTATTCAATGTTTCTTTGAACATTCTCCTTAGGTTGCTATTCCAAAAAATGTTTAAGACAGAATGTGAAATTGAATAGACATTTTATTTTTTAAAATTATGTAGCTTATGATGTAAAAATTCTAGAAAAATCTTAATATATATATACTAAGAGTTTTCTAGAATTTATATATATATATATATATATATATATATATATATATATATATATATATATATATAAATTGTGGATATTTTAGATAATTTATGTAAAATAAAAAAAATTATTATTTCGCTAAGAAATGGATTCAAGATTGACCAGACTGAACATGATTTGAACTTGATAAGTGTCCAAAAATTTCCCTCGTAATATGTTGAGACGAATAACATAAGATGGTGTTTTTTCTGTTTAGTGCCAAATAGTACTTTCTTCGTTCATCGCTCCTCTTCTGCGTAAGAATAGCTTCTGCTTTTTAAAACTCACTGTCACGCAATTCAAAGCAATGAACTCAGACGTTCCTTGGACATGAATTTTTCATTTCTCCAAGAGCAGTCTCAACCTTTCTTTCCGTGTTGAAAACGAAAGGAACAATTATCTTTAACTTATTGATTAGGCAGCAGCAAATTCCTCCTAAATATGTTAAAGAGATGTTACTGAAATTCAGTACTTTTTAATATTCGAGTCATTAGCCAAGTAATAGTTGGAAAAAAATTTCTATTTTTTGTCTTTGTTGCATAATTTGAGTACATTTAGCTTCTCTGAACTATTATTGCTATTAGATTTCTATGAAGCTTAAACGATTGAACGTGAGGATTCTATTTTTTAATTTAAAGTGTTTCACTATTTCATTGAAATTGTGTCTATCTCAATTACCAATGTTTTGCATATTTTATAATTATGTAAATAATAAGCTCAAACAAAATTCCTAAATATAGTACGATTGATTAATATAATTGGGAGCATATTGATGTCCCATCTGGCTCTAATTTTGAAAACTTCATGCCAGAAAACCAATTCCTCCTAACATTAAAATAATTGTATCTTACTTTGTTATGACAACCTATAATAAAATTTAATGTTGATTTCAGTGATCCAAAAATTTTGCAGATGAAAAATATTTTGCTGTTATGCTCATTTATCAAATTCGCTTGATGTCACAACAAGCATCAAAATATTGATTTTAAACCCGAAGATGACGTTACTTCCTTTCACTTATTATATATTACAGTTTTTAATATCATTAATAAATGAATGAACTTTTTACATTAAGGAACAAAGGTGTCTTTCGGTAAATGAATGCTCTTATATATAATTTATTGATTAATATTTTTTTCCACTCCTCATAGTTTTCCAAAATCATCACGTAACATCTAGTAATGTATCTGCGAGCACTGTAGATTGTCTCATCGAAAAGAACAAATTAAGTGTATTATCTTATATTTCACTCTATGGTTATGGTTATCATCGTTCAAAAATCAAAGTTAATGGTGTTGATTTTAGTACGTTGTTTAAGTGAATAAATTTTAGCACAATAAAAAACTTTTAGTTTAATTTTAAAATATTATTAGTACTTTAAAATAAATAATATTCCATTCAAAATAAAGAGTCTATCACATTAAATTTTAATGCCAAGTTATTAAAAATATATATTTTCTAACAATTGAGTTTAAGGAAAAATAATGTAGTAAATATACGGCGTCAGAGTTAATAATTAGTAGAAATAAGATGGTAGAATAGGAAGAACGAATCTTAGAGCAAGAAAACCTATTGGACTAAGAAAACTTTACTCTTGTTTGACGAAAATTCTTAAAAATTATGAACGTTATAAAAATGTTGCGATTTTATGTGACCAAAACACCAAAGTTATAAGAAGTAATTAAACCTTACTTTTTCTAACTTTGTAAGTAAGATGCTTTAAAATACTATTTATATGGAGTTTCTTTTGATCACTGGCTCATTATATCTAATACAACACTATTTCAAATTATTTGAAAAGATTGTAATCTCTTTCCAATTAAAGAAACACCATACAGCTATATATATATATATATATATAGCCCTTATTACATGTTAAAATTCCTTCCGTTTATGTTGTGTTTTATTTTACTACATTTAGTTCAGAAATTTTCTACTGTTTTGAAGTACGATTTAAGTGCCTCTTAAATTGTCATTCAAATACTACAGCTGGTTTTTGCTGTATGATTTGAAAAAATTAATTACGACTCTTTGGAAATGAAATACATTTTTTAAGAAAACGTTTAAGATTATGTTTGAAAATATTCGCTATAAATATGCATTTATGAATGGCTATATTTTGAACATACAAAATTCCTGTAAATTGGCCAAAAATGTGGCTTACATTAATAAAAATTATCCTTATTAATTCAGCTTTCTTCAAACAGACCTCATTTTATAGATACATATATTTTGGAAGCATAAAATTATTTTGGTTAAATAATTTTAGAGTTACCCTAAGAAAATGCATAAAAATTTTAATGTGCTTTTTGTAACAATGTTACATTGTTTTTCAATATATTCTTAAGTAAAAATATATATTCAGTTTCGGCTATTTTATATCATAAATTTGAAGCATTTTATTTATAAGTTAATGGTAGCAAAAATATACAACTGACAACTTTGTGCTTGTGAGTGTATTTTTTTTTCATTTATATATAAAATACGAGAGCTCATGATACTGGACATGGGAAAAACTCTGAGACCTCCTCGTGAATGGAGGAGAATAAACTAACTTTATCGAGAATTTTTTCGCCCACAATGCAAATTACTGACGTCCTAAGTAATTTAAAATGAATGCGCGAAACTCATTTGCAAATATTTTCAGTATTGATAGGTGCTTCAATTATTTTAAAAATGATGTGCTGGTCTTCTTAACAATGATCATACGCTTGCACAGCCTTTTGCTTTTAATCGCAGATATTCATGGATAAATCCGATATAACCTTTCTCGAAAAAGCATTTTAGTGTATGTTTTTAGAGAGATAAAATATATATGGCACAATATCATCTGTATAAAAAATCTTCTATTATTTAAAAATACATAATAATTTTTTTCATAGTCTGATTGAACTCTTATAATTTTTTCGTTGCGCGCATTATTTTTTATTTCACTTTACCTCTTCTAAAATCCTTTGTTTTAAATAAATATGAAATGTAAACTATAGAAGTGCCATTTCACTTTACAGTAATCAAAACGCAGGGGAAATTTACAATCTTGATGAAAAAGGTGCAACATGAAATATTTGTAAAATGGCTAATTACTTTTCATTTTTTTAGTTTTCAAATAAAATGTAAATTAAATTATTCTTCATAATTACAATATACAATTCATTTACTATTTCTTGAGTTAAATACTTGTTTAAGATTGTTTTAAAATGAAACAAACACCAATATTCAAAGTGATAATTAAGTATCACATAAAATGCATTCACTGTTACCGGATGTTTTAAGTTAATTACACGTAAACATCAATTATTCTATGTTTCCTTAACTCGGTAAGCTAATTCAGAGAGTTTCCTGACACAAAACTATTAGAACATTCCAGGATGCAAGTTCCCTATATCCAGATGGAAATTAAGGACGGGCAGAGAGGAAACTTCAGCAATTTATAGCCACAACCTAAGTATTTCCAAAGAAACTAATAGCTAAACTGTCTCAATAAAAGAGTACCATCTGAAAGTGTGAGTTGTTTCATTTTAAATTAGAAAAACAATCACATACAATTCAAGTGGTGTCTAATGAATGATGAAAATGTAGTGATGTTATTTCTTATTTAAGAAATTTTCTTTTACAGTGTTACATGTAAAGATTGAAATGTAACACTGAAAAGATAATCAAAGTGAATATACTTATAGAAGTATGAAATAACGAAAATGTCATTTTAGTTACAGCAATGTTAATATCAAACTTTTACTGTATTTGTATGTGTATGGATATATAAATAATATATTATCTATTTAATCTATAAAAATGGCCTACAATATATTCGATAAAAAAAACTTTAAGAATCTTTGAAGCAAAATTAATTTTATTACTAAGTACTGAAATAAAGAATCCTATCATAATTAATACATACTATTTGTAACACTGTAATACTTTATAATTATAATTTTTTAACTGTGAAAAAACAACATTTAGACCGCTGCATCGTTTTTCCCTATATTCATGGAAATGTTTAATTTATATGACATTTTTATATAAAAAAATTGTAAATAGAATAAAACATATTTTTTTCTACACATTGATCAGGTTTGAGTTCTTGAAAATTCTCTATTTCAAAAATAGTAATCAATATTTTATCAACAGTAAAATGATTAGTGAACAAAACTGATAACATTGTCTTTATTTCAATGATTATAAATTATATTTTAAAAAGAAAATATATATATTTCTTAATCACACATTGTTATCATTATTGAAGGCAATAGCATAGTTAAAAAACATTTTCATATCTTCTTACATTTCATAAACTTTATTTTTAAGTAATGTAAACTTTATTTTGAACAAGTGTTAATTTATAAAAATCATGATCATTCAAAATGAAATATTTTAACATCGTATTTTTGATGTTTCATAAATAATTATTATCGAATGCCTATAACATTGATTTTTGCATTGAAACCGCTAACTATTTCATAAGTTACGCTTTCATCCAGAATTGCTGTATTATACAATTAAGTACATTCTTTATTATAATGTGCCTGAAATTTGTATTTAATTACATCCTTCTAGCTACCATACATAATTTTATTAAAATTCTATGAAAATAACATTCGTTGTTGACTTTTAACTATTTTGTGACTTTAAAAGTAAGCGGTTCAGCACTTGGACCGGAATTGATCTAGCTAAAGTATTTGCACTCTAATAGGTTGCTTTAAGATTCTTGAATTTATGTTTAGGTGATGTTATCACATTCATTCATGAATGTTACTTAACTGCAGGATCTGAATCAATGTTACCATTAGAATTTACTAAGCAAATAATTTAACAAAATATTTGTAGTAATTAGGCTTTTAAAGAAATATCATGCTCAGTTATCAAATAATGAATATTAAAAGAATAAAATTCGCTGGGTATTTTGTGAATATCATGTTCATTAGGAATTTTCAGTTGTAAATTTAGCGAGGAATATTTTTAAAATCTGACAAAAGTTTATTAAACAGTATATTTATACCATAACAAAATTGTATAGTTCTATTAACAATGTAAAGTATGCAAATAATAGTTTTCATAAATTGAAAACAAAACAATGCAAAATAATTCACATTCACAAATATAATTGGAAATACGTAAGAATTATGAAAACTAAAATCAGAATTAAGTTTGAATGACTCTTTCTTTGAAGAAAAATATAGTTTAATATATAATGTAAGGTTTCACGCGTTGTTTCATATACTTATACTAGAGTTGATATAAAAACATACGTTTTTTAATGTGCTTATGAAAATGTGTGCTCTATCTTGGACAATCCATTTCCTTAAACGGATATTAATACACAGTTTTAATATGATAGCTTAAACTAATCTGCATATTTAATTTTTCAGTATAAATTGAACAATTTTTGAGATAAAATAGTAAAACTACTCATTATATAGTTATTATTTATACTAAATATTCTGTACTTTTACCAGCGATTGTTGGCAATTTTTTTAATAAAATAAAGCAAGAATACGTTAAGACAACAGTCATATAATATATAATGCATTATTTTTAACGAAACTCACTTCATCAGTTTAAAAAAGCTTTTTAACTTCTTAGAATTCTTCAAAAATTACTTGAAAGAAAATATGAAATTCGTATCGTGTATAAAGAATTTATGAATGATATTGAAATGAATTTATCGCTTTAGTGAAATATTGCAACAATTAAACTTCCAATTTTCTCAGTAAAGCAATAAAATTCAGTTTCGTACTAAGTTAACCGTCCGTTAAACCTACAGAGTATTAATGGATAGAAATATAAAGTTCACTTTTGTCAAATCAACCATTAGTAAGTAGGAGGAAAATTATTTTTCAGTCGAGTTATAATATTCTAAATTTCCTCCAGAGTTCGTAGGACACTTCTCATCGCTGTAACGATAATAAATGAGGTTCTTGACGAGGAAATTAGATAACTTTGATTCCACGGAGGTAGTGGAGATCAATGCGATACTCAAAGAACATTTCAATCGATATGGGGGAGCTCGCAAGCAATTATTTTGCTTCTTCTGAACAATAAGAACTGGGGAACACTTATTCTCCGATACAAGATTTATTTTTTAAATAAAAACAAAATAAGTAAATTGCAAGTGAGGTCTGTAAATAAGTAAGTTATTCATCATCTATTGATAAATTTACTTTAATTTAATCGTGTGTGTAAGTTTAGAAAGAAACAAAGGAATAATTGCATAGTTTGTTTTGTTTCTACCCAAAATAAAGTCAACTGTCTCAAGTGTGTGTCAAAAAAACAATAATTCTAAAATAACCATTTCTTTGTATCAGTGAAAGACAAATGAAGCCATATTTAAGTGGGCATTAAATTCATTTATTTTACAATATGGATTCAGTGAGAAAATTTGAATTCCAAATGAAGTTTATATTACTACATGCATTATATTTACTGCATTTGTGTCTGCTCACGATTCATTTAATGAATTTTATTTGCGTAGAAAAAATTCAATGAAAGCATAACTGAGTACTTAAAGAACAACAATAAAAAATTCAGTAAGGAAATTTTAAATACCTACAAATTAATTTGCTGATTATGAATGTCATTTTCTATGACGTAACTTTGCAACAGTATTGGGACACTTATTATTTTTCCACGAGTTTGTTACATTTTTATCTTTGATCTTATAAAGCTCTTTTACCAAATGAATATTACAGTTATTGATTTTAAATGAAATATAAATAAAATTACATATTTTGTTACTTTGAAGTTTAAATTAACAGCATTACATCAAGCAAAATTTTGCTCAGAACATATACTTTTTTAAAATATTCATTTTTATATTTCATTTCAAAAAATAAATTTGAATTTCCTCCAATTTTTTTCGAATTCTAAAGTTTTTAGAATCTTTCAAAAGATTAACTTATAAAATTTTCTTCTTAGTAGTTACTTCACAGTAGTGACGTAGAAAAATTTAATTTTCTACTTCTCAAATGAAAGAAAGCTAACAAGCGTGAGTTATTCAGAAAATCTAGGAGAATAATATTTTCACAAATATATAGATATATATATATATATATATATATATATATATATATATATATATATATATATATATATATATATATATATATATATATATATAATTATTGATTTATATGGGAAAAATCTAATAAAGTTGTAGAACTAGAAAGACAGTGTTATTTTAAGGACATGTTTTGTAACTCGCAATACGATTTAAATAATATTTGGAAAAGTAGGAACACATAAATTAATCCCATTACTGGACTCATTTGCAAATACCATGAAACGCTGATCCCTTATACAATCATTAAAAGTTGAAATCAATTTCTTACTAAAAGTGATATTGTTGTAAACATCAATTTCCGATATCAGGAAGTACAGTCTCAAACTTAAATAGTTTTTTTTATAAGTTATTCAACAAATTTTACTCTCAATTTGAAAGATTTCAATAAAAGAGAAAACAATAACATGAATCTCAAATTTCTTCTATATTTTTAACAATCAAGTGCCTCATTACAACGAAAATCAACTATTTATTTTTTGAGTTTCAAACTAAAATAAAAATTGGGATTTATATGTATGCCAATTCATTGAATAAAATCAGACAGTATTTTGTTCAAAGACACTGCTTATATACAAAAGTATTATTCGAATTTTAACTCAAATAGTATCTATGTTGCTCAAACAATCAACCATAAATACGAACTAATTTTGTAATTTATGTCAGATAAAATGATAACTTCATATGCAAAATTTAGTGATAATGTGATAATTAAGATTAATTACTTTAAATAAAAATTCAGTTACTATTTACATGTTCTTTACTTATTCTTGAAGAATTATGTGATTAATTTTTCAATTCTTAAATTTTTAAAATGACATACTCTCTATAAGCATAGAATCTAAGGTACAGTATTAATATTCCTGTGAATAATTAATTTTTAGAATAATATCTTATAATTTATTAATATTTTAAATAAGCTACTTATTTAAGTATTTCACACGATAAAAGTATATACAATAATTTATATTATCACACTTAAGTAAATATTTTTAATAAATCTGTTTTTATTTGAATAAATATTCAATTCTGATTAATTCAGACTGTATTGTTTAAAAGTTTTATACGTTTTATGCAATATAAAGCTGAATCCTCTTGCATTATTGCCTCAATATTATTAAAGAAAGTTTCTTAAAAATAAAACATTATTCAGCATTTTTGCGCATATTTCCTAAACAAGAAAACATCTTTAATTATATAACTCCAAGAATACATAGAATTATGACTTAGGCATTTGAATAAAAATATCATTAAGAAAACCTGTTAAATTATTAAAAAAAAATCAAATAGTTTTTATGATGTAAGTAATAGTAATAAACACTGTGCAACAGCCTAATATGCGTCTTTCATTCAGACTCTATTACATAATTTAATATCTTTGTAAATCCGTTTATCTATTCTGCATCATTTTAAAAGATTGAGCTGATTTAATTTGCATTTTTAAGCTTTTGAACAGAACGTGATAAATTAACTGAAAACCTTACCGTCTCCATATAATCACTAATGATATAATTTACTTTGAGATAATCTAGCTCCAGAACATCCAATAAAGCTCACAATGTGATACAAATCTTAATAACGGCCACTGTAAATCGATTCGAATTTCAAACACATACTTGAACTCAATTAATAAGTGTGTGCGTGTGTCCAAGGCTACATTCATTAAAACTTATTTCAATTTAGATTGTCAATGAAATCTCGATGAGTGATGAAAGCGGCGATTAAAACTCAAAATTCCCTCCTTTATTCTTTTGTTAGGACTTATTTTGATTGGTCATTTTCACGAAAATAATTGTGAATAAATATATTTTAAATAAAAATATATTTAGAGATATATTATTTTTAAAGAAAGCCTTATATATAAATTTCATGAGTTTCATTACTTCAGTTATATTTTAGTTTCCAGCATTTTGAAAATTATTGATTAGCTTGTGTAGTTAATTTTTGGAATCAAACTCTGGTGGTTTGTTTTGTTTATCATTTTATATTAACTTCTTGCGCGTATAGTAAGGGCTTCTTCAATCGGGTGCTATAGTTTCAATTGACTCTGAACCAATATAAACATTCGCAGTTGTGAGAAAGAAATCGAAAATACGAACTGAATGAAGGCCAGATGCATTATCCATTCAGGTGCCAACTCAGTTCGAGCCCTAGTGAGTATTTTCAAGCTCTTTCATATTTGTCCTATAACGTTTATTAGCTGTTTAATCTAAAGTAAGAAAATGTAAGCATTCAGCAACCAGTTTGGTTTGTACCTTGGTGAGTATCATACAGTTGCTTATACCACGAACTGCAAACTGAAAACCAGAACAGTAATTCAATTGCGAAACATTCAAGTTGTTCAATTTTAGTCTTCTTTTATTATGAAGCTATGAACTGAGAGCCATAACGCTAACCATTCAGTTACGGCTGTAACTTTGTAAGTATCTTAAAGTTTTCAATCTTTCTCAAGCTCTGTGAGGCTTTCTCTGGATAAAATAGTTGGAATGAAGGATAGTGGAATAGGGAAACTACTACTTCTTGAATAAAGTCGACCTGATGCCGTGCACATGTTAGCATTAAAAATATCAACATTTTTTTGTATATTGATATTCTAATATTCTTATACTTTTAAGTGTATATTCTTGGGTGTCATAAATGTAAAGCAAAGTATAATTTCTCATTTTGAATTGTATGATTGTAAAATTTAGCATCAATTAACATCTGCTTAATATTTTAATGAATTTATTGTCTTTCGTACTTCTCCAAAAGCTCTAATTTTTTTACTGTGTGTAATCCGTAGCCTAAGGTTTAGAGTCTGAAGTCAGGCATCTTAACAACAATAGCATTTTATTCTTTGAGAAGATTTTCCACAAACAATGATTCTTATTCAAGTGTAGAGAGAGAAAACACGTAAATCTCTCTAAGAAGTACACGTGGAAAATGAATGAGCAATATCACATAATTCAACAACATGTGATTTTACAGTTCGAAGAGTACAGTATTACCACTGAGACACAATGGGCTTGACATTCGCAATTCAAACATAATCCCCCTTTTCATATATATAAATGAATATTAAATTTTTCTTTACTTTAATAACCACATTTTTTGTTTTGATAAGCCATAAAAATCAATTTTAGGTAACAGGAATTTATTCTCCTTAATAAAAAATTTTAAATTCTTCTTAGTAACATATATTGTGAATTTTTTTACAAGCGAAGTAATAGAAGTATTTCACATATTACAATTGAGAATTCCTATTCAAATGAAATAAAAGATATATTTTGAAATAAAGTATTTTTTCCTTAAAACTACTTTTTAGGAAGTTTACATTTTTGTTTTTATTTATTTTAATTAATTATTTTTAACGCAGTTGAGTTATAGTAAATTAAATTCGTATTTACTTTACTTAAATAATACAATAGTGATACACAATGGTAAACAATAAATAATGCAAAAATATGTTACGTTTTACAATGCAAAATTGAATTCATTTATATTATTTCAAAGTTTCAAAAAATGGTCTAAGTACTTTTGAGTAATCAAAAAACTATAAGAGTAATCAAAAAACTATAAGAGTAATCAAAAAACTATATATAACTATAAGAGCAAAATACAATGATATCATAAAATGTAAATTTGTTATTTACATGAAATTATATGCCTGGAAATGTAATTCTTAGTATACGTTCAGAAATACAAGGATATCTTTTGTCCTCTCTGCATCTATACATTTAGGAAAAAATAAAATAACATTTAAATTAAATCAATATTTTAATTTAAATTGTGTTTTTATATAAAGCGTATTCACATTTAGTAAAAATATATATAATAAACTCATCTCTTCGAATATTTTGTCATCCAAAAATATTTCTTTCTTAAATAATTTTCCTTGAATTTCTTAGTTTTTCAGTTTTGTTTTCTCATAAGTTCATTACCTTAAAAGCTGACAAAAACCTTGCTTTGCATGTTGTAGATAATACAAATTTAAATTGCCTACGATCAAAAGAATTGCGTTCTTTTATATTTCACGGTATAAAAGATCTTACACATTCCTAAGTCAATAAATCTATTAAAATCATGTTTTTATGGAAATGAAGCTGATGTTAATATTCTGAAAAAGAACACAAAAAAATTCGAGCTCGAATTTATTTTTTTCTTTTATATAAGTTCTCATTCTGTTGGGCTTGTGATCAATTTATATAACTGATTTCATTTAAATGCAGAAATACATTCTCGTCTTCGTCAATTTATATTTTTATTTAGCTAGTAAAAGGAAGCTCTTATAATTTGATTTTTGTGTGCAAACAGTATGGATGCACTGCGCTGTTGTTAAGTAAATTCATTTTCCAATAAAAAGGAATATATCGGAAAATTGGTTACATTATTTGTTTTTCCATTTAATACCAATAAATGTGTCAACTAAAGAACTTACAATTAGGACTAATTTTTATAAAAAGGACGAAACTTTCATTTATTTATCAGACGATTAGAACATAAATTAATATAAATTAAAAGAGACCATTATTATAATAAGATTTTCAAATAAATAGAGATGCATAAAATATCACCATCTATGAGTTTAGAGGAGATATGTTCCATAAATTTATATATAACATGAACTTTATATCTGTCTTCTTATTCTCTCTGCATATATATATATATATATATATATATATATATATATATATATATATATATATATATATATATATATATATATATATATTAACTGATATAACATAGATTTAATAAATAGCTATGACTGAATTAATCCTGGAAAGTAAATAAATATTTTCTCACTTGATGGTTTGTAAAAAGTGCAAAACTCTTACGACCATTTTTCTTAATTGTTATTTCTATAAGTATAAGAAAAAGGTTTACACTTGCCTAGGAGTCAGAGTATGCTGTTAGAAACAGAAGGACTCAGTTCCAATATTCCTAACTGTTGTACAACACGAGATGAATAATGCATTTTCGAGTGCATATCTATCAGTGTGGATGCTTGGAAATTTTAGTGAATCTTTATCTTGTGAAACCGGGAATGCAGTTTACTATCTCTAAAATCTCTTGGTAACTAATAGCTTGGGATATTAAAAAATTCTTGCATTCATAAAACTAAGATATGGTATCAATTTTAAAGCATTGATTTTTATTAAATTTTGATAACTTTTGCTATAATTTATTAGTTTTCAAATATATATATATATATATATATATATATATATATATATATATATATATATATATATATATATATATATGATATATATATATATATATGCATACTAATTTTAAATGTTTAAATATTGTAATATTTATCCCATTCAAAATCTGATAATTATACTATTTTATGCACTATCTCAATTTGCTAATAATAAGCATCCATTGACTAAAACTTACCTAGAGATTGAGCAAATTGTGCATTCTTTTGTTGATATTTGAAAATGAAAACTATTCGAATAAAACAATTATTTCTCTAATAAAAGCAAAACTTGAAATCAAAACATTGCATTGTAATAACAAAATTATTAGTAGCATTCGAGTAGAGAAATAATTGTTTTATTCGAATAGTTTTCATTTTCAAATATCAACAAAAGAATGCACAATATGCTCAATCTCTAGGTAAGTCTAGGAATGCTACTAATAATTTTGTTATTACAATGCAATGTTTTGATTTCAAGTTTCGCTTTTATAGGAATCTGAAGCATGGAGAATAAACATTTTTTTAAAGTTTATTATTTTTTAAGATTTGATACATAATTATTTAAAGCAAGAAAGAAGTCAAATGTAAGGAATAAGTTATAACTATTCTTGGATTGGAAGATTTGCTCTTAGTAATAATACTCAGTATATGAGTAAAGTAAATTTGAATTATTATTTGATATTTTTTATTTGATTATTTATCATTATTATTTCATATTTAATTATTTATTATTTTAAATTTATTAACTCAGAAGATATTGAAAATTGTATTAAAACTAATGATAGATTTCAGAAATTGTAATACCAATTATTAAAACTATCAACATTTTCCTTCCAGAAACTACCTTCAGCAATATATTTGTTCAGATATTTTAAAATCACTCTGTTCAAAATTTCTATTCATTCGCAATATCTTTATAAACTCTTTATCTTGTAATATTTATGCATGGTATTTTCTTAATAAAACCAATTTAATTTGTTATGAATTTATAAAAAAATAAATATTAAATAATAAGGTAGGAAAATAAGATTATTGATTTAAATTTATCTGTAGTTCCAAATTAAATTTTTTCTAATAAATTTATCTTATTTCATGATGATACATGGGAGTTTGTTACAGGGATTATGAAGATTCATGTTCCGGAAAATATAATAGCTAAAAGTTCTAACACTTGGTCGTGTTAATATTAGTGACTGCCAATTTTAAGAATGTAAAACATTTAAATGTACAGATGATCATATTATTGCTTTAAAGTTTATATCCATAAAATAATTTTAAACTTATTATGGAAATTTCATATAATATATTTATTTGAAATTTAATTTAAAGGTATGTAAATTTAAATATTTATTACTAATCAAAATTATTATATCAAATTATTATTTCTTCAAAAGTGTTTTATTATCATATTATTTCTGAAGAACATATGCTCATTTTTTAAAAATCCATACAAATTTGTTTGATAGAAAATATTTTTTAAATTTAACATTTTCTAAACTATTGTTGCATCAAATTCCCCAAGGGCAGTAACATCATTCCCTAATAAAAATAAAATATTGTAACCCATTCTAAGCATTATGAATGTTCATTACTCTACCTTTTAGTTTTAGTATATTTTACGATAATTATTAATGACTTATCAAAAAGTTTTGAATTACAAAGAAGTATAACTGGAGTAATTAAAATCAGAATAAAAACTTTTCAATGTTTAAAGTAACTTATTACTAAATCTTATAGTAAATGATGTTTTATTTTCATTTAACAAATCTCAAAACATTGAATGAAAACATTGAATTCGATGCCATGGAATCTCTAATTGTTCCCCGTGGGGGAATTTAAGTCATCATTTAAATCCACAAAGTTTAAAGATTAAATATGAAATTAAACGATCTTAAAACTTAAGAGAATCTATGCACAAAGTTCTATTTTAAGGAATATTAATTCTAAATATTATTGAATTACTAGCTTCTATTTATTTCATAAAATTTTAAAACTAGATAACTTTATATCGATTATCATCTGTAACTTTTATTTTTTGTTTTCTCTCTTGTTGATTTTAAATTGTTCTTAAGGGCTTTATAAACTCCTGAAATAAATAATTTCATAAAGCTACGCAAAATTTACATGGAATTTATAAATTGTGAAGTCATATCTTCAAATAAAATTGTCAATACATCAACTTTAAAACTTTTCAATTTGTGATTTGACTTTATTGAATTCAAGTTTGCTTTTTGAAATGAGTTACACATGAGAAGCTGATAAAATAACGAACTACATGAAATAAAATGTCTGGAAATGAAAATTAAGTAATTTAGTTTTCATTTTTGGCTATTATAAAATTATATTTGGAATAAAAAAAATCTATTTTTTACGAAATGGAGTTAATTTGAAAGAATTTCGAAATCTCCGTCAAGGAAGCCTACTGTTCAAATTATGTCCCCTATCATTAGCTAACAGCTGTAAGTACTTAAAAACATGATAATAAACGAAAAACTTTTTCTGTTTTTCTAGTAGAGAAGGGTGAAATCTCTCTCCATTCCGTAAATTCTCTTTAATCCCTAGTAGTACTTAGAGTAATTAGAAGCGTGTCCAGTGTGGAGAAGAGAGCACACTTGATTGCAAAAGTCCATCATGTAGAAAGTAGAAAGCGTTTCCTTCCCTTAAGCGTTCCTTTTTTACTGTCATTTTTATTAATACTTTCATATCTGTTTCCATTACTGTATTGAGAAATATTTTGGTTTCCTGCTGAAAGTTAGAAATTACAGTCGGATGGTAATTTGTCAAAGTATTACCAAAACTGTCTGAGTGGTAGAATTTTAAAGTATAGATAATAAGTGAATAATTTATAATTTACAAGTTAAATTAAATTTTGTCAAGTACGCAAATAGTGTCAAAGTAAAGTTTAGTTGTTTTATAACTTTGTATAAAATGCAATAAAATTTATAATATATCACGAAAAAATTTAAATCAACGTAAATTTAATTACGTTTTATGATTTTCTGATAAATATAGTTTAATTATAATAAATAAAAATACCTGAGAAAAATTTGGAAAATTAAATCAGTTTATTTTACAAGAAAATGTGTGAGTCAACTATAATTTTTTATTAATTCAATTTCAAGTCTAATTCTGAAATTAAAAAAGTAAAGATGTTAACAGAATATTGCAGCTTTACTGTTTCCTTTTCTTTATATACCGAAAAATAGACAAATTTCTGAAGTTGAATCTCAGAAATTATACCATATAATTTGAAAACATAGTCTATGTATTTATAATATCTTTCTTAGTTTTTTATGATAGTTAATAAATTAACCACTCCATATAATTGATATCATAAAAATTGTGAAAGTTTGCAAGTTACGAAGCAATAAAAGCAAATGTTTCTCACTTTGAAAAGGTTTCCTTTTCAATTGTATTTTCAAGGGTACCTGGAAACACTTAGGACAAAAATAGGAGAAGAGAAAGAATTGTGAAACAATCATTGTTTGCTATTGAGAGAGCTTTGAAGTACAATGAAAGCAGAAATATTGTCTCTCCTTTTGTTAGAGAACTTGGTTTTTGCCCTCACCACACTTATAAAACACGTAATACTACACTGAAATTTCTTTTCTACAACAACATAAAATTAGATGTTTTATTGCATGATGCATAAAACTATTCACAGATTTCTCTATTATTTAAATCTTTCTAAGTATATCATAAAATTAGTAAATGATTCTTCTATGGACACATTAAAAGTGGGCTCACTACGAGACACTTCAAGACTCTCTTGAAAAATTGGATGTGGAATCTTGTCAAAAGCTTTCAATTGGAGATGATCCGCAACTATAAAAAAAATAAATATTCTTGTTATACACATGGTAATAAATGATTATTTAATGTAAATGAGAAAGGAATTCTTTTCATTAAAAGAAGAGAACGATCTTAATTTCTGCGAAAATATTTTTCTCTAAGTATGTAATATATTTTTTTCAGAAATAAAATTTTATTGGAAAATTTACAAATTTATTGTCTTTAATTAATCTATTTATTAAGTTTAAAACTAATAATAGTGTGTGAGAGAGAATATTTTAAATTATTTTTATTTGATGAATGGTTTTCTTTCATTTCAATAATTTAAAAAAGAGAGTTTTCAGAAAAGGATATAGGTACGATATACACAAGAGATTTCTTTCCAAGTCTGTCTTCCTTATACCGGTGTTCTCTTTGATGTTGCCAAGTCGCGTTTTTGTTACTTTTTGGATTTTTTTATTACCAGGTTTGGTTTCTTTTTTTTCCTTCGTGTTTCACGTCATTTTTGCATCATATATATGGATTTTTTATGCGACAAAGCATTAGAATTTCTTGATAAAATCGCATAAAGCGTTAGAATTTCTTGATATAATCTGGGAACTATATATATATATATATATATACTTCCCAGAAAAGATAATACAATTTGGGATTCACCGTATTATAAATGAGGCAAATACGTTAATGGTAGTGATTTATATTACACTTTCAGGAGGTAAGCATATTAATTAAAACTTACTTTAAGTAAAAATGTTATACAGTTTTTCTTTATAAAATTATTTAAGTTTCTAAAACTTTAGTCATAGCGATTTCCTTTGCATTTTTCGAGTATATATTTAATTAGTTTCTTATAAATTGAACAACATATGCATCATATTTAGTTCAAATAAAACACATTTTCCAATTTAAACATTAGTTTGCCATCATATACACAATTTTTTAAATAGGAAAAATATATAAGCTATTATAATTTGCAGCATTGCTATATCAAATGAATGTAGATTTTTCTAATCTAGTTAATTGCTGTTGTTGTTATTCTCGTGTGCCAGCTAGGCTGGCAAATTGGGGTGCGCTGCTCCACTTTTCCAACTGAACCGTATTTGGTGTGGAGTCCGACTTCAGTACACCCACATGCCATAGAGACCCATTTATAGAGTAGGCAACCATTCACACCCAAGGAAAGGAGAAAGACAGGATAGAGAGAGAAAGAAAATACATCCATGCCTAAACTGGGATTCGAACCCAGGACCTCCTTATCCGTAGTCAGGCACACTGACCACTAGACAAGTTGGCCGGCAATCTAGTTAATAATTTTACATAATTTAAGCATGAAAACCAACTTTATCACAGATGGATTAAATCAACGCTTCATTTATCAAAAAAAGCTTCAATTTTACAATTCGTAGCTAAAAAGACAAATTATAATTCCGGTTATAAGTAAATTTCTATGTCAAATAAGAAATATTCCACAGTAAGAGGTGTCAATAATGCGATTAAGGAACGAGCTTAAGAATTTTATGCAGCAAATGTTGATAAAAAGAAATAATAAAGCAAGAGTAAATTTATGTTGAAGAGAAGCGTAAATTTTCTCAAAAGAAAATTTATTTTAGCTTTTTTTATTTATATATTAAAAGATGAGTTCAGAAACAGTCATGTCATTTATGTTTGTAAATTATGTGGATTACAGAAATATTTGACAATTTCTAAATCAATTCAAATTTCCTCAAGGTCATGGATAGTCAATTTGCATATAAATCTTATTTAAATATGTTCAAAAACAAAATAATATATTTAAATAAGGAATATATTTAAATTAACTGAAGAGGAAAAGTCATACTTCTAAGGGTCAACTTGATTTTGTAGAAAAAGGGTGAATTCTGAAAGACAATTTACCATACTTTATAAAACACCCTTTGTAATGAAAGATTTTTTAATAATAAAATTTTATGACATAAGATTTTTTATGTTGCTGAGTTATTTTTTTTTCTTTAGGGTTAATTAGGTTGTGATCCTCAGTTTAAAGTGGTTTCCGAACACCCACAAACTTTCATGCTCCAGGTTGGAGCTGTCGAATAGAAGATCAAAGCTCTAACCATTAGGCTGCCAGCTCGGTTTTTATAGCTGAGAAAGAAATCAGTCTCGTTATGTATTTATAAAATCTGTATTTTAATCGTCCAAATAATGCTTCATTATTATATTTTAAGTTAGGACAAAATTGAAATAAATATTCTGTAAGTCAAACTTTAATTTGACGAAATTAACTGGTTTAGAGAAAATTAGTTAAGTTCTATCCATTCTCAGAATAATGTATATTTGGGTGGTATATGTGAATTTGTTGTGCCTATATGTTAATGCTAATAGATAAATTCTATGATTAAGTTATTAAATAGACGCAAAGAAAAAAAGTATAAGAAATAATCATGCAGAAAATATTTAGTTTATACACAAATTTATTATTTTTTACCCAGTGGTAAAGATACCATATTTTTAAAATCCAAACGTGACTTGCATCTGATCTCAAATGTGTGTGTGTGACCTTTCTATATTATTACCTATTCTGAAAGCATCTTACAATGTAAGTTTAATTCATATAAAATACATCTACATAAAAGAGTTCCATTATTTCAAACAAATTAAAAATGAAACTTTTAAAATTTTTATAAAAGAATTATACTGGCTGGAATTTTCGTCACCTAAACCAAAATTTTGGTCACAATTGTCAAGACATAGAATTTTTGTTTGTGTGTCAAGAATATCTTTAACAAAGGATAAATATCTTTAACACAGGATTTTATTCATAAAATAAATTTCAAAAATTGACATCGTTTTTAAGCTTTATTAATTTGAGCATTAATATATATGTGCACACTATTGTTTAGAGTAGTAGAAAAACTGATAGTACTCAGTTGTTTTTTTTCACAAAGTTATTTTGAAAATATTATATTGTATTATTGGTTTAGCAAATATATTAAATTTTATTTCCTTTCAATTCAGAGTACTTTATTCGAGACCACTCAAAAATGTATCAACAGAAAATTTTAAAAAGATACTTAAATAAATTCCTTCTAATTTCATTGTTAAGTGTATAGCTTAATAAACATTAATAATATATTCTCATATTTAAAGAATACCCTAAAATCCATAATTCAACTCAAGTTGCTTACATAAAGCGTGCACCCAAAGTAATCAAATTACCTTTCATGTGCTTAAAATTTACTGCAATGGAGCAAACCAAGTCAATTTTATTCTATACACATCAGTATATTTAAAATATTTTTGTTGCAACCTCGCTAAAAGTGGAAGGCAAACGCTTTAAACTCTTTAGTAAACTCGATTGGTTTTTCCTGTCAATTATAGTCGTGCTGCAAACACACCAAACCACCTGTTATTTCATCATTTAATTTGTGTGAAATGTGGGACCTCTATGTAAAATAACTTGTAATAGTTACATTAAATACTTTAACTATTATCAATTTATTATTTTAGATTAAAACTTGAATACTGAGTTTGAGTTGCCTAGTCAAGTAGTTATAATCGTTTGATCCAATCGACCGATATCCAATAGGATTGAACAGTCTTGTCGGATCGGTCCCTTTCCTGGATATTTTCTGGTAGATAAGCAGTACCACTCTCGCGCCAGATCAGTTGGCGGCTACAGTCCGATGACAGACTGAACCTACTGCCCTCTGAGAATAGTACGCATGCCCAGTCTTGTTAAGTCCAATTGCGATGCTCACGACGCCATTGCAGACGGGCAGTACGATGCTATCTGGTTAATGGGACAACAAACAACAGGTCTGCGGGGATATAGTCCTCCTCCCTTCAAACGTCTGGCAACAGTTTTTCGGGAAATCTGCTTTCCTGAGGCAGCAAGAAACTGATTTGCCACCTGCTGAGCTGTGGGTCGCCTGTTCCTTTTTGCTGATAGAACGATATATCTGTCTTCTGCAGGCGTCGTACTTCTAACACGACCACCCCCATGCCGCCTTCTACTCATTCCAGTAGTTTTAAATGACTTCCACAACCGTGAAACAACGCTGTGAGCGATGTCGAACCCTCTGGCAACATCTATTATTTTTCGCCCTTCTTCGATCTTTCCAATAATTCGGCCACGCATAAAATCATCTAAGTGATGTCGGGAAGACATGCCAAAAATTTCAAGTTCGTTTATTAAATCTTTCCTGTAAAACTTTGACTTGAAACAACAACTGCCCAAATGCGTCAAAACCTTTAAAGCTCTTTTGAACGCTATCACGTGATGAACAGACGTGGAAAAAAAATCGCATACGCATACTTCTTACTATATGCCGCACTTATTCTAATTTTCCACATTTTGCTTCCTTTCATTTTGTGGTTGCTATGGATGATAGTGTTATCCGTCCTTAGCAATTGTCCAGCAGTGTAAGATGCAAACCTGGGATCACCTGCACCGCTATGTATGTATCTATAAAAATGGATCTGGCCGTACGGAAAAAACGACTCCATTTTTACATGCCCTGTTTTTTCTTTTAAATCGACAATTTTCCATCATGCTCATTAAGTAAATTTTGTACCTACTAGTAGATCTTCCTAAATTCTATAATATGTTAAAATTATAGGTCTTTAGCTTCTCAATTGTTAAATAATTAATAGAGAAACACCGCCATAGCTAATAATTTATTTATGCGGTTCTCCCACACGTGCGGCATTGCCTTCGCAGAATCAGTTAAAGCGCAGTGTTTTTGATGTTTTTGACTGGAATGACTTATGATTAACATGGCATCGGCCTTGTTATAATTGTTATTTCATCGATTTTAATACTTCATCTGAATGACAAAATTTCAAGCTTTTTCAGCCATCAATATTGTTAATTTACAATCACACACACACAACGATAAATTAAATTTCTTTTTATTTTGAAATCAAATTTCATGAATTTCTTTCATCATTTTCATCAAGAAATAAAAAAAATGCTACTTAATGAAATTTAGTAGCAAGTGGCCAAAATATTTTGTTAACTTATAGTGAATTTAAATGACGATCATTTTGCGGATTTTAAAAATAATCAATAGTTTAAATTTTTATAACTATCTTTTCCATTTAAGAAATTTCATGTTTTCCATTAAAAATATATATTATACAGTTAAACAGCGATCACAATAACTAAGTATTTTTAACACCACATTTAGCTTTTAAGTTTGAGTAAACCTCGTAAATTTCTCTTCTTAATGATAATATTATTTAAAATATAGGTCACTTGTTTATTTCTTATAATTACTTAAATATTTTTGTAAATTGCTTGTTCTTTTTGTCAATTTCTTTTTTTAATTTGTGTATTTTTTTAAAATGTAATCACTAAATTATCAGCATTTTTGCTTGAGGTTATAATACTTGGTGTCCTTTTTAATTGCATCTGCATTGGTACAACTTTTTTCCTTGTGTCATAATTCGGTAGTTTTTATATATTATTCACGTAGGAGTACTTCGGAGGAAATTTCAATACTTCTTTCTACTGTTTTGACGCTTGTTTAAAATTCCAAGTTCGCTGCTAACCGGTCTTTGCACACGGTCCCTCTCACTAAGAGTATTTAATCTTTTGTGTACTTAATATATTTGGCTTAATTGCGTTTTTTAATTAATCGTGTAATTTCTCTCCAAATTGTGCAAATCACAATTTTCTTTCAAGTTATTTTTGTCTATTTTGTAAGACTAATTTGCTACTTCACACATATGTGTTATTTATTTTTTTCTTTCCCTTATTTTTAACGTTAAATTTCAAATAGGGTTTCACTAAGCTTTTTAGTTCAAATTGTAAGTTTAACTTCTATAATTAGCCGGTCAACTCGTCTAGTGGTCAGCGTGCCTGACTACGGAAGGTCTTAGGTTTGAATCCCGGTTCAGGCATGGATGTACTTTCTTTCTCTCTATCCTGTCTTTGTCTTTTCCTTATGTGTGTGAATGAGGTATGAATGATGCCTATCCTATAAACGGGTCCCTATGGCCTGTGTGAGGATGCGATGGTGGCCCACCACTTGTGGTGTACCCAAGCAACGCCTCAGCGGCAAAGAGATGGTTGTTCCTGGCTGGTTCCTTGGATATCAGGGAACAATAGATTAATAGACTCTGTTGCAGTTGTGTAACTGTCTACAATCTGCCACTGGAAAAAAAAACTTCTATAATTAAATTAATCTCTTTGGTAATTTTCATATAAATATTTTAATTTAGTTCATTGTTTTCATAAAATATTTTCTGACAAATATTTTTTTCTAAAATTATTATATATATATATATATATATATATATTATTTTCCAACATTTATCACACACACACATACATCAACAAACCGTTTACTTGGATCACAGCATTCCTGCAGTAACTATGGATAGAAGAAATCAAATATCTACCACTTGAAGTAGTTCAATAAAAGAAACTGACAAGCACCCTGAGCTTGTGAAAAAGGTGATACCAGCACATCTGCTTATCAATTATGAAGTCCTACCCGATATTTCAATATCAGTCTGGATCAAGTAAACTCCTACTACATTGGTGACAACATAAAACTTCGAGAAAAAACGATCAAATATGTTAATGATAGGAAGACGCAAATTGAGCTCGATAGTGAAGATGTTATAAATGACATATATATTTAACAAATTACATAATATGTTATCAAAATAATTCCCAATATAACTTGCCAAAATACGTAAGAAATGAATCAAATTAGATCATTGTGTGAACAACATAAAACCTCACGAAATTCGGATTGAGGCAACTAGAGTTAAACACAAGATGTAATCACATAGAAAATTCCATTTCAAAGCATAGTCAAAAATATAAAATCGAGAATTTATGTAATACATTATACTCAATTCAAAAAAATCAAGCAGAAATAAAAAAAAAATCTGCTGGAGAAAGAATATGTTTATAAGACTAATAAAAAACCTCTGTCCAATCAAGCGAAAACGACTCAAAATCTGAAATTCTCCTTAGAAAACATGTCATTAGATTCAACCAAAAATGATTGCCTGGGGAAAATGGTAAAAAAAAATTCCTGTTGCAAAACTGAACACAAAGAATTATTTACCAAACAATTGATGCAATCTAATCATAAAATAGCAATTACAAAATGTCCTACGAGCAAACTTATTCCAATAATTCCCCTATAAAACTCGTTGAAGATGATGCAATACACAAACTCTTCGAAGAAATGAATATTAACAAACCATGCAACGAAATTATGATAAAAGAAATACGATTCTACAAGACTTCTCAAGAACTGAATCACGTTGTAATTGAAGCTTACAAGATTATGGTAAATGCGCTCACTCGGCAGAAGTTTATTTTTTTCGTATCAAAAAGAGTAGTAATCAGATAGTACAAGTACATTTGTAGGTGTTAAAATTATCAAGGATTAGCAAAAGTAAGCCGTATTGCGGAAATTTCAGAGAAGCCCACTCTACAGAGAAATGTAAATTGGATTAGCTTTTCTGCATTAATTGCCAAGATGGAAATAGAAACGGTTTAATATAAATCATGTATCCTATTCCATAAACTGCGAATTTGACAAAGAAATACTAAGTATTCGATAACAATAATAAACACCCTTCTACAAGAACAGTGAATAATGTTGACAAGCCAAAAATTATAAAGTTTTATCAAACATTTCTTTTTCTGTGTCTTCAAATGAATCTCCAGAGCAGACTTAGCTAATTTGACTTAAATGACAGTGACTAAAATATTCCTGATCCAAAAACCATATGCTGTTTATGGGTTTCTTAGAGGTGTGTCCTACTTACTTGGAAAGCATTTAGTTCTTCTAACACCAAGATTCCAAGAGCAGCAATTACCTCTAAGTCCATAATTACGGTAATTCTCTTAGATAGTACACCTGTTCATTAGTGTATACACTTCGCCATGCGGAGAATTACAAATTATATTCTATCTTACCAATATACTCCAATCATTGTTTCAGGGGATTTCAATTCTTAAAATACACTTTTTAGGGGTTAACCAACTGACTAAAGTCGAGGAATCATTCTGGAAAATTTTATCTCAGTTCAATCTTAACATAGGTAATAAAATAAAGTGCCTTCCAAACTTTGTGGGACCAAATGGAAAAGATTGGCCATATCTAGCCATTGAGGGAAGATTTATAAGCACTTGCATATCTTATAAATCTTCCCTCATTCATCATGTTGATATATCATGTTGTACAAAAAAAATGTATTTTAATTTTCAGAGTTGTCCTTAAAGGGTGGGTGTATAAGCATTGTAAATAGTTCTTCTTTTTAAAAAATTGTGAGTGATGGTAGGGCACCAACCCGATAACCACTAGGTATAGTACAGGGTCCCTTCTCACTGCTAAATTCTAAATAACTATGAAAATTCATCTCAAAAGACTATGATCTGTAAATATTGCTTTCTGCTGTTAAATTATCCACTGCTGTACCAGACACGTAAAGTTAAAGTTGATTATGAATAATTAAATCTGACAAAATTACTAAAACTAAAATGCAGAGAATGCTCCAGGTAATTTTATTTTTAACCAATAAGAGTGTAACATAAAATACATTAGTCTTCTCCATAGAAGTATCAAAGCTCTGACTTTGGCTTCAACTGTTCCTCGCATCAAATTGCACCTCGGGTAATGACTCGACTTTAAACTGAAGGTTCTTATCTAAACTGCTGCTGTCTTTGAGCGATAAGCAAATTAAACAAGATGTTACAAGAAAATCTTATTGGTATTTTCTAACACTTTAGGAATAAAATTGTCCCTTAGAAATTTACTACTAACACAAAAATTAATTATTTTATTTCAAAATCTCAAGGAAATCTTACTTATTCCATTTGATAATGCATTTGCTTTGATAGAAAACTCGAAAAATAATAACTATGCCTTAACTTCTTCTTTCCAAAGATATCTAATGTGAATAGAATTTTCTATCTTAAAATGGGACAAGAATGTTATCAAGCGAAAATAAAACACTTAAAAATATGTTTAAGTTCGAAGCAATTGCAATTCAATACATCTGCTGTTCTCGAAATTCTACGCCATACAAACTAATTTGAATTTCATAAAAATAAACAGAATATTGGGAAAATGCAAAATAAAATGGACAGCAGTAAAAAATTTAAAAGTTAGATTATAATTATTTTTTCCAAAATGCTGATGGTTTGAAGAAGATTAATTCATTCAAGTCTAATAAAAATTTTTAGAAATAACAAAATCATTACATACTATAGATGGAGCTGTGTAAAAAAATTGCGAACTTTAAGCCGTAGGTCCCGGATGAATTAGCCCTCGTGTGCAAAAAAAAATGAGTGACAAACATACCAACCAAAATATTGCGATAATTTGAACAGCTGAAAGTTTAAAATTTTTATTGTATTCATAGGAATTTATAAAACTAGCTCTAATATAAGATATACTATAAAATGTTTTTTACCTCTTAAAAGATATGCACTAGTTATTGATATCTGCTTATTTCCTTTACAAAATCTCAGTTAAAAAAAATAAATGCTTAAAATATATTTATTAATATTTTCTAAGAATCAATGATTTATATCCAGGATATAGATGCAGAAAATTATGCTGCCTTTTTCTCTTTGAGAGAAAAAAATTATATTTTCCAGTAAACGCATAAACTCATCATATTTCTCAGAGCTTTTTAAATAAATGACAAATATTTTTACTAGCATGAAAATTGAGTTTTAAATTGCATGTAAATTCAATTATGCTGATTGCAGTTAAAGATTAGAAAGTTAATATATCATATCTGTTATCGTTATATGTGTTACACATGTCATATGAATTTAAATACACTACTGGCCATTAAAATTGCTACACCAAGAAGACGACATGCTACAGACGTGAAATTTATACGAAAGAAATAAGGTGCTGTGATATGCAAATGATTAGCTTTTCAGCACATTCAGACAAAGCAGGCGCCAGTAGCGACATCTACATTGTGATTAAATGAGGAAATTGTTCAGCCGGTTCCTCATACACAAATTGCATTTGAACGTTGTTGCATGGTGAAAAGTTGTTGTGATGCCTCGTATAAGAAGGAGAAATGCGTACCAGCACGTTTCTGACTTTGATAAAGGTCGAATTGTAGCGTACCGGGATCCCGGTTTATCTTATCGCAGTATTGCTGCTCGTGTCGGTCGAGATCCAATGACTGTTAGCAGAATATGGAATCGATGGGTTCAGGACGGTAATACGGAACGCCATGCAGGATCTCAACGGCCACCTATCACTAGCAGCCGAGAAGACAGGCATATTATCCGCATAGCCGTATTGGATCGTGCAACCACGTCACGAGCCGTGAGTTAAGAAACGGGGTCGTTTGGAAGACAACAAGTGCCTGCACGAACAGTTCGAAGACGTTTGCAGCAGCATGGACTCTCAGCTCGGAGACCATGGCTGCGGCTTCCTTTGACGCTGCGTCATAGACAAGAGCGCCTTCAATGGTGTGATCAACGACGAACTTGGGCGCACGAATGGCGAGACGTCATGTTTTCAGATGAATCCAGGTTCTGTGTACAGCATCATACTGGTCGCATCCGTGTTTGGCGGCATCGTGGTGAACGCACACTGTCAGCGTGCATTCGTCATCGTCATACTGGCCCATCACCTGGCGTGATGGTATGGGTTGCCATTGGGTACACATCTCGGTCACCTCTTGTTCGCATTGACGGTGCTTTGAACAGTGCACTTTACATTTCTGGTGTGTTACGACCCGTGGCTCTACCCTTTATTCGAGCCTTCGACACCCTACGTTTCAGCAGGATAATGCCCTACCGCATTTTGCCGGTATTGTACGGACCTTCCTTGATACGGAACATGTTCGGCTCTTGCCCTGGCCAGCACGTTCTCCAGATCTTTCACCAATAGAAAACGTCTTGTCAATGGTTGCCGAGCGACTGGCTCGTCACCAAACGCCAGTCACTACTGTTGATGAACTGTGGCATCGTGTTGAAGCTGCATGGGCATCTGTACCTGTACATGCAATCCAATCTCTGTTTTACTCAATGCCCAGCCGTATAACTCCTGTTATTACTGCCAAAGGTAGTTGTTATGGGTACTGATTTCTCAGGATCTATCTAGCCAAATTTTTTTGAAAATTTAATCACTTGTTATTTCTAGTATAATATATTTTTCCAATAAATATCATTTTGTTATCTGCATTTCTTCCTGGTGTAGCAATTTTAATGGCCAGTAGTGTATGATTTAATTTTGTAACATTAAGGGAAGAAAACTACAAAAATTATTTGGTCTTCTCTTATAAACATATTATTGGATTACTTTATTTTTTCTGTTGTTCAACATAAGTGTAGTTTAGATTATTGGGATGCAGTTCCGCTGCCTATTTCTGCTAATAAAGCTTCTAATGGTAAAGTTTCTTCTGATAAAGCTTCCATTGGCAATCGTACGTTAACACTTGATCTTGCACACTCCCCGTTCGTGGGTTCGAATCCCACCTTGGGCATGGATGTTTGTAGTGGTTTGGAATCAACTTTAAGCCGTAGGTCCCGGTCTAATTAGCCCTCGTAGTCAAAAAATGACTGTTTAGCAACAAACAATTACTTGCACACTCCTCTCGAAGCCAAGCTACCGGAAGAGCATTGATTTCTACGAAATACATAGCCTGTATAGAACTTTCAGCGCAGAAAATTTAGGTATCAAATATGTTGGTTCTTCCAACGAGCATGACTAATATTCCTCTGACGTTATCACAGTTCTTGTATGGATATTTTTTTAACCTATTCCCAAAGAATATACCATTAAATTCGAAACCATTGTGAAACTCTATCTTAAATCTTTAAATATTGTTGTTGACAACTGATTTACCTGCCGTTGTTACCTGTATAACGTATATCACATTTACATTTTGGTTACGGAATTTATTGCCTTGGTAGAATTTATACTTCTTCAGAGTCTACTATGGATTTATTAAACGTAAAAGAGTAAATTAAGCATTTTCAATAATAATGTAATAATTCTGGATTCTATAACGTAACATGATATTAAAGTCAAAAAAAAAAAAAAATTCTGTCTTATCAAGTACGGGAACGAATGAATTTATGTATTTTTATAAAGTTTAGCTTGACTCATTTCCATTTTAACAAATAATATATTTTTCCACTTTATTCAAATAAAAGGAATTTTTTCTCCTATTAAAAACATTTTATGGACAGACATGTGTATTAAATAAATGCTATGGCATATAAATCAATGGTTTCTTGAATAGATATTTCAATAAAAATCTATAATTAAATTGAGGATTTTTTGATTGCGTGCAAGCATTAAACAATAAAAACTCAAAACTTTCATTAAAATGGGACATTCTACAATACATAAATTAGATATCTATATAATCTTACTATAACTGATTTTTGCAAACAAAATCGAAAGTAAATTAGTTGAATAAAATACACAATATAAATAAAGCATTCCACTTATAAAGGTAAGTTTACATACTAAATTCTATAAATATTTACTTGGTTTTTGTACCGGAAAAAAAATTGAAAAAGCAAATATACAGTTATTTTCTTTTTAAAAATAGTGCTGAAAAAGAATTTGCAATTCTTCTCATCAATACTCCCCTTTATTGGGAAGAATTTGCGATGTCTGTTACACTTTTCATCTATCATGAGAGTACCTTTATCTAAATTGGTACATATTATTGCCCAATATCTCAAAAGCTGCAGGAACCCTACGCGCTGTCTCATTGATTGCTCCCTTTCAAGAGTCCATTAGGGATGAAAGGAAAAGGTAAGAAAGCTCAAGGACACGTGAATAATGTTATATCAACGCTCCTGATGATGTTGTTCCAATCTCTTCAAGACAACTACTGGTAATGCAATAGCATAAAGAAAAAAAATGGGAACGCAATCATTTTAACACGCTATTGACGATGAAAATGTATTGTCAGCAAAAATACATGGCAAACAAAGGACTAGTGGTGCATTTTTATACGTCCAATAAATAGAGTTGGAATTTTTATGAAGTAAAAAGAACGAGCTGATAAATATCATCAAATGTATTACTATTCTTAGAGCATAAGATCACCTATACTTTAACTTCAGTTTTTTTATACTGATCCATATTTTTGAATGATAAGTAATACACATATTGGGGATCAATATTTTTATTGAATTATAAATATGTCCTTGAGCGATAAATTAGATTGTGCTTGCACTATAATTTTCGCTTTAAGGAAAACATAAATTAAAGCATAATTGTTGTATAAATATTTATTATAATACATATTATAAATATATATAATAAATGTATATATATATTTATTCCAATAAAAATATATATTAAAATATTTATTATAAATATTTACAATTCCATTCATTAAAATTTCATTTCATTTCCTATCATGCAAAAATAATACATCATAACGAGTATAATCCTATGAAATATTTTTAAAACACATCTTTGATACACATTTGTATAACATGATAATCTGTCAATGAACCAAGTTTACAAAGATAAAAACAAATTTATTTCATGCTAATTAATATTTTTGTTGAATGATGAATAATGGAGGCAGTTTTGTGATTCTTAAGTAATTTTATCACAGTTTTATGAAATGATACTATATTGTATTTAAGATATAATTAAGATTTTATTTAAAGAGAGAGAGAGAGAGATACATTGATTATAACTAAATTCGTTTTAAATAATGAATGAAGCTAGTTGCTTTGAGGAGAAAAGAATGAGTTGATAAACATAATTAAGTATCCAGTACATAAAACTAGAGCATCTATTAATACGCGATACATATCACTTTGCGAATATACAGAGGGTATGAACACATTTTTAGAACGATTTCGATAACGAATTTAAAAAAAAGTAAATGTTTTCGAATAAACATTTTTGGCAACAGCTTATTATTTGCAATGAAAAATATCGTCTGCTACTTTTAAATTTATTCTTCTTTCAAAATGTCCCATACAAACATGCTGTTAACTGAAGGATATGTTTTTGCGCTTTCCGAACATAAACGTCCTTATTCCAGAATTCAAAAACGTTGTGAAATGCATGGTATTAAAAATTCTAAGTGCAAAATAAGCAATGTAATTAATCGGACAGGTAAAAACTGTCAATTATTATTTCTACATAGAAAGAAGACTCCAAACGAATATCCTTAAAAGGTACGTACTGTTTCAAATATATCTAAAGTGAAATACTGGTAACAAGAAAAAATCCGCCAACACAGAAATTAATTGCAAAGTTTTTAGATACATCTTAACAACAATAAATAAAGTAATAAACCAGTATTTATAATTTAAAAATGCTAAAAAACGTAATGTTCACCAGCTTTTAGCGAGACATGTGTCTCAACGCATAACATTTTGTAGAATCCTGTATGAAAACCACTTATTAGGAGATAAATGGAAAAACATTGTGACCCTTGCTAAAGCATGGGTTTACCTAAATGACTAACAAAAAAAGGTCTTTTTACTAGAGAAAATGAGGAGAAAAAACTGTACAAATCCGTTTTCGTCAATGTAAAGAAGGTTTCAGTAAGGTGTTTATGATTGGCGCAGGTTTCTCTTACAATGGGAAATGAAAAAAAGAGTGGAAAGAAATGTTAAAATCAACTCATCGTACTATCAGGAGAAGATTTTGCGCCCAATATTTACAAAAGAAATTCCACTCCTTTATCCCAATGACTTTCAAAGAGAGAAACTTCATCAAGACAAAGCTATAAATGATACTTCGAAAACTACCACTGCATTCCTTGTAAAAATGATGACTAATACAGGTATCGCATGTATACATTTTCAACATATTCCTGCGAAGTCTCCTGACATTTCACCTATGGACTATTGTGCTTTTGGTCTGTTAAAAAACGCTGTTTCTAAACGTAAACCCACCACGATAGATGGACTCTGGAAAGTAGTGGAAAAGGAATGGAAAGCAATACCCCTGGAAATATTGCGAAAAGCTCTTCTATCATGGAAATCACGATGATGACTTATAGTCCAGAAAAAAGCCTATCAGATCGAACATTTAAAAAAATAATCTTTACATTTTAAACATTAATTAAACGGCTACGAAATCGTTCTAAGAATGTGTTCATACTCTCTGTATTTTACTGATTAGTATTTTTCTTGAATTATGAATGATATAAAAAATGTTTTATGATTTTAAATAATTTCTCACAGATACATAAATTAGTATTATGTTGAGTTTGAAATGTTATTTACTACATATATATATATATATATATATATATTGTAATTACAATTCATTATTTAAAAATTGAGTAATTTTTTAAAAAGTTTTACTTAATTTTATTAAAAACGCTTAGGGTTGAACTTATGAAATGATCATTAGTTACTGTTTTCATTCAAAATATTTAAAATGAAAATTTTATAAGGTGCTTTCTATAATAATTTTAAAATAAAATAAAGTAAAAATCAATTAAAATGTATGAAATACTAAAATGCTCTCAATTACACTCAATTATTTTTTTTTAATTTATTCATATTAAATTTTTTCAAATTTTAATATTTTCAAAATTGAAAATGTTTGTTATCATAACAGTTTTTTTAAAGGAGCTGGAGAAGAGCTGGAGCAAGCTTCATATAAGCATTCATCTTTTTTTATAAGAGTCAATTCATTTTTAACAAATGTATGTCTATTACAACTTAACATTTGAGGGCTTACTATGGCCTAGTAGCAGGACTTTGCTTCTCGGAATCTCAAATCGTGGTTTTTTTGGAGTCGTTTCTTCGGGCTCTGTCCCTGCCATAGATAAACAGTGAGAGACCGATGCTACGTCTTGTTTTTCTGCTCATGTGTCAGGGTGGGTTTTTGTTAGTTCTCTGAATTTCTTCACTTGTGATTTGTGAATACATATTACTATCTTTGAAAAGTCTCTTAAAAGATTATAATCTATTGCGGATATTTAAAAAAACAACACCTTAAACAGCATTCGGTTGTTTGGCTGTTTACTACATGATGTTAAAGATTAACCCTTGACCATCGATAGTTAAACCAACAAAACTACCGTCTATTATATCAAAAGAATATGAACTATTCGCCATATTTTATATCATCTCTCTCCTACCATCAATCTTAGAAGTTAGTGTAGCAAAGGTGAAATTTATATAATGAAAGAGTAAATATATTAAAAACTACAAAAGTATAAAAAATATAGGTAAGCGATTTGGTTAGAAAACGTAAAACGATATCACAACAATCAATTAAAGAAGTAAACGTTTCTTGGACGAGATCTTTAAAATGGCATCACGAAATGTGGTCAGAAGAAGCAATATATCATTAAGTAAAAGGAATCACGAGTAGAAAATTATAAATGTGCCACCTTTCACGAAATGTGGTCAGAAGAAGCAATATATCATTAAGTAAAACGAATCATGAGTAGAAAATTATAAATGTACCACCTTTCACGAAATGTGGTTAGAAGAAGCAATATATCATTAAGTAAAACGAATCACGAGTAGAAAATTATAAATGTACCACCTTTCACGAAATGTGGTCAGAAGAAGCAATATATCATTAAGTAAAACGAATCACGAGTAGAAAATTATAAATGTACCACCTTTCACGAAATGTGGTCAGAAGAAGCAATATATCATTAAGTAAAACGAATCACGAGTAGAAAATTATAAATGTACCATCTTTCACGAAATGTGGTCAGAAGAAGCAATATATCATTAAGTAAAACGAATCACGAGTAGAAAATTATAAATGTACCACCTTTCACGAAATGTGGTCAGAAGAAGCAATATATCATTAAGTAAAACGAATCACGAGTAGAAAATTATAAATGTACCATCTTTCGTATTAAAACCCCATTCCAGATCATTTCAGATAAATCAGGACAAAATTCTTAATTCATCTTAAATAATTTCTTAAAATGTGGAAAATACTCTGAGCAAATTTATACATAAAAGTATGTAACACTTATTCTTTTATTTATATAACAATTTTAAACACAGCGCTCGAGCATAAACTGTTTTTCACTTTCTGTTCTTATTAATAAGCAAACAGAACATTTTTATTCTATCTGTTTGAAAGTGAGAACTCACCGTGCCTAGACAGGCTCTTTGGAGAGGAATAACCGAGGTTCAATCGGAAATACTATTCAACAAAGGAAAATGAACGTTGTAGTCATGTTTTCTGCATTCACGTCTATTGCAGTGAGTGCTTGGGAGGTTTCTGGGTTTTCTCCTTCGCAAAAACTAAGTGAAGCCTATTATCTATGAAAAATATTTTCGAGTGACAAAGCACGGTGGAATTTCAAATACTTTTCAATAATATTTGGCTATACGTTACGTGGTATCAAATCTTTAAGTATGATTATTTACCCTTATTTTTTTTTCCTTATTTTTTCCCTTATTCCCTTACAATTTCCCATAGCCATTACAGCTTTAAAAATAGTCAACTTAAAACTGATAATAGGGACATTATATTGATGAGCTCATTGACTAATGTATGGTAATTTTACTATATTTAGACTCCACATTTATAACTTTAGCTGTGAATATTTATGGGATGATATCTGTATGTCTACAAGTGGATTGTCACTCAGATTTCTTATATCTTAGAGTAATTGCTGGTATGTTACCATTCTGATACATTATTCTTAATTTTTGAAATGTATCTTTCTTATATATTATGGTTTTTAATTAAAGAAACATAAGTATGTTCTTTTTGCCCAGCACATATATGTTCTTAATCAGAACCAAAAAATGAGCTATTACGAATAGCTTAATAAATTATCCGTGCGAAAAATAACAATCTCCTTGTTTGTGTAGTTAAATTGTTTACATTTTCGCATAACGAATCATTTCACTTACAGTTCTAGTCTTTACTTTCCAAACTAAGCCAAAACAGTATTCCAAAATCAGTTTGTTGAATGATTTCAATTTATTTTTTAAAAAAAGGAATAAAAAGACTTCGGTAATATTTTTCCAAATTTAATCACATTTCAGGATGGAAAATTCATGCTTTTTTATTGCAGCTATTATTTATTCACTTTCAGCTAAATATTAAAATTTTATTAATTTCTATAATTTATGTTCTGCTAAAATCATCTTTAGATAAAAAAAAAAAAAAAAAAAAAAAAAAGACACACATTTCATGACGAAAAATAAATGTGTGAAATCTATGTTTCCTTCATAATTACTTAAAATCTTACATGTAAAATTCTATTACCTCAATAGCGTTTTAAACATTCAAAATCGTTTTAATATTTTACTGAAAAGTTCCTATGTAAATACTGCCGAGTCGTTATCGAAACATATGAATCTCTTTGAAATATTATTACTTTCAAAGATTCATATATTACTATTAAAAAACAAATAAATACTTTTTGATGATATCAGCATTTATTAGTTTCTTCATGAAAACAAACAAAATTTAATTTCTGTCAGTAGATTTCATATTATTTACAATTTACTCCTAGACATTACATTTATTTTTTTCCTGGAGTAACCAACGAAACACTTTATTTCCTCCAAAAAGTAATGAATATCTCCTTTGCTCCATTAAAAAATCCATCTGATCCTAAGCTTTTATTTACTACTAGTCTATTAAGAAACAGTTTCCAACATAAACTTTCTATTTTGAAGAAAACTTCAATAAAATACCTTACGATTACAAAAAATGCAAAATAACGATCCGTTCTTTTTATTACGCATTCAGTATCAAACATCCCATAAATCAAAAACAAGAAGCAGTCCAGTCACATTAGAGTTTAAGGAATGGGCTTCTTTTATTTTCGATGTTTTTTTTTTTTTTTTTTTTTTTGTTATACTGCTTTTCAGAAAAACTTTTTTTTCTTCAATCCTTTCGTGCCTGATCTGACTTCCTAAACAGTTGTGTGTCACACTGCACGATATCTGTGGCTCAGGTAGGTGCATGAAAGCTAAATCAATAATGAGCATTTGCACTTTCTTTTTCCATGTCCCAGTAATGCGCCTGACTTTCGAAAAATAGGTAGTAAATAAAATCGGAGATGATAGCTAATAGTTCTTTCGCTCTCACCGCTTCCAAAGTGAGAAAAGCTGTTGAAGAAGCCCTTCCGAGGGTACAGTCACCTGTCAAACGTAAGTGCTATTTTCCTTTCCTTCCATTCAGTCACTCGAACACCCACCACTGACCGGAAGAGGCACAAGTTCTGCACAATACTGCGGAATCCATAGTTTGCTTGAAATCAGAACTATATAATGCTTTTTTTTTCTCTGTCACTTTACAATAAATTTATCAATCGGAAAATATTTATGTTGAAATGCAATCGTTTATTTGAAAATTATTTGTTATAGCTTCGTGATAGTTGCTAAATGCTTCCCATCCAATATGATTTGAAAAATCAGGATATTCCACAATTCTGAAGGACATAAAGGACCATTACTTATATTCGTAAATCTATTCAATTTTATTAAAATGTATTAAATTTAGTTTGAATCAATGTGAATTTAAATAATGATCTTTTATTCACTCAGTATTAAAAATGTGGTGTATCCTGAGTTATTAAGTTGTATTAAGATATAAGTCACTTTTTATTAAAAAATAAAATTATTCATGATTAAATAACATTGAAGTGAATTAATATTACAAACTGATTTAATTATAAATGTGAGGGATAATTTACCTGTAAAGTACTAACTGATAGTTCTTTCGAGATATCAAAGAGTTTATTCACAATCATTTTCGATTTTGTTACAAATAAAGAAAATAAATTTGGAAATGTTCTTTCAAAAATAACGCATATTTCTAAAAAAAAGTATAAAATCTTGAATTCCGTTCCCATATTTTACAAATATTGCTTTATAAATATGGATTTAAAAACAAATATCAAATTTACTCTTTTAATAAGAATTGTATATATACTTTTATTACAAATTTTTATTTTTCAAATAGGTTATATCTAATACTTTTTAAAAGTTGCAATCAATAACAACTGAAACAATTCTTTATAAAACCCTAAAGTAACCAATTACTTTCTAAGAAATTTAAATCATTCGCTTCACTTTATATTTTCACAAATAATGTTAAGCATTTTTTTCGGTTAATAAGCATTATATCCTTTTTAAAGCCATCTCATTTTGAGCACTCATCACCAAAAAACATAATTTTATTTCAAGTAAATTGAATTGCTCTTTTTCATGAAAACTTTTCTTTTTATTTTTCAGAGAAAAACGATAATCCAATCCATATTTATCACATGAACACTTTAAACATAAATCATGAACCACACCAGTACTTCTGATATATTTATTGGGTAATTATTAACTACACATACATGAGCTGTATTTCGATTTGTTATTTGTCAATGCTATATCAAAATTATTTAATTTTGCTTAGTTTTTCTTATAAATATTTAAAGCCATATCTTCTTATAAATTCAATAAAAAGGTTCTATATTAAATATGTGACAATTCGTAAAGATCTAATATATAATTGAAAATAGATCCCTTGCTCGTTCAGATCGTCAAAAATAATGAAATACTGCCTACCTATCTTTGAAACTAAAGCTTTCCTCCATTTCAATCTTCCTCAACAAAAATATTCATTCAAAAGAAAAACTGAGCTACTGGAAGGTGATTAAATTGCATATTTTCTACATATTCTATTCGAGCATAAGAAACAACGTTCTGAGCTATGTTGAGATTGACGTCTTGCAGATTTGATTAAAAGAATTGAATATTTCAGAAGGAGAATAGAGCAGTTTTATTATGTGCTGCGTAAATTCGAAACACTGTTTATAGATCGAAATAAATTTATTTCCATATATTGTTTAATATTTTTTTTATTTTATATGACCGGATATATAATTTTTTCATAGGATTGGGAAGAAGAAATTAAGTTTGTATAAAAAAATATTGTAATTTCTATTTCACAGCGTATGTTGCTCGAAATTGAGTATGAAGTGTATAATCGCTTAAAGAACCAAACTTTGCAAATAATAATAATAATAATGTTTTGTTACTAGCGAAAACCTGGAGATATATAAATACTTGAAATAAAATAATTTTTAATTTAATTAAATCAGTTTAAGATTACAAAAGCAGAGCAAACAATTAAAATACGTCATCAACTCTATTTATGTACTTGATTAAAATCTGAATTTTGTTGCTTCTTAAAATAATATTGTAATGAATTTCCATAATAAAGAAACTGAAGTAATAGATTATTTAAATTATTTTAAACGTTTATCAGAAATTTATTAAAAAATAAATAATAATAAATGTGTGTGTGCGCGTGTGTGTGTGCGCGTGTGTGTGTGCGTGTATGTGTGCGCGTGTGTGTGTGCGCGTGTGTGTGCGCGTGTGTGTGTGCGCGTGTGTGTGTGCGTGTATGTGTGCGCGTGTGTGTGTGCGCGCGTGTGTGTTTGTTTTACGAATTACAAGGTATTATTTACCTCACTAGCAGAGCATTTTTTGGAATTAAAATGCCTTTCGATAATTATCATGCAAATTTGAGTCATTCCTCAATCAACATATTAGTCTACAAAATACGCAGTCCTTATTTATGACAAAATTTTCCTGTGTGAAAAATTAGCATATAACAAGTGTTTTAACTTCCATTTTACATGTCATTTAAAAATTGTATTGATATTTTTAATCTTGATCTCCACTGTATATAAATAATTTAGCTAAATGGTATTGAGCTGACTATATGAAAATTTAAAAAATTACTTTTTTAAAATTACCTGTTTTAATCAATTTCGATAAAATTAAATACAAATGGTAAATAATTTCCCACAAATTAATTTTAAATTCACAGTATATGATCCGATTCTTGACTTCCTCACACTGCAAATTTTTTCATAATGATATAAATTCATGCTATATAAAATAATGATAAACGTAATGGTTTAAATGATATCGAAGAATTGAATAATAATTTTAATGTTATCAGAAAAATATGCTTCTCCAATAAATTGCCTAAAACTATTTTAATATTTTTAACATGAAAATGACGAAAACTTAAGGAAAAGAATTCATATTATTAACTTACTTTATTTTAGCACATTTTATAAAAAAAATATAAAGTTTCGATGCATATAAAATTTCTAGTAATTTTAAATATACGATAAAACATTTAAACAATGTATCTGTTTTAAGTATTTTGAATTTCCTTACAAGTTCAGATTTCGTTTACTAGAAAAGAAAAAATATAACTTTATTGACTTTCTTTTCCAATTCTTTTCAAGAATTTCGAGAATACCCCTCAAAAAATACCGATGTAGTTCCATATGACTAAGAAATAAAATGCATAGTAGTTCATATATATATATATATATATATATATATATATATATATATATATATATATATATATCGAATGTATATATATATATATATATATATATATATATATATATATATATATATATATATATATATATATATATATATATATATATTGTATATAAAATATAAAAATGATTGTAAGAAATAAAATAACAAATAAATTTATTTATATAAAAATTTACTAAAAATGAAAAGAAAAGAATACTGAAATGGATAAATCAAAAATGTAAAAAAGGAATAATAAAACTGGAATTGCACAAAAAATGTATATATAAACATTTTACTATATAAGCAAGCAATTTTATACAAGCCATAATTTCGAAATGAATAAATTGAGACTTGTATAAGCTACTTTAACTTCTGCGCTTCTCTCATAGAATTCTCTTTCTATTATGATCTCTTACTTTTCATTTAACACAGAAAGCAAATATATGATTATCTAGACCAGACAGATCAAAGCAAATTTTATAGCTAACATGTCTCACTCTGGAAGTTATATTGCTTCTTAAAAGATAATCTTTCGTTGAACTTTGTAGTGATTTCAGACGGACTGTTACTGAAAAAAAATTTTCTTAGTTTCCCATAGCCAGAGGATAGCGATCATCAGTAGGCTTTTTTAATTATTTACTGGAATGGACTACTCCTTTTTACTATGCATTTTTACGCTCTTAAGTTGTGAAAACTAAATTAATCTGAAATTGTGTAATGATTTTCTGAAAACTTAACATAGAATTCTTATAAAACATTTGTGATGGAAAACAAAAAATATTTGAAAAATATCTATGGGTCATAGAAGCTAATCACATTTCTAATCATAAATCATTAATAATGTGTGGTTAAAGATGACTGCCTGCGATAAATACAGAATAGCTTTTGTTACATAATATCCCGAATTTTTTTATTTAAAAATGCTTTTAAATATATATTAGTACACTCATATCATTTAGAAAAAACTTCAGATTTAAAAATCATTAAATATGAAGTTTTACTAAATGATATGAGTGTACAAATATATATTTATAAAAGCAATTTATGTGCTGTAACAAATAATTAATTATGAGAAATTTACTTTAATCGTTTCTTACATTATCAATATCAATTAAATAATTCATAATCCATTTTTAATTATTCATAAGAATTGAAAATGATGCAATATAATGTAGTTATAATTTCAAATAATCTTGCTTCTTCATAAACTTGATTTCCCACAGTTTCATAACTCTGATGAATTCAAAATGTATATTTTTTTAAATTATAATTTGCGCTGGTAACTATGAATCAAACTCAAAAATTTCTTTTTTCTTGTCAAGAACCAAACGTTTATCAGGCCGCAAACAACACTGCATCACATAGATTTTTTTAAACCATAGTTCAATAACTATTCGTAAAAATTGTATTATTTATAATGCAAAATAATTAAATCAGTGAAAAAAATAAATGCTACAGAATTCATAAGCCAATTATAGAATGAGTTGTTTTCTTGCATAAAAATTATCAACCATAATTTTGTTTTGTGTCACAGTTTTCTATTTTCTAATACAAAGTTTTCATTAAACAGTGTCAAATTTTTATTTGTTTCTGTAGCATCGTAAATAAAATGACAGCGATGCTCTACAAAACAATACAAATTTGGTATTTATTTATTCAAAGTTACCTTAGTCTGTTATTTTGATAAATACTTATCACATAAATATGTATAATCTTATAATTTTGGGTTAAATAATGAATCCAAATTAAAATTGCTATATAAGGCAAATTTTCTCTTTATGGGTAGTATAATATTTCCAATTGTGTTTCTTAATAATGAATTTTCTTTTAATTTATTTGTTTCAACAAATCATTTATTACCTAATTATAATAATCATAATATAAATGACATTTACATGAAACGAATATTTTTATTTTTAAGAGAATTATAAACTAATATTATTATAAAAAGGAAGCATTTTAATACTAAGATAATTAAGTTTGCTGTGAAATTTATTTTTAAAATCTTTATCTTGAGTTTAAGCGAATGAAAATGAATAATAAATTGTAATAATTGAAAATACAACAAAAATTTTAAGTTATTATCCTATTTTCAATATCATGGTTTCTCCCTTTCTTAAAGTTTTAAAAATAATTATGCATTTTGATTCTTCCTATTTTATTTCTCATCGATTCAATTAGTATGCAGTTTACTTAACCTTTTTATTTGTTATTTTCAAATTCTGTAGTTCCAGCTTTTAAATTCGAATTGATTTCTAATGCATTTGATTATGGAACGACAGTATCAAGAATTTCTACTTATTCTTATTTATTTTGAAAAAATGATATTCTTTTCAAAGAATTAAAAATACTATTTTAGCATTATTATAAAATTTCTTAATTTAATTTCTAATACTAAAATTTCGTAAACATATTTTCCCATTTCATACAGAAGACGTTTCGTTTATTTCCTTACTAGAGTCGTTATTTGGGAATGTAAAATAGCCTATAAAAGTTTGAAAGATAGCAAATATTTTAAATCAGCATAGTTGAAATTTAAGACAAAGAATAGATTATTTATTATGAGACAGAGAAATAAAAATAACATTTAAATGCCGTTAAAAATTAGCATTGGCTTGGGAAATAGTTTCTAGATACTTTAAAAGCATGATTATCGCTGTCATTACTGGAAATAATAAATTTTACAAAACAGTGAATGTGGAAAAATCATATTTTGCGAAAACCAGATTTTTTTAAACCTCTATAATAAGCACGCACACACACACTGTAAATAAAATAACTTAGAAGGGGCAACTATTTGCGAGATTTAAATGAAAGATTAAGAGATAAGTGAATTAATCGTATGCAATGAAATTTTATAAATAAAATAATCCCGCAGCTCAAAGTTTACTTAACTTTTATAATTCTGAAATGATTAATCACAGAAAGGCTTCTGTAATTACGTTAGATATGGAACAATATAAAATTACGGAACTTTCAACACCATTTGGTATTCTAACTGTATATACGATAACCACAGAAATAGCATTTATTGATATTTGTAAGATGACGCATTGTCTGAACTGGTCTAAATAATCGAGCGAATTCAGGATCCAATGTCTGTCTGCATTGACTACCCATTTTGCGAATTATTATGTTGAACATCAATCTTGAGGAGTTTTCTCCTACTACAGACGTTATTCTGTCTTCCAAATGTATTTAAAACAATTTTCCATTATATATATATATATATATATATATATATATATATATATATATATATATATATATATATATATATATATATATATATATATAATATATATATATATAATATATATATATATAATATATATATATATATATATATATATAAATATATATATATATATATACATATATATATATGGCCTATACTTCTATATATTGACTTTGATTAATTCTGTTATTAAATTTATTTGCAGTCTTGGAATAAAAATTCTAACATAATACCTGTAATGTTAGCATGCCTTATATTAGTGCATAAAATACCTACTTTCTCATTGTGTCACTAAAATATATCTAAAAATATAATTTATTATATAAATACTTATTCATTTTGTGTATGTACTAGGGTAATAAAATATTTAAAAAAATAGCCTGGAATATTTCTACAAGATTAATTATGTATTTCTGTACATAGATACATACATACATTGATAGAATTTGAATGTAATTTTTGTGACAAGGTCAATTATACTATATATTTAAAGACATATAACTTCTACTAAAACTGAATTTCCAAATTTGTTAATGACAAAAACCTTCATAAAATAAGTAAAAGATTGAAAAAATAAGTTAAATGATACAAAACTTCCATATGCATCATTTGCTTTCTTATTAATTTTTATTTCATTAATATTACATACTGTTATATTGAGTATTTATTCACAATAATCAGAGCAATGTTCACCTTTAGTACTACAGGTAATAATTTTAGCACTACATAAAATAGTCAAAACTGATAGTCTTATGCTTCTATTTTAAATGAAAATGCTAACAAAACTCATTACAATATCATGATAATCATCATCTTTAATTGACACGATTATGGATTGACATTTCTAACATTCACAAGAAAAATTTCAATAAATTTATTAAAACTATTAGAAATATCGAAATATAAACTGAAATATATATATATATTGTACTAGTTTCACATTCACGCAAGTTTCTTTTACATCTACCTGAAACTGCACTGCAATTTTATTTAATGAACTAATAAAAGAAATGCTATTATTTTATGGAAAGATATCTTTAGTTTGCTTGAAAAATTCTAGGGTTTTCAAAATAAATAATCTGATATTAGAAAGAAATTTCTTTTCTAAGAAAATTATTCTTGGGTTCAATAAAAATAATAGGTTTTTTTAAGCAATCCCATTTCAATTAACTCAGGAAACTTCTTTTTCTAATTCCAACCATCTTTTCTCCTGATGCTTGCAAAACAATATTTGACGCGTACAAAATTTTACTTATATATTTTATTTTTGATTGTTTTCTTTGTAATCTTTCCTGGGCTTAAAAGGATCTATTATTTCCTCAAAATTTCATCGCATGATTAATAGACCCCTGAAAACTCTTTCCTCCCCTTCAAAACCCATAAGCACGTACAAAGGACATTCAGGGTAACAAATCTACCAGTTTCGCATAAATAATATAAAATTGACCCTGTAAACGTGATGAATTCCTAATACGAATGCCTTTTTATTGCCTCGTGCATTTTTGTAAGAAGACTACACATATACTAAGATAGGTCCTTAGACAGACATATCAAAACTGAGATTATGTGTAGGGAGACAAAAATATTTCAAATGTGTAAATGCACAATCACAGATTAGTTTGTTTTTGAAATTCAGAATTATTAATTAACAATTTCATCTGAAAATAATACAAAAACTACAGTACAGATCATTACTCATAATTGAGTTTTCTTTCTTAATACATACACACACTATGTATATATTAATATATAATACAGTGTAAGGATTATCGTATGGTGATGATCGGCAACCACGCGATGAAGACTGATGAAGATGCGATGAGGGACTTAAAACCAATATTGGTTCATACCACTGAGACAACAATAACAATTAAAATTACAGCTGATTTTGAACCATTTAATATTATTTCAGCATACTATCCACCACCAAACTCCCGTGCCACCGACAACGTCCAAACGACACTTCACTCACGCTCAGTGAATTAGATACAATTGTCAGAAAAATACAACCAGAAAATTTCCTCATCGGAGCAGATCTAAATGTCCACAGTGTTAACTGGGGTTATCAACATAATGGTAAAAGGGGTGAACTCGTACAAGATTTTATTATGTCTAATAACATTTTTCTTCTAAATAACCTTAACTCACCACCTACATATATTAATCGATTACAACAAGTTTGGCCTGATTTAACTTTAGCATCTCATGGAAACTTAGCGTATACTATATAATGGAACGTTTTAAAGGAAGAGACACTCAGCAATCATCGATATATATCAATCACCCTTAACAAAGTTACCAAATGCTTGATGATAAAATGATACAAGACATCTTATGGAAACCACGCCAAATCTTTAAATTTGCTCAGTCTTTATATTTAAGATTTCCAAAAGTCTATTGTTACAGCAAACACAAATACTAAATTTGAAATCATAACTTCAAGACTACAAAGTACAATTTCAGAATGCTGCTAAAAATCTTTCAAAACCAAAAAGCAAAGTTTAAGTGTTAAACCTACTTAGTGGTCTTTATCAATGGAAATCAAAAAGAAAGAACTAAATGCCATAAGGAGAAGAAATCAACGTGGCCAACAAAATGAAAAAGAACAGTTCTTTAACATCTATAAAAGCAAAGTGGCTTCTTATAATAAGTTAATTAGAACTGCCAAGAAAAATTCGTGGATAAATCTCTGCTCACCAGCAAAAGATCCATTTGGGAAAGTTTATTAATCAGCGTTCAACAAAAGTATTCCACCCTCCAACGTTTTTTACCCTTCTTCAAACATATTTAAAGGCTCTCAACTAGACACAGGAAATAAGATACTTGAAGATATCTTCTCAGAACATCCAATTCCCTTACCTTTGCAACCACCTTTTAATATTGAATTTACACCGAATGACATACCCTTTAACCAGGAGGAACTTTCACGAACAGTAAAGTCTCTACCAAGGGGTACAGCACCAGGATATGATGATATAGATAACTCAATCAATCCTTAAGTCCATACAAAATAGCTTTCCAGATCTTCTATACAAACTCCTAAGCAAATGCTTACATATGTCTTATTTTCAAAAGTATCTCAAAATAGGCATGATTATATTATTTTATAAAGAAGGTAAAGACAAATATGATGTACAATCCTGTAGAACAATCTCTCTCCTACCTACTATTGGTAAACTCTTGGATAAAATAACAACAAACAGACTTAATTATTATTTGAAATCTACTAGCTATTTTAATTGCAACCAGTTTGGCTTTCGTCAAGGTAGATCAGTGGATGATGATCTTATGACACTCATTAATAAGAATAACTTATGCAGAGCAGCAAAATTACATACTGCCGTAATCACGACTGATATCAAAAGATCCTTTGATACAGTTCAACATTACAAATTAAAACATATTGGAAACCACAAAATATCCTTACAACATTAAAAAATTACTTAACAGTAATTACAGGCCAATAGAGCTTGAAGATAGAAGAATCATTATGCCAACTAATGATGGTTTAGTCAGCTAGGATCAAACTATTGGTTGCCCACAAGTCTCTTGTAGTTGCCCCATTCTATGGAATTTAATTGCAGATATAGCCCTTAAAAAGAACTGGAGTGATATAGGACAACAACATGATCAAGAAAGCATGATGCATCTTCAAGCATTTGCTAATGATTTTACTTTCCTGGTAGTGGAAAAGAGTGAGAAAAAATTGCGCAAATTAGCAACAGAGGCACTGGTTCATATTAAAAAATGGTCAGATGATAATTTTCTTTAAATTTCGCTAGAAAATACCAAATATTTTCTAACAGCAAAACTTAAATGTGGTCCACAAATATTTTGGGGAAACAGCAGAGTGAAGAAAAAAGACTCAATTAAGCTTCTAGGAGAAATAATTGACAAAAAGTTAAACTTCATAGCACATCTAAAATCACAGGCCAATAGAGCTATGCCGTTACAGCAAAAGCTCTTAAGGATAGCCGGAAACAATTGGGGAATTTCCCAAAGACACCGAATCATATTATATCAAACTGTAATAGAGAGGATGGATGTTGGCGCATGGGGCAGCAATTTGAGGAGCGCCATTAACAACAAGGGTACAACAATTCTTTACTTCCATTCAAAGGAGATTATTGCTAAACATCACTGGTGCGTTTAGAATGACTCCTACAGCAGCTCTTCAAGTTATAACAGGAATACCTCCTCTCTACCTAAAAATAGAAGCCGAGGCAAAGTTTACAAGGCATGCAAGGGCAAAAATTCCTTGTGAAGTTAATCCTATTCTTCCTGCACCAAATTTGGTTGAAAAACTTATAAAAGGAGAAACAATCCACCCTAGAGTCCTCAATATAGAGAGTAAAGTAAAAATACATTAGCAAAACCATATACAATGTTTCAGTGAAGGCTTTCGAACAATTTTCACATATGGCTCAAAAATAGAAGAAAAAGTTGGATCCGGAATGATAGTATACTCTGAACTCGGATTACGGAGTACTTGGAGTTCTGGACTACAACCTGAGAACACAGTTTATTAAACTGAAGTATATGCTCTGCGTAAAGCAATTCAAGTAGCTGCTTCACAACCTCTTCCAATAAATATCTGGTCAGATATCAAGCATGATTTAAATCTTTATCTTATCCCATTAACAAATGTCCTTTGGTATGAGAAATGCAAAATCTCCTTACAACATCAGTTAACATCAGGATTGGTTGGGTAAAGGCCCATCAAGGTGCAGAAGGAAATGAGGCAGCGGACAGACTTGCAAAAGCGGCTGCACTATCAAGTAATTCTTCTCAGGTTATACCATTACCACGTTCTCATACCAAATCTTTACTTGATAACTGGATAATGGATCGTTGGCAGGAAGATTGGGATAATGGAATAACTGGAAGAAATGTACACGAGATGATACCGAAAGTAAGCAGGAAAACCCTTAACTGGACTAGGAATGAGATACTTTTCTTTACGGGGCACGGGCCATTTCCTTCTTACTTCCACAGGTTCCATATTTCTGATTCCAAAGATTGCACTTGTGGAAAAGAAGACAATCCACTCCACTTCTTGACAACTTGCTCCTTATCCTGGCATTTAGCCATACCCAGCGAAAATTGGAAAAAGAGAATTCTGATAAATCGTACGGCGAGAGCAAAATTAAATAAAATATTTGAATTCCTAATAAACAATGAAAACTTAGTTTGTTGGATTGGGAACTCTTCTACAATTTAGCTAAAAACATGTTTTGACCAAATTAAGGCTCTGTATTTGTAAATATCAAAAACTTTTTTAATATGATTTATAAATTTTTATTCAGTAATAATCGAGAACTTTACAAAATTACAATTGTTAAGTTAACTGTATATAGTTCATCAGAGACACCAATATATTGTCATCTTGTTTTCATCTTTACAATTAACCGGAAATTGATTACATATTTAATGCCATATTGTTAAATAATCATATTCAACTGTTGTAAAAATTTTTATAATTTCATTTTTAAATAAAAGTCCCAACAGCTCCCATTAAACTGGTAAAGCTCCTTGGAGTTAGGTACAGGGGAGTTCGCTGGTGTCAGTGTCAATAGTTTTTTTGTGAAAATTGTAATTAGAAAATACTTTTGTTTTTGTCTTTAGTAAATTGATATATGTTTATCTTACTAAAAATATTATGATATTTTTCCTTATAAATTTAACAAATCATGAAAACTATAGTCGAGCGAGCAACTGAATAATTATCATTCTGGCCTTCAGTTCTACTGTTCGATTCCTTCCTCCGGCGTATATGCTCACAATGGTTTAAAATCTACTTAAAATTTAGATCCTGCTCATGATAACCCTCGTGTGAAAAATGTAATTTCAGGGCATCTACTTGTCCAAATAAAATGTACAAACAGTAAGTCATATCATCAAATTATATATATATATATATATATATATATATATATATATATATATATATATATATATATATATATATATATATTCTAAACGTTTTCTAAGGTTTTAACTGAATAGGTGAAATAGAAAGTACTTATATCTTTAGATATCATCAGAGCTTATTACGTATAGAATAGAAATATCCTGTATTAAATACAATGCAATGGATTCTTTTATGATTAGAAATAGAATTCAAATTCTCAAATTTTACAATCTCAAATATTGATAAATATGAGATCTATATAATTTCTCTTAGAGTTAAAATCGCATTAATTAAGAATTCAAATTAATCTTTCCGATTCCAGGAAATACAATGGAATGTAAGTTAATCAATTTTTGGAATTTTTATTCCAAAATGTATTTAAAAGTATTAATAAGGATTTATTTCAGATTATATGAATATTTAGAACACCTTACTCATATATAGACTCTTCAAACTGAAAATTCAAATTATCATCTAACTGATAAATTTTATTTTTAATAATATCTCGATTTCAAGAAGTAATTGGTTATTTAAATTTTATAATTAACTTTAGCACAATAAAAACAACTGTAAAAGGTAAATAAAAAGTGTAATAAATACATTTCATAAATTGGGAAGGGTAAATGAAATACCTTATAAAAAAGTATTAATGTGATAAGTAATACATGTGATAAAGAAAGGTATATATTGCTAAATAATTGTACTTATTATTTATAATTTAAATCGTATACTTGTTATGGCGTATTCCTTACTATATATAATTTAAGTATTACATAAAATATAAATAGTAAGGAATACGCCATAACAAGTATACGATTTAAATTATAAATAATATGTACAATTATTTAGCAATATACGTTTCTTTATCACATTTCTGATTATAAGTACTACTAATTAATTTTCAAATTTAATATTTTGTTAGCATGAGTAAAATATTTAAGAAATTTTTCTCAGAATATTTATTTTTATAAATTTCCTGACTGTAGACCTTATTATTTTCATGCTATCACGTTTATTTTCAAATTATTTTGATAAGTAATAATTAAAATGTATTTCCCTCAGGAAGCATTTTCATATCTTAGTCTTTATTTCACACGTCAAACTTATCTTCACATATCTTAAAACTTCATATTTCTCTTTCAAATTATTTTGAAGAGAATATTTTGTTCGTAAAATCTTTGCAGTTATAATATATTAAACATCATTCGTCCCAAAGTTATTAAAAACTTACTAGACATTATCTAACAAGTATAAATAATCACAACAAAAAAATTCAGCTACTCTTGGTAACTTACGGATGCTAGTCTACATCAAAAGAAAAACTTGTTTCCATCTTAATGAATCGTTCAAAGCTTTTTTCCGAAATTTTTTAGATTCCACAAAAATAAATCCTGTTTGTATTTGAGAAAAACAATCAGGCGGTCACGTTAGTTTGGAAGACTTAAAAAAGACTAATAAAACATAAAATTGACGTTTTTTCACATCGATGTTTCCAATTTTGAGAAAAAATGTCCATAAATTGGGAACATTGAACATTCCCATAAATTGGGAAATTTCATGACAAAAAAAACTATTTTGCAGAGTCTTTTAACCAGAAACTTAAAAACAAAATATTCTACAAGCTGTTTTAGATTCTATTATCCCGTTGATGAAAGTGAAGACATTTCTGTACTTTTATGAACTTATTAATACAGAAAAACAGTTAAGAGTTTAAATTTAGTTTTTTTTCTTTTTCTTCATATCTTAAAACCACATTATGAAGTTTTTATTTATGTCTGTTAAAAATTGTGTGCTGTATTCACAATAGCTCTTTTTCAATTTCATAAAACAATTTAAGAGGATAATAAATTTTCTTGATATAGGGGTAATTAAAAATATCTTTTTCAGCTCAATTAGCTTCCTAAACACCTTTAGGAAATGCAATGTAACAAAAAAATTTAAATTCCTGTAAGATTCCTAAAAGTAATTAGAATGAAAATTATTCCATCTGTCTCTTATGTATAAAAGAAAGACGAACATATTACTTAATACTTAATAAAAATAGTGAAAGTTATCCAAATACTTAGATATTTCAAATAAAAATGAAATGTGTGTTCCTTAAAAGAATTCCTTAAAATGTATACATTTATATACCAATTATTCAATTATAAGGTTACATATGTATATAACCCGAGACCATGATGGTCGCTTGACCTTAAAACCTCAGCATATGATTCACATTTAACCGTAAGGGACCAACATTATTGTTTTCACTGTGTGTGCACCGGAAAGTTGACCATAAATGTTACTGCAATTGATTCATTTATTTAATGTAATAGATAACTAATATTTTCTTTAAAAAAAGTGAGAAATGACTGACAAAAGAGCGACTAGGCAACTTGAATACAACCTCCCTGTTTCTCAGCTATATACTGTGCATCTTTCAATAGAAAACAAAGGACTGAGAATAAGATTTAATGAAAACAATTCTAAACTTCCCTATGTTAACAGGGAGAAAACACACACTGAGTCGGTACTGTTACCATGAAGCGTCCATGATTCCTAAATGAGATTATTCTGTTTATTATCGACCCACCTTGTTTAAAATAATATGCTTCACAATCCTTCAAAAGACGTTAAATAACCACTGCGGTTCTCTTTCCAGTTTTGGTAAAACCGATCAGGCAAATTATCACCTTTTGCCGTATCTGCCGATAGCAAGTGATATTGTTACAATTTCAAGTGCTCTGCAGTTTTGTGAATACTTTTCTAACACTGGGTAAATCGGGTACAATTTTTCCCACTCCATCAAAATTTCATTTAATGTAGGGAACAGTTCACCTAATGATTCTATTTTTAGATATGGATATTTATACTACTGTACGAAATCTTATATTGTCTTGAGCCCAGCATTGTCTTAAAACTTTCACAATGGAATCAATTCATCTTTCGTTTAAAAATTGTTAAGCTAACAAACGTATTAATCTGGTGATGGTAGAATGCTGCTGTTGTAAAACGATGTATCCACAAATTTCCTCCTGTCTTTCCTTAAATGTCTGAATGCACATTGTGTTAATCCAACTATCTATATTTTTTAAAGTACAGTTTTTCATGATGAAAAAGTTCCGAATTCATTAATTTAATCTTTCTAACCGAAAGATATTTCAAACAAGATGCATTTTACCGAAGAATTGTTTTACAACAAAAATTGATTTATTTTATGGAACTCTAATTCAATCAAATATTATTTCTAAAACTATGCTCATTATTTTATTTATACTTGATGTCTGGAAATACAGGACCGCTTAGTCAATGCGACCAGCAAAGTTTTTTTCAGTTACTCTCAAAACATTTTAGAGCACGCGAAAGAGAATAAAAATATTAAGTTTTACAAATACTTATGATCAAGCGCTTACCTTTTTATACATTTTATCAACCATCTCCAGCTTCATTATCAAGTTCATAATTTTATTTCGAATTTTCAGAGTTATATAAATACAAAACATCGTAGATTAATTTGCGAAACCAGCTGGAATCGACTTAATCTTCATTAATGAACCGAAAAATGAGTGCAGATTTTTATATTCATAATAATCGGCTCTAAAAGTATCGAAATAAAATCAAATAGACTGTCCGACACTGAAACTGCAACACCAAGAAGGAGTGGTCAGAAAATTATGCAAATTTCATGGTAGTTAACCTTACAAAGTTATTTAAATAATGTAAAATGCTCAGCTCTCTCTCTCTCTCTCCACCGCACTTAGGATAAGATATAAGTTGAGGAACCAGCAGAGTGAGCAATATTCGAGCCGTTATTGGTGCTTGGAAAATAACATTTAAAATTTTTTTCTTGTCACGAAATATGCCTGTAATTGCAAAGAATTCCAGGCCATCATCGACGAAGTCACTTCCAGCAGAGGGGCATGGTGATCGGACTGAGAAGGGCAGGTTGGTCCTTACGGCAAATCACAACTAACAGATACTTCGACTTGCCCACCGTACACCGGCTGTGGCGAAAATGTTTGGAACAATTCACTCTAGAACGTTTGCGGTGTGCCGGTGCAACCAGAATGACTTCAGCACACGTGGATAGACGCTTCTGACGGGAGACGGTGACATCTCCACAAAGCACGTCTATCGAAATTCTGCAGAATATGAAGACATCCTGGATGCTCTTATATTGAGCAGAACCATTTTCCTGTCTATTGGTTGTTATTGGGCGTTCGTTAAGAAAACTACCATTAACGCCACAGCATAGATGTCAGCGTCTAAAATGGTAACGAATTACAGCGATGTGGACGTCGGAGTGGCACAGGATCATCTTCTCAAAGGAGTCACGCTTCCGTTTTTTCAATAATAGTCGTGTAGTACGAGTGCGGCGTCGAAGTGGAGACAAGTCCAACACTGCGGGAATTGTGGAACACTACCGTGCGACAACGTAGAGTGCTAGTTTGGGGCGACATTGAGTACAATTCTAGGGCACCTCTTGTTCATATTCATGGCACTATAACAGCCCATCATTTCGTGGATGATGTGCTACTGCAGCCACCTATACTCCCCTAAATTTAGGGGATACCCAAAGCCATTTATCAGCAAGATAATGCCTAACCACACATTGCTCGCATCATCAAACACGTTAGGTATATCATTGAATGCAATTTGCAGACCCTACCACTGCCTCCTTCAGAAGACACACTTCGGCAAATAGTTGGCTGGGAATGGAGAGCCATTCCTCAGGATTTCATCCGTACTCTTTTTGAATCTGTGCCTAGACGTCTTGCTTCGTGTATCACCTTCTACGGTCGTCCTACAGCCTACTGACACGACTCAGTTCTCACCTTGCATTATGCCTATCATTTCAAAATATTGATCATTTATTGTTCGGTGTTGTCTCTCTCTCCCTTGGCTCGGGCTGGCCAGATCTAACTCCATGCAACAATCAGATCTTTCAAAGCCTCACTAACTGGCAAGTGCAAGATTCGATATTATGCTCAGACCACAACTACATTTCTTTTGACTACTCAGAACCAACAGCAATAACATTGAACAAAAGATACAATAGCACCAAGCACCAAAATGAATTTATCAAATTAATCAAACCTCAGCTATCTTCTTTGCAAAACTACTTACAATTAATATCCTCAGCCAGCCAACTAGATGACTTTACTGACATTCTAACCCAAAAAATCATAGAAATAGCTGAACAATGTTTCCATATCAAAAGTTCAGGAAGAACATTCAAGCTAACATGGTGGACACCAGCCCTACAATCCAAGAAAAACGAAGTAAAAGCATTAAAAAGTTTAATGAAATCAGAAACAGACCCCACAGTAAGATCCCAACGTCATCAAAATTACAAACAAAAATTAGCAGCGTACAAAAAGGACATTCTCAAGGCGAAACTAAAAAGCTGGGCAAACTGCTTCTCCTAAATCAATTCCTCATACGGCACCCTAACCAAAATAGCAACAGGTAAACTATTCATCCCCAGTCAGTTTGAAATTCTTAATTCAACTAGCCAATTCAACAACATCCCGAATACCATTTTTAATGTTCTGCTTACATTTTCCTTCCCAATGGATAACCTCATCAATCAAGATACCCTACAAGTCTATCTAATTCCAAATTCTAACTCAGATCCTCCCTTCACAATCATAGAGCTAAGTAGCACAATCAAGAATCTCAACAACACAGAAGCACCCGGCCCCGACAGCATAGATAACAAGATGGTTAAACTTATTCACTACACCCGTCCCAAATTCCTGCTAAACTTCTTAAATACCTGCCTCAAGTTTTCCACATTCCCAAAGCAATTTAAAAAGGGTCAAATAGTATTCTTTCTAAAAAAGAATAAAGATCCAAAAAATCCCACCTCATACCACCCCATCTGCCTCCTTCCCGCAATAGGTAAATTATATGAAAGACTCATCATCAACCATTTCAAGCATCACTTACGGGTCTCCAACTATATTCATCAAAGACAATTTGAGTTTCGCTCGAATCTTTCTACTCAACACGCCTTGCAAACAGCAAAGCCGTAATCAACGACAACCAAGCCCAAGATCACTATACTATGCTTCTAGGTCTGGACATAGCAAAGGCATTCGTATCAATGGCATGGCTTCTACTTAAAGCCCAGCTAGTCAAAACTGTAGCACCAGCCAACATCTTTAAGACTCTCCTCTCCTTTCTGGATAACAGAGAACTTCTAGTGATCCATGACAGCGGTACCACCACAGCACCCCAAAATCGTGGTTCCCCCAAGGATCAGTAGGAGGACCGATTCTCTGCAGCATTTACTTCCACAGCGTTGTCTCACACACCTGGCCAGAGCACACACAAATTATTTGCTTTGCAGATGACACACTCCTAATCTCAAGAGGTAAGACCAGAGCAGAATTAAAACTACACAGCAATGAATCCCTACAGATTTTCTCAAATCTCTGCAATTCTCTTCAGCTCACTATCTCACCACAAAAGTCACAAGCAATGATAATTCATAAAAAATCTAGGACTTTAAAATCCAACCCAAAAATAATGCTTAATGGCAGCAGCATAAGACATACTAAATCACTCAGCTATCTCGAGGTCACAATAGACAATAAGCTTTCCTTCTTACAACACATCTGAAACTTAAAGACAAAAGTCCTCCCCATCTCCCAAAGAATAGGATGTATGATGGGTCATGACTGGGGCCTTCAAACTCTTCAAAATCATTTACACCACCATTATTCAACGAATCATCCTTTATGAAGCCTCATTCTAGGCATTCCCTCCAACAACACGAAAGATAAAATTATTCTGCAACACCTCTTCACCCTCCGAATCACAAGGACATACCGAACCACGCCATCAATCAACCTCACTATCCTCTCTGGTACTCCTCCACTCCACCTCTAACTTAAATACGAAGCTTTAAAGACAGCAATCCTCCAACTTGATCCTCCAACGAACCAATAAACATTGATGGAGAAATTGTTTATCCAGACCAAATAGAGGGAAAGGCTCATAAAGATCTGATTCTCCCAGGTAAACACCATGTAGGGATCAAAGTGATAATCAACAAAAATTCAACCTTACTGCCTATTCCTAACCCCCCCCCCAACTACGAGTCAAAAATGGATGAATCAACTGGAGCAGCTTTTGTTTTACTAATCAATGACAGCATCATCACGGCAAGTAAATTCCTGCCAAATCCAAGGAATACAGTATTCCAGGCTGATTCTCTCGCCATCCTTGAAGCCATAAAGCACGCCTTAAACTCCAAATATCGAAAATCAACATTCTGGTCATACAACCAATCCACCCTTCTAGCCATCAACAACCCCTTACATCGCTCCCCCTTATTCAACTAATTCAATCATTGATAACCAATGCAGCAAATTCATGTAAATTCACCCTCATCTGGACCATAGCTCACATAGGCATCCGAGGCAATGAGCTCGCCGACGCAACTGCAAAAGAATCTACCGAACTTCCAAAAGATGAACAATATCACCTTGCATGGTCCCAAGCACCCATAAAACGCGATCTTAAATCTCAAAATTAGCCTCATGGCTAACCGCGTGGACACGAGCACATCAGGTAAGAACAACTAACAAAATAATTCCAAAAGTCTCCGAGCCACACCTACTGGATAACCCGTATGTAAATTACTTCGTAACAGAACATGGTCCATTTCCAACTTACTTTAAAAAAATAAATAGAACATCTTCATCTCTTTGTCTCTGTGGCAAAGAAGGCAATCCTCTCCATTACATTACAGAATGCAGCTACATCGCACAGCATCATTTCAAATGCCCTCAAAACCTTAACTACACCGATTTTCTTTGATTATATCTTCGTTCAGCTCCCCACAAGTGAAGGTTAGCACTAATCACTAAGCTTCTCCCAGAAAAAGGTCTTGATTTGTGCAAAAACAAGAATCCTCCTTCTATCAGTTCGCCAGACGATTCAAAAGATTCAGACTTTTAACCTCCTATGTTTATACAAACTTGTTCTTTTAGTTAGAGACTTCATAACTGAAATGACTGTATTTTCCCTACCAATCACAGAATCATGGTCTTTGCAGCAACACTATAGTTTCATTTTCCATTTGTATATAACTTTTCATTGTCTCATTTACTTATACTTTTTAAAGTTCCTATCTTTAAATATTTTTTTTAAATTTCAATCATTCATCCTTATGTTGTCATCCTTGCCTGATATAGAACTGTAATGTGTTTTGGACCCTGTGAGACCCAATACAAGGATTTAAGGCCCCACCATTGTAAATCCTTCATTTTCAACAGCATGCTGGGTGACGGTACACTTTAGGGACAATTTTTTAACCCCTGGAAGGTGCTGCTTTCTCACGATGGTAATGAGTGAATTATACCCGATAAGCGATTGGTTCAGAACAGGGTTCACTCCCATCTCTTATGTTTGTATGTCTCGTTCTCTCTCTCTCTCGTTGGCGTAGTTTCGTCACTTTCTAGCAACTCCTTGGTGTAGCATTTTCACTGTCGTACAGACTAAATCGACATAAGTTATAAATGTATTAATATTAATTATTTAGTTATTAACAGTTAATTTAATTTAGTTGAAGCCAGATTGTTACATAAGAAATTGTGTGGGATTTTATTAAACTTGTCTATTTAAATATTTTAACTTAAATGAAGTTATAAACTATAAAAAAAGATCAATTTATAAACCCAACATCTGAAGTAAAGTCATATATATGTATCATAAAATTTCACTGACAATACGATTTACTTTTCATGTAGTTCCCTTAAGCATTCATTTAAAAGCTTAAATAAACGCCTTAATTAAAAGAATTTTAATGTTTCATATCAGTGTAAACTTTAGAAAGATGTGAATGATTATTTTGATATGATACAATTTAACAACAAAACAATTTTAATAAACTTCAGTGTATAGGCTTGGACTATACAAAAGTTTAGAATCACATTTCTTATAAATTTGCATTTTTGTAATTAAAAATTATCTCAGATAAATTTAGATTTAGTTTTAAAACATTTTTCCAATTGGAAGTACTTACTATAACTAATGACGGAAAAAATTATGTATAAATGTTTCCTATTGAGTAAAATATTCATTTTTTGAAACTTTAAACGTTGATAGTTTCTCAGATTTTCTTTAAATATTTCTTAATAACTGAATAATATTATTGATAAAGACTAAAGACCTAGAAATAAAGATTAAAGTCTGAATGCTAAGAATCGTTCTGAACAGAATGCAAAATCTATTTAAAATTATATTATCTATTGAGAGCAATATAGTCTCTTTCGGGAAAAAACAATCTACAAATAATATATTAAGAACTTAACAAAAAAGTACTAAAATAATTTAAAACAACAAAAACTGTCAGATAAGGATATCACTGAAAAGTGTCAAGCAAATAAACAATATTGTAAAAAACTACGAATCCAGATAATTTAAAAGCATTTAAAAAGTGAAAAATATTAGAAATGCAAAAAATAATGTGTCTTCTGAGAAACGAAAACAATCAATAAAAATCAAAATTAGGAGACACTGCAAGTGGGAAAATGTCCCTTTAGATTTTGTCTGGTCCTGACTATTTTGCAACAAATCTGTTTCTACTGCAATCGGAAATATTGATAGGTTTTGAAAATTTCACAACTAATGTAGTGTGCTTTGAATGACTTTTATTTAATATGGAGAGTCATACAAATCTTTCGTATATAACTGAAAGAAAAATTAATTAACTTTTAAGTAGAAAAGTCGTTTAGAACATTTTTACTTTCTTTCATGAAAAGAACATAGAGATAACAATTTATTTTGTTTAGAAATGGCTTATACCGAATATTCTAACAAATAAATAAATAAATTCTATGGAAGAAACATTCAGTTTTATATCTAAATTTTGTTTTTAATCCATTGTTTTTAATTTATATCAAATCCAAAAGTTCTTGGCTAATTTCACTGAAACCCAGATAATTTCATTCCTTTGCTTAGAATAATTCAGAAAGAAGCGAGAAGACACTGTCAAGAGTAATTAATGAAGACTATTCCTTTCAAATTCTGAAAAAAAATAGAGAGAAAAATTTTAAAATTATTATTATTTTTTATAATATTTTATTGAATCAAATTCAAATGTGTAATTTTAATTAATCGTAAAAGGAAAAATATATTCGAGAATTCATTGATTTCAATATTTAGTATCAACTTTAAATAACTTATTTAAGAAAAATAAATTAAAAAATTGAGACAAACTTAGAATAATTATTTAATTTATACCTAATGCAAAGATTTTTTTATTGTTTGAACTAAATATGTTCGTAAGCTTATTTATATACATAATCCAGGAAAATAGCTGTAACAAAACATTATACAAAAATGAATATTATCTTACAGTCCAATAAAGGAAGATATGTATTATTCAATTCCTTAAACACGAAAATTAATAACTTTAGTATATTTTATATAAATTTTATTTCAATAAATTATAGTAGAATTGAGGCATATTTGCTTATAAAATTCGGAATAAATATTTTAATTGTTTTCTGTTTGAACAAACAATTCGATATATTATGTAAAAATGTCCGTGTTAAAAATTCTCTCGTTTATAATTCATTCATAATAGCTTAAATTTTTAAAAATGGGCATATGGCTATAAGGCAAAAGTGCTTTTATACAGAATAATGTTAATATGTTCCCACCACCAAATTTAATTTTTAAAGATATGTATTCGGTACACAACTTTCAATATTCAGTCATTAAAATTATAAATCGCTTGTGCTGCCATCTGTTATGCATTTGTTTAAATAAAATAAGAGATGGAATAAGATAAAAGAGAAAAAATAATTTTCTGAAAATACTTATCATAAGCAAACTTTCTTATAAGAAATGTTAATTAAATATTTACGATATTAAGTAAATTAAAAAATTAATTTCTTGAAATATAAGAAATAATGCAATAAATATAAGAAAATTAAAATAAAATTTTAGGTTTTCTTTTTACAGCAACTCTAGAGTTTGCAGTCATGCCTACATTTTTAAATAAAATTGATTCAGAAGAAAAGAAATTCGGATACTGTCAAAATTGGTTTCTTTATCTTTTTATTTTACACCAAACTTTTAACTCAAACAGAAAATTAAGAAAACATTACTCCAAAGAGATGAAATATAAAATTTGTAAAACAAATATGAACATAATAGAAATATAATGTTAACACCAAACGAACACCCGCGTACCTAACCCAAAGATAGTTTTACCAGTTAGATGGGAGGAGAAGAATCATAGACCTCCTGAGGAGCTCGATACCTGTCTTTGAACCCGAGCCTCCAAAGCAACGGCTCAGTGCTGTTGTAGGGCTTAACGCAGCTCCTGCTAGCTGCCGCCTAAGGATTGGTTAATTAGACATAGAACAGGTTATACAAAGATAGACACAAAAGTTGAAACAATTTGTTACATTTGTATTGATATTAAAGGATCAAAACAAATAAAGTTCATCGCAACCAACATGATACATAAGCTAGTTACATAGAAAGCAAATTAGAAAACAAACAAAACACATGAGAAAAATGCACCAGAATGTGGAGTTGATAATTTCACTATAGTTATTATAAACATATTGTAAATTTTCTAAAAATCTCTTAAAACTATTTATATAACTTATTCATAGAATCATTTTAAAAATGACTAATTTATTCTTCAGCTTTAAAACTGTCGACTAGTTGATTATTTTTTAATACTTATATTTCACTGGGCTACTAACATAATACAAAATGAAATCTGTCTTGAGAACATTTTCAATGATATGATGAACAATAAATGATCGTTTTCAATATTTGAAACTAAATTTCTAAGTTTAATCCTTAAAATATTAATAATTTTTAATTTTGTTTAAAGAAATGCTATGTATTTAAAAATTGCCATTTATTGATAAAGAACATTTTTCCGCTATATAAAGTTAAATTTATATCATTTAATATCACCTTATCTCTACGAAATATCTTGAAAGCATTCGTCTTATTTTATTCTTATAGTTTCAAGCAAGAATAATGAAGTTAAAAAATTTTTTTAATAAACAGCGAAAAGCATTTTCTTACTTTAATATTGACTAAAAATATGCAGTACATACATTTGATTCGTAAAAAAATGCTTAGAATACCACAATATTTCAAATGCGTGATCATAATTTACATCATTATAGATTAATTTTGCAAATATATATATATATATATATATATATATATATATATATATATATATATATATATATATATATATATATATATATATATATATATATATATATATATATATATATATATATATATATATAATATCAGGGAAGTAAAACAATTTTCTGTAAAATAACCGTTTAATTAAATTTATGTGTTTCTTTACTTGCATTTCATGAAATTTACAGTTCATGCAATATTGATATTCTTTCTCATTATCTTAACAGTTATTAGCCATACAAAACACCCCCCCTCATCTTATTATAATATTTCATCTATCATTCAGAACAAAATTTAATTTGTTATGTTTTAATTTAATTAATCTTCTTTCCGTTGTTTATCTTATAAAAGGTGGTGCAACACTAAGGCATATGAATTATAAATTAAAATACTTTTAAAACCATTTTTTATTTGCTAAAACATTACACCTAAATTTTAATGACATACCAAACTATTTTCGGAATCATTTACGAACTGCATGATTTTTTTATTATACTAGAATTACTTTCCTTTATTCTGTTCTTTTACTGCACACCCACAAACTTATACAATATTCACCAAATTATTACCGATTATGTGGTTGATTTACGTATTTTCAATTTTAATAATGTTGGGCCTAAAATGGATGTTAAGATAATTCGATAACTAAGAAGATAAATGATAAAAAAAAGGTCCGAAAAGAAAATCTAAACTCTTTTAATAGTGCTGATCTTTTCACCTTAAGATTTCTCGTTTCGTGAAATTATTACCAATAAATTGTCTCCAGTTTCCTCTCGGGAAACGATACGTGTGTCGACTTGGTCCCTCTTTCACTGATACTGTAGCACGAAGATCATTTATCACATCTGTTATGCATCTTTGGCTAAGTCCACAGCTGGTATTTCATAGGCACCGAATCACACAAAATAAAGGCTTCATACAATATATAAAAATTCCTCGGCGTATAAAAAATTCTTAAGTAACAAAGATGTAATCATTTATTTTTTTAAAATTTAACTTTACATTTTGTAAATTAAACTTTTACAAGTAGATGTTATCCGATCACCTGTAACAGATAATATTTCTGCATCATACACAAGCAGATAATATACCATTAATTATTATACCTCATTATCTACCCTTATGATATCATATTATCTATTTGTAATAGGATATTATCTGTGTCTTATACTACTAGAAAAAATCATATTATGTAACTAGTAAAAATTATTTTTACAAGTAAATAATAGAGCTAGTAAATGTACTTAATATTCTACTTGTAATATAATAGCAATATATATATATATATATATATATATATATATATATATATATATATATATATATATATATATATATATATATATATTTAATAAAATATATTTAGCAATTCTTAAATTTCTTAAATGAAATAATTTGCTTGAAATTTCAAAAATTTATTAATTTAGAATATATATAAAGCAGGTTACTATAGTATATCTTAATAATTTAAAATACATCCAATAAATTATATTAATATATTTAATTTAAAATCATTATATGTATCAAGAGTTTTCCATTAAAAGAAATTAACATATCAAAATAGAGAGAGAAATATTTAAGATTAATCTATTTTTAAAAATGGTATTTTTCATTGTAAAGGACAGTATTTTGCTAGTTAATCAGAAAAATTTTTCGAAATAGAATTTATTAAACACACATTCTGTAGCTGTATATTCACTCAAATAAAACAAGCTCTGACATTCTTTCGAATAGAGCATGTTGACATTTTGAGGCATTACAAAATCCGATTTAAGGCCTGACTCCAATTTAACCATCCAATTTGCATACCTCAACGACAACTATTTCAAAATAATTTGTGTTATCCCAGAATTGCATATCTCGAATCTATAGAAAATTCTCTTTCATTTTAAGCGATTGATAATGACAGAGAAATAAATAATAGTTTCTATCAGCCACTGGATGGCGCTTCCTGTCATCTAACCCTTATTATCCGGGATTAAGTCCACCACTTAAAATATGGAAATGCTTATTAGCATTTTTTCCTTCTGAGAATCGGTTTTTAATTGTTTTTTAAAAGGAATCATTAGAAACAATTATAGATATAAATCTAAAATTTTAAAGTGTTATTGTATGATTTTCTTTTAAATAATATGTTTAGAAAATGTAGAAACATAATTTCAACTTTATTGTGAAATGTATATATTTTTTTTTGAAGCCTATTTTCTGAAAATAATGTATTCAAATGTTGCAAAGCTGCTAATTAACGTATAATTTGATACTGATTTGTGATAACTGTAATGAAAATAAAAAATATTTTCTTTTACTATCGTTGAATTTATTGTACAATAGTTGTCTGAGCTGTTTGTAAATTTAAGACAAGGTTATGTGATTACATGGGATGTTTAAAAAAATATCATTTTGTATGTTGCTTCCTATAATCGATATCAGAGATTTATGTAGCTCATCTTTTCTTGATATGGATGCCACTTCAGGTCAGTTATAGATTATGTTGAGTCAGTGTGCAGAATAACAGAAAGTGATAAATGCAAATTAACATGAGAGAGAATAAATAATTTCCCTTACATCATTTTGAATTGATAGCTCATTTCAGCTTAACGTATTAATTATATTTTGTGGTTAAATTATCAATCGTTTGTTCCATCCATGTTTAAATAAGTGCAAATTTAAAAATTTTACAGTTAAAATTTCATGTAAAAATCAATATATTTTCATTTTTAAAAATGTATATGATAAATATTATCTAAAAAAAATAAACAAATGTCATCTGCAGAATAATTATCAATAACTAACTTTTTTCTAGGGAATTTTTAATTTAAGTAATTAAAAATTCCCTAGAAAAAAAATATTTATTGCATTTAAATGCTCTGTTTTATTTTTATTTTCAATCATTTTAAAGTCTTCAATATGATACTATAATTTTTTGAAAGAATAATCGCAATTATCGTAAAACTTTCATTGCTGAATTAATTAAGAAAGATAATAGTAACTTAATTCTATTTTTTAAAGGTACATTTTATTAGAAATTGATTCCGAGGGGCAGAAAAATAAAGTCAAAAGGCATCGAGTCATCAGCTATTCAGTCATTTCATACACACCTCCTAAACAAGATAATCTAGCACGTCTCGCATTTAAATTCCCAAGTAGAAGCATTCCTTATGTGTCACATAATGGATAGGACGAGATGGACTTTGTTCCTAGTCTTCCCGCTCACCAAATCTCATCTCATTCACTTTTAAGAACAAGTAAAACCTTTAGAGTATGTAACTACCAAAAATCGGCGGATCTGGTTGAAAAAATCATTTTTACTACAAGATAGATTAGCATTGTCCTTGAGATAGATTGCCGTTTATGCATTTGTCAGTGTGAACTTCGCAACACTACATTGAGTACTACCTGTGGGTGTTTCTCTAAACAGGGTAAAACTTGTTTAGAGATGTACTCGCACCAAGTAATGTTTCTCTACTCAAATAAACAAGATAAATCTTTGGTTTATTTGCTTTTCCAATATTACTGTAAATTCTAGTTGGAGAATTTTATTTTTACTCCTTCCCTTCTTTTAAAGTCGAATGCAATCCTATATATATATATATATATATATATATATATATATATATATATGTGTGTGTGTGTGTGTGTGTGTGTGTGTGTGTGTGTGTGTTGGAACTTTACATATATGTATGTAAGATTGATAAGGATGTTTTTCCTTTTTAATATATTTATAAAATAAAAACTCTGCCGCCCACCCTGTCTAGTGGTACTCGCATGCATGACTGGGGGGAGAGAAGTCCCGAATTCGGTTCAGACATGGATGTTGACATTGACACCAGCGATCTCCCCTGTACCTAACTGCAAGGAGCTTTACCAGTTTAATGGGAGCTGCTGGAACTTTTATTTAAAAATATATTAAAAAATGACATTATAAAAAATTTTAGAACATTTGAACATGATTATCTTACAACATGGCTATAAATATGTAATCAATTTCCGGTTAATTGTAAAGATGAAAACAAGATGACAATATAATGGAGTCTATCATGAATTATATACAGTTAACATAATAATTGTAATTTTTCAAAGTTCTTGATTATAACTAAATAAAAATTTATAAAAACTATTCAAAATGTTTTTGATATTTACAAAGACAGAGCCTTACTTTGGTCAAAACATGTTTTTAGCTAAGTTGTAGAAGAGTTCCCAATCCAACAAACTAAGTTTTCATTCTTTATTTGGAATTCAAATGTTTTATTTAATTTTGCTCTTGCTGTACGATTTCTCAAAATTCTCTTCTTCCAGAGGATCTTCCAATTTTCGCTGAATATGGCTAAATGCCAGGATAATGTTAAGGAGCAAGTTGTCAAGAAGTGGAGGGGATTGCCTTCTTTTCCACAAGTGCAATGTTTGGAATCAGAAATATGGAACCTGTGGAAGTAAGAAGGAAATGGCCCGTGCCCCGTAAAGAAAAGTATCTCATTCCTAGTCCAGTTAAGGGTTTTCCTGCTAACTTTCGGTATCATCTCGTGTACATTTCTTCCAGTTATTCCATTATCCCGATCTTCCTGCCAACGATCCATTATCCAATTATCAAATAAAGATTTGGTATGACAACGTGGTAATGGTATAACCTGAGAAGAATTACTTGATAGTGCAGCCGATTTGCAAGTCTGTTCGCTGCCTCATTTCCATCTGCACCTTGATGGGCCTTTACCCAATCAATCTTGATGTTATCTGCTGTTGTTAGGAGATCTTGCATTTCTCGTAACATAGGATATTTGTTAAGAGGATTAGAAAAATATTTAAGGCATCTTGATATATGACCAGATGTTTTTTGGAAGAAGTTGTGAAGCAGCTACTTAAGTGGCTTTACACAGAGCATATACTTCAGCTTGATATACTGTGTTCTCGGTTTGTAACCCAGTACTCCAAGTACTTTGTAATCCAAGTTCAGAGTATACTATCATTCCGAATCAAACTTTTTCTTCTATTTTTGAGCCATCTGTGAAAATTGTTAGGAAGCCTTCACTGAAACATGGTATATGGTTTTTCTCATGTATTCTTACTTTTTCTCTATATTGAAGACTCCAGTGTTATTTGTTTCTCCTTTTATAACTTTCTCAATCAAATTTAGTGCAGGAAGAATCGGATCAAATTCACAAGGAATTTGTGCCCTTGCTTGTCTTATAAATTTTGCTTCGGCTTCTATTTTTAGGTAGAGAGGAGGTATTCCTGTTATAACTTGAAGAGCTGCTGTAAGAGTCATTCTAAGCGCACCAGTGATGTTTAGCAAGAATCTCCTTGGAATCGAAGTAAAGAATTGTTGTACCCTTGTTGTGAATGGCGCTCCCCAAATTGCTGCCTCATGCGCCAACATCCTCTCTATTACAGTTTGATATAATATGATTCGGTGTCTTTGGGAAATTCCCCAATTGTTTCCTGCTATCCTTAAGAGCTTTTGCTGTAACGGCATAGCTCTATTGGCCTGTGATTTTAGATGTGCTATGAAGTTTAAATTTTTGTCAATTATTTCTCCTAGAAGCTTAATTGAGTATTTATTCATAACTCTGCTGTTTCCCCAAAATATTTGTGGACCACATTTAAGCTTTGCTATTAGAAAATATTTGGTGTTTTCTAGCGAAATTTGAAGAAAATTATCATCTGACCATTTTTTAAAATAAACCAGTGCCTCTGTTGCTATTTTGCCCAATTCTCACTCTTTGCCACTACCACGAAAGTAAAATCATCAGCAAATGCTTGAAGATGCATCATGTTGTTTTCCTATATCACTCCAGTTCTTTTTAAGGGCCATATCTGCAATTAAATTCCATATAATGGGGCAACTACAAGAGACTTGTGGGCAACCAATTGTTTGTTCCTTGCTGGATAAACCATCATTAGTTGGCATAATGATTCCTCTATCTTTAAGATTACTGTTAAGTAACTTTTTAATGTTGTAAGGGCCTTTTGTGGTTTCAAATATTTGTTTTAATTTGTAATGTTAAACTGTATCAAAGGCTCTTTTGAAATCAGTCGTGATTACGGCAGTGTGTAATTTTGCAGCTCATCATAAATTATTCTTAATAATGAGTGTCATAAAGTCATTATCCACTGATCTGCCTTGACGAAAGCCAAACTGGTTGCAATTAAAATAGCCAGTAGATTCCAAGTAATAATTAAGTCGTTTTGTTGTTATTTTCTCCAAGATTTTACCAATTGTGGGTAGAAGAGAGATTGGTCTATAGGATTGTACATCATATTTGTTTTTACCTTCTTTATGAAATAATATAATTATGCTTATTTTTAGACACTTTTGAAACTACGACATATGTAAGCATTTGTTTAGGAGTTTGTATAGAAGATCTGAAAAGCTTTTATGTATGCTCTTAAGGATTAAGTTATCTATTCCATCATGTCCTGGTGCCTTACTTCTGGGTAGAGACTTTATTTTTCGTGTAAGTTCCTCCTGGTTAAAGGGTATATCATTCGGAATAGATTCAATAGTTTAAAAGATGGTTGAAAAGATAAGGGAATTGGATGTTCTGGGAAAAGATCTTCAAGGATCTTATTTGCTGTGTCCAGTTGAGAGCCTTTAAATATGTTGCAAGATGGGTTAAAAAGGTTGGAGGGTGGAACACTTTGGTTGAACCCTGATTTATATACTTTCTCAAATGGGTCTTTTGCTGCTGAGCAGAAATTTATCCACGTATTTTTCTTGGAAGTTCTAATTAATTTATTATAAGAAGCCACTTTGCTTTTATAGATGTTAGAGAACTGTTGTATTTCATTTTGTTGACCTCGATGAAATCTTCTCCATATGGCATTGAGTCTTTTTATTTGATTTCCAGTGATAAAGACCACCAAGTAGGTTTAACACTTAAACTTTCCTTTTGGTTTTGAAAGAATTTGAGCAGCATCAGGAAATTGTACTTTTGTTTGTTATATTTTCTAGTTTAGTATTTGTATTTGCTCTATCAATAAACTTTTGGAAATCTTGAATATATGGACTGAGCTGATTTAAAAATTTGGCGTTGTTTCCATAAGATGTCTTGTATCATTTTATCTTCAAGCATTTGGTAACTTTGTTAATGGTGATTGATATATATTGATGATCGCTGAGTGTCTCTTCTTCTAAAACGTTCCAGTATATAGCATTCGCTAAGTTTCCATTAGATACTAAAGTCAAATCAGGCTAACCTTGTTGTAACCGATTAAGATATGTAGGCGGTGAGTTAGGGTTACTTAGAAGAAAAATGTTATTAGACATAATAAAATGTACGAATTCACCCCTTGCATCATTGTGTTTATAACCCCAATTAACACTGTGGGTTTTTATATCTGCTCCGATGAGGAAATTTTCTGGATGTATTTTTCTGACAACTGTATCTAATTCACTAAGCGTGAGTGAAGTGTCGTTTGGACGTTGTCGGTTGAACGGGAGTTTGGTGGTGGATAGTATGCTGTAATAATATTAAATGTTTCATAATCAACTGTAATTTTAACTGTAATTGTCGTCTCAGTGGTATGAACCAAGATTGGCTTTCAGTCCCTCATCGTAACTATAATGGTTGATTTGCAGTTTTTTGAAGTACAGTACGCCCATGCCGAAGGAATATCGAAAATTCTTTCATTTAGGATGAAAGGTTCTTGAACGAGGAAAACTTTCATATCATGTTTTTCAACTGTGACTTGTAAGAGGTCTGTTGGAGGTTTTGATTTTCTTAATTTTATTAGAAAGATTTTCAACTTAAGTCAAGTATGAGCTATGAAATTACTGGGTTTGCAATTGTCAAATGATTACTGCATTCCATTCTTACAAGTGTCTTTGTGGTGCAATTAGTTTGATTGTTTTCTTGGGGGATATGATACTTAATTAGACATTTTATAGTAGATACAATATCTGGAATAGGCTGGGTGATTTATTGTATAGTTGTTTCCGTTATCATTGGCTTCTTTACCGTTGATACAGCAGTTTAACTTTGATTTGCAACTTTTTATGCTATGGTTTTTACTGCATTTCCCACAAAATGGTTTTGAAATGCAATATCGGCCAATCAATGGTCAAAGCTTTGGCAGTTGCAGCATCTTCGTATATTGCTGAATGACCTAACAGTTACTCTCCGAAGTCCGGAGAGTAAATATTTTTTGTTTACGAGTATGTCCGTCATTTTCTTGTCAGCTTTAGTAACTACGTGGTGAAGTTCTTGTTTATATCTGTGCGCTCTAATTTCTGTTATATTTATGGTATTGTCTAATCTTTGTGCTTCATCCTCCAATACTTTGATGATGTCTTCTTCTCTCATTGAAATTGGGACATTAAGTAGAATAATTTTTTGGTTGGGTTTCTTGGTTCTTCTAAGGTGTGAACTTCTGCGGTAAGTTGTTGAATCAATTTTGATTTGTCTGTTTCATTCTTGCAAAACATTTTGGTTGCAAATCTACCACAAACAATCCTTCTTGGTTTAATTGAGCAGGAAAAGTTTACAAGTTTTTCCTTATGAATTTCTGGAGAGTTACCCTTTTTGGGCAGAACTATGACTGCGATAGCTTTTTTCTTTTTCCATTCTCTTCTTTAATACCTCACTATAAAGTGGTTTTTGGGTACTCTTCTTTGGTTTACTCTCTTCTTCAGTGATAGATACTTCTAATTTTGATTGCAGTTCACAAATCTCATTTAGTTTATTGTTGATGTTTGAAAATTGTTCATGAAGGTAATTTTGAGTGGAGAGTTTCTTATTTGATCATTCAGAGATGCTTCGTGTGTGCAGTTTTCCTTTATTTAATTTCATTAAATTTTCTGGATGATTAAGAATTTTGTCTGATTTTAGACAATTGCAGTCAGAGAAACATTTTTGGTATTATTTTAATTTCCAGAACTTTAGGATTAAAATTGAAAAAAATCCACTTTATACAATCATTAGTTTTTGATTAATGACTAGTTAATTATGAAAATCAAAATCTTCAAGTAAGAAAAGAAGAAAAATATGAAATTTTTAGATTCAAAAAGTAAGTTATATTATTAGTTCTAATTAAAATTTTGAAATTCTACAAAAGGTCTATTTAAGTATTAAAGTATCTAATAAATGATATAAAATTTAGGTACTTACTTCTTTTCATTAATTTTTGGTGTTCACTTGAAATTAGAAAGTGCTTCAATCGAAAGTATGAAATCAAAGTTCAACATAAAATCTTGCTTCATGTAAACATTCGAAGGTGTTTCTTGAGACATTTACAGGAAACTTGAAATATCCTTTTGATGCAGTGATGAAAATTGAAGTTATGTTACATTTAGGTGATGAGATATTAATTATTGTGTATCCGCAAATGGAAGTCTCAAACGCCAGTGCAGGGTAAGTGCCGCTTCTGTTGCTGAGGGGAATGTTACTGCCGGACCTTACTCAGACTCATTGAAAATATATTATTATTTTCTGACTTTTTTGTAAATAACAAAAAAAACTATTAGAAGTTAGATCTTAAAATTTTGGTACTTATTATAACTTTGAAAACTGAATCGAATGATGCTACATACGTAAATATTCAGCTGAAAAAAACAGTCCTAATCCTTTGTCGATTGAAAACAGTTCAATGTACGTGTACGCCTCTAGAAAAAGGGGTTAGGGCCAGGCCGGATATGGATATACTTTCTCTCTCTTGTCTTTTTCCTTTCCTGGTATGAATGGGTTGTGAATAGTTGTCTACCCTATAAACGGGTACTTTATGGCATGTGTGCACTGAGGAAGTCGGTCTCCACACCAAATTATGGTCTAGTTGGAAAAATGGAGCAACGCACCCCGTATTACCAGGCTAGTTGGTACAGGACAACAACATAAGAAATCACTGGAGAAGCTATGATATAGACTTAATGCTAACAAAATATGAACTGTTTATTATAAGTAAATGTCATACATGAATCTCTTTTAGAATAATGTGTTCCTCCTTTAAAAAAAAATTCTAATTTATTTTAATAATAATAATATGTATAATTCAAAAATCAATTTATTGTTTTCTTCAGGAAAGTCCCAAAATTATTCTATTGTTATTTATCTATTTTCACTTTATATCAATACACTCTCTTTGGATTTCTTGGTGAGTCAATCACTGTCTTTTGGCATATGTAATCCTTTGAGAGTATTTTACTTTTAATTTCATTGCTTTCTATTCTCTTTTATTATTTCTAATTCAATTACAATACACGGTGTTCAATTTTATCAAAATTTTTAACATTATTTAAAATTTTTTAGCCTTTCTTTGAGCCTAACAAAAATAGTAATCTTCTATTGTTGCTTCTTTTTTTAACGGCTAATTAGACTTATTAAGTTGTTTTTATTTCAATTTAAATTTTGTTTGAAAACTTAAAAAGTAATATTTTTAAATCTAATTATAATTAAGTTTTTACTATTTATACCTTTTTCATGTTCATGAAGCGCTAAGTGCTGAAAACAGTTTATATTATATTATATTATATTATATACATACATACATATATATATATATATATATATATATATATATATGTATGTATGTATGTATGTATGTATGTATGTGTGTAATTTTGATAAGTTTCATTTTTATATACTTTATAACATTTTTAAGATCTTTCTTTTTGCATATTGCAATTTAATTATAATAACTCACTAGCGAAAAATAATTTAAATACGAAATTTTTCATTCTTTAAAATTAAATTAGATTTTATAATAACAAATTATAAATAATTCATTATGATTAAATAAAGAATTATAAAATATACTAATTTTCTTAACCAATGCATTGCTTTTTTTTAAACAAATAAAAATCCCATTTTAATTTAATATAATTTATTTCGTATTTCAATTTTGATTTCGTCGTAGTTTCTAACTTTAATTGAATGTTAGAAGATATTTAATTCAGATAAATTGAAATAAAAAATTACATAAAATAAATTTATTTAGTCTTGAGAAATCTTACACTAGAGTATAGTTCTTTTGATTATTTTTATTAACTGCTTAATCAAAATATTTAGAAATATATTAATATTCATTGGAAAACTTCTTCATTCATTTATAAAGTTCTAACATTCGACACAAACACAATAAAATAAAATTCGAAATTGTAACGCTACATGAAATTTCTTTAAAATTATGATAGTTATTTAAAAATATTTATTTTATTCTGGTAAAAATTTTGCCATTTTTTAAGAATTCATTGCTTATATTGGAACAAATTTTAAGCCAAATGTAATTAAATGATTTTTTTTTTTAAAAATTAAATATATGTTTTCGAAATATTCTCTTAATGTCCCAAATTCGTTATAATACATTCATTCACATAGATATGGTGTTTATTCTTTCCCTATGTGTATAGAACATTTGAATCATTCACTCAAGTTTTTTCGGAGAAATAAATATTTAATAACTTAATAAGTTTCTGTATTATTATATGGTTTTATAGATAATTACTTTTCAACAATGAGGTCCCAAACTTCTACACATAGATTAGAGGAAACAAAAATAAAACGCAAGATGGTTCTTAGAATAGAAATACCTTTGTACCCAGAATTTATGTCCAGTAATAGAATCGAAAAAATGTAAGTAGTATATGCGAATAATTTTGACTATTTTTATCTCAGGCTGTTACTGTATTAATTAAGATGACCAATGTCATAGAAAGAAGTAAGAATATTACAAGAAATCATTTTTCCTATTGTCAAAGAGGCTTTCCAGATTAGAGGACTTTTTTTTCTCAAAATGATTAACATTAGAATTCATTATTAGAAAAAAAATTATAAAGCGCTTATTCGCCTTTCCTCCATGATGCTTCAAAATTTGTTTGCGCAAGCATGTGCAGTTTCTAACTCTCAAGAGTTATGAAATATTTAAGTTCCAAATCGCACACACAGGAAGAAGCATATGATAGTATTGCAAACACAGTGTTTAATATATCCATGTTGTTTTTTTTCTTGATGTACCAGGTATAAAAGACAAAAATTTTAATCAATTTTATTTTGGCCAATATGCAGCACAGAAATTGAATGGCATTAGCTGTATAAACTTCTAGATTTATTACTATGTTACTTACTGAAGGAAGGAGGGCGAAATTCTGCATTTCGGATGCCATTAAATATCCGAACTCAGAAAAATTTTCGTGCAATATTTCCAAGCTTTCATTAATTACTCATGCTGTATGACCATTGTTGGTCATATAAAAGCGTTGACTTGGTACCAAATAACGACAACTTTATACGTAATTATGAGCAACATTTAGGTAATTTCTTGGGCTTGTAAGTTTGCTAATATACACTCTTAAAAAAATCGAGTGGGTTTCACTCAGAAGGAGTGAAATTTCACTCTTTCCTTTTCACAAAACCTATCTTTAAGATAGAAATTCAATCTTTTGAAAGATGCGGGTAAACCACTCCTTTAAAGAAGAGAAACAACAAATCGCTTAAAGGGGTATATTAGATAGAAAAAAGAGTCAATTTCAATCTTTTATAGAAGTATTGCTGATTGTTTTTATATTGACAATTTAGTGCAGAAATTAGGTTTTGAATTCTTTAAGGATTTATGTTTTTTTTAGACAATTACAAAATAAATATATATTATTTCTTCATTCAATAATATAACAGTTCACTTGAATATGACATTTTAATTGATTTGGATAATTGCAGTGGTTTTTAAATTACATACATTATCAAGCAAATTGTTCAGCCTTTTATTACATTATTTATATCGATTTAGTTTCACGTATGAGAGTAGCACTCTCAAGAAAAAATCGTCACACTAGTTATTTTTCAGTTTAGTTTATTATGGGCTCATTTAGTGCAAAGTTAATTTTTACACACTTTATTAGTACAACAAATAGTACACAACTTAAAAAGTACATAAATATTTTATATAAGTAAATATAATTTAAGTTCTTTTGAAAAAATACTTATTTATAGTATAGCTAAATATTTATTTTTGAATATTGATAATGTGCATTTTTGAAGTTACAGGAGGATAAAGACAAATATTTAGATTATTCTGTTGAACAAAACTGACTTATATTTTTGCAAATAAATTTTGTTTTATGATATATTTTATAAGTTTAAATTATACTGAAAATAACTTCAATGAAACTAAGAATGAAGTTAAAAATAAACTGCTAGATTATACAAAAAAAACATTTATTCAGTATTTAATACAGAAAAAAATTAAATAAAAATATGTATACAGAAATTCCGATGTTTATGATGTCAAATTAATACGGGAGCTTCACAGTTTTATTGTCAGTTTAATAGAACAAAATAAGAATACTATTAAAATGAGAATTAAAAGATAATATGCATTTTTTAATGCTTGTACTTTGCAAAATTTAAATCTTGATCGATAATAGTAAGAATGGGTAGTTTAATTTAAAGTCCCAACTGAACCATTTTTTAATTTATTAATCATATAGTCCATGCGAGCATAAAATATAGTAAGTTTAACATCGTACTTAACATTAAACACATGATGACTTTTATATAAAATATTGAACGCTTTTTAATCTTGCATATCTGAGATAAATCCACTATCCACACATAAAAAGATCTCATACTCAGGTCTTGCATTTGACCACAGCAAAGCAAGAGTAGTTGACTGTTTTTGAGCGTTGTTCTTTTTCTACAGATCTCTTCACCTAATTCGGAAAAAAATAGCTGAAATTTCCATAATATTTGCATTCTCATTATAGTGTCTATATAAACTTTAATACCAAAAAATTTCATATTTATAAATATACTTTAATACTTTAAAAAGACAAAGCCTTATTTATTAAAAGAATAAAGCTGCAAAAAATTAGATATCTACGTAATTATATTATGTATTGGAATTATATTCAGACTAAAAAATACTATTGTCCTGAATCCTCACGTACTTATTCCATACTACAAGACAAGTTTTTGAACATACAACAATATTATAGGAGCAAAAAATGCAGGATATTTATTCAAAAAACCATCAGCCTCTAGATATCAAATCCCAAATCTATCTGTAATAAAGAGAATTATCATATATATTAAATTAATAGAACTTTTTATTGTAATTTAAAGCAAGTGTAATTTGATAAAAAAAATGGTATTATCATTAATTAATTAATTAAAACATAGTAACTTAAGTTAGTAAATTAATGATTATCTAGTAGTTTTTTTTTTAAATTTTTATAAGAATGTGGCAAAAATGATAAATTATTGATATACAATGAAACAAATACAAAATAATTTTGGATTTTATCTTTGTTATGAAATAGATATAGCCCCTATCATAATTTACAAAATGGATTGTTAAACAATAAATAAAAATATATACATGCATATATAAATTTATTTTTAATGTTAAATTATTTAGAATCTATCAACTATAACTGTAAAACAGGTGAAACTAAATGAATAATTATTTTTACAAATTACAACAAAAAAATTTTGCAACTATGTTTTTATTTCACATTTACTAATATTCAAATACATTACAAGTAAAACGATTTTTAAAAATACAAGATAGAAAACTACAATATAATAAAAGACATAAGCAATACTGCATATTTTGTAAAATGTCAATTTTAATTACTTTCTTTTGGATCATGCAATCAGTCAACAAATATCAAAATAACAATGAGATTTTTCTTCCATTTTTATGTAAAAAATCTTTTTTTCTGCAAACTTTTAACTAAATGTTTTTGGCATTAAAATAATTTAAAATATCTTATTCACAGGCAATAAAAAAACTTGGAAACGCATGAACAGCATGTTTCATGTTCTACCATTAAAAATGCAGATATACAAATTATGTCAGGAATTGTAAATTTTAGTGTGCTTAAATCATTGTGGCATTGTTAGAAAATAATGCTGATATAAAAACTTAGTACCTTCATGAATATTTTAAAATTCATCCTTAAATATGCAAAAAATACAGGTTTTATACTACCAATGTTTCATTGAATACAGCCTCTTTTGGATACTTAGAGATATAAATTTTATTATAGAATAGAAGAATAGATGATCTATTTTTCATCACAAAATGTTATTTTGTTTTAAACATTTTCTTCATAAGTTCAAATGTTTTTTCTTGATGAATTCCATAAGGCATTTCAAATTGTAATCATTTTGTCTGAAAGGAAATGTACACACACATATACATATGTGTTTACTCAAAAATATCATACATGTAAAAACTACTTGTGGTCAAGTGAATTATAAATACTGGATATTTATTTTTTAAGCAATTAAATTCAAATTAAAAATTCAGAAAATTTTAAATGAATTCTAAATTTATTATAAAGATAATTAAAATTTGGTTTTAGGTGTAAGAACAAAAGTAGATTTAAAAACATTATTAAAATTTCTTAAGCTAATTACCAAATAATATTAATTTGATGAACAATAATAATTAACTTTCATTTTTTTAAAACCAACTTTAAGAACCAAAAACTTTAATAAGAGATTTTAACTGAAAATATTGATTGGAATTTGGAAGTTCTAAAATATTATACAAATTAATTGTAGATTTTGGTACATATAAAATTTTGTTTTCGTTTTATCTGCGAAAGCTTTTACATAGTAACAATCAAATAAAAATTGTGATTGAAATTTTAGTAAATGAAATACATATTGTCAGTGAAATTTTAATATATAAAATACATACAGTCAAGTAATATTCTGTAGATTAATATGTGCTTTATATTGTATTAACATTTAAATTAAAAAGCTTCGAATTTTATTTATGAAAAAATTTATTCTTATTCATTGGTAAAATGTTGTATTTTATATAAATCGCACTTTTAATTCAGTACAATAAACTATATTAAATAATATTTTTATAATATACATTATATATTAAAATCAATGACAAAATTAATAGTCATATTCACGCAGTTTCGAAATTTAAAGAATTTAAATATGCAATTATTATAATTTACTATTCATTAATAATTAATTAAATTTTGGCAGAAAATAGTATATTGAATAAAAAATAAAATTTTCAAACGCATTTTTATATTAATAAGCATTATCAGTTAAGCAGAAATTTCAAATATTATAAATATTATATGAGTATAAATTCAATAGAATTCATTCATTCACACTTTCGAATAGGAAAGTTTATATCATGGTGAAAAATCACAAATATGAAGATTTGATTTAGTCATTCTTTTAATTATAAGAAATAAAGACTTAACGCAATGTTTCTGCGCTCCTATTTGTAAATATACATATATATTAATTCAAATAGATCGCCTTTACAAAATGAAGTCTTAAATTCCTCCATTTTTAGCGAAACTAAACCGAAAGCATAGAGCCACGTGATGATTTAAGCCAATCAGAGCACATCACACTTGCTTTGTACCATAAACACGTCAAAAAAAGAGTGAAAATTACTTTGAATCGAGAATAGAGTGTTTGAAAGAGAACTTCTCTAGCCAATTAAGTAGACTCATTTCGTGTCTTTATAGAGTGAAAATATCCATCGTTCATCGAGTGATGAAAAACCACTAGAATTTTTAAGAGTGTAGATTATACTCTATAAGACTTTTGTGACATACCCTCCGGGGATCAACACGCAGAAGTCCAACCCCTTTGGGGCTTTGGCATCTTTTTTCCATGAATTGTGAAATTATAGCCAGGGCTGTCTTCGACACCTTCGGGAACACAGGGTTTTTGCCATAGACACGACATCATCATCTATAAGATTCAGTACATTATACTAAAGTGTTTAAATACTCTGGAGCCGTATAGAATAATGCTGCATAGAAAGACAAATTGGGGCTATTATGCTTTACAGAAGTTTGAATCAACTTCCAGTATGTAATAGAGCACGATTACATGTAAAGATAAAGAACATTATAGAAACCTAAGAAGTGAACTATAAAAGAAGGGAAGCATAAACTACGTAAGAAGTTAACAAACAGAAAGTAAAGATTTATGTATTCTAGAATTCCTTAAGATTTACTTTTTCAATTTCGATAGCTCCAATTTTCTTTCCCGCTGAGTTTCAACATTATAATAAAAATATGAGAGTTAGTCTTCACGTATTGTAGGTATCGACTTATAGTAATGTTGTTTTCCTAATAAAAAATAAATATATTTTGGCTGCTCATGAGAAGTAATTAGATAAAATTTCACTACTTCTGCTTCACAAATATAGTTAAAATTATTTATAGAATTATTATTTATCCATTCTTATTATTCTTCCATTTCTTCTTATTCTAAATATGATTTATCCATTCCTGTTAACAGAATTATTATTTATCAATAATTATCATTTCTCTACTTTTATTAGAGATGCACTTTATATTGATTTAGCTGGATTTGGACAATCCAGTCAGTAATACCTTTTTTTTATTTGATATTTATTTTACTTACCATACGATTTAATAGAATGCATTACGCTGTAATTGTTTTCCATTTATTTATATCTACTTTTTAAATATACGTCCAGTTAAAAAATTTTATTTCATTATCTTTTTTAAATACCAGTAAAATATCTAAGATTTGAACCTCAAATATATATATATATATATATATATATATATATATATATATATATATATATATATATATATATATATATATATATATATATATATATATATATATATATATATATATATACCTTTATCTATTAAAAACTTGAAAATCTTTATCTATTAAAATAAATGATACTGTTTCTCAAAATACGAATGATAACTTTCTTACTTCGATAACTTTTTGAGAAAGATTCTTTTCTATAAACGATACAAAATTATCCGAAAACAGATTCTAATTTTTTTATTAAAAAAAACTGTTTTTCTGCTAGGTTTTTATAGCCATGAATATATCATTTGAAATTACGTTAAAATTTCTCCAGTACTACCGACTTTGAAACATCCATTATTATTATAAATATTTTATGAAATACTGCAAGAGATTACCAAAAGCAAAGCGCTGAATTTTATATGTAACTAAATTTTAAAACCGTAAATGCATTTCCATAGTATATTTCTGAAAGTCATATTACTTTAACTAAACAATACAGATATTGTAATAAATCAGAATTTCTAGGAGAGAAGAAAATAAAGTGTTCATTTCTTTTGAGTTAGAGATTCACAGGGAATTTTCTCAATTAAAGAAAATGAGAGCAAAATATCGAATACCAATATTTTAATCTATGTAGAGATTTATATGCAATATAAAATAATTACTTATATTTCTTTTATTACATTAATTTTTCAGTAAAAGCAACATAAAAATGTTTTGAAATTTAAAAAGAACAATTTTTAAAACAACTATTACTATTATGAGTACTAATTGAGTTATTTTTCAATTATTTTATTCATGAGCATTTGCTTTTTTGGAAATATGAAGTCTCTTTTCTAAATGGGATGCATATAAAGTATGTTATATTTTAAATATACGTCCCATAGAAAGAGAAATACTTCTCCCTCACAAATTAAGAGACTCTGAAAGATAATTATAGAATTGCTACACAAAACAAAATTAAACATGCAATGTGCGATTCTACAGAGTGACCCGAATTATTAATTTCCCCGTGGACCAATAAAAGTTACGGTTGGAATTTTATGTTTGATAAAAGCCGCAGGACAAGAGTCCCGATTATACAAGTTATTTGATATAGGTTAATTATTTTCATTTTTAAAGTAAAATAGAAAGTAGAGTGGGAAAATATTAAGCTTATGTTCTCAAATTGTAATTTTTACGTTTGAAAATTCAAGTTACCGCGTTGACATTGAGGAGTCTGTGACTGAAAAATCTTTAAAAATCTTTGTTATTTTAATAAGGATGTCTTGAAAAGTGTAATAAATAAAAAAACAATTCCTGTCCTTCATTGTTATTTATTAGAATAATTGTGTACTCAAATGACTGATGATATGCTCTAGTCATGATAACAAAGATCTTATCAGTAAAGTTACATATCAGTTTAATGGAGTTGCTACCGCATCTTTCACTGTATTTTCATTGTATGTAAGGAATCCAAAGCAGTGATATAAACCTGAAATTCCATAAAAACTTCATCAATAATTTCACAATCTAGAGCATTATTAATGGCCAAAATACAAAGTAAGTTGTTAAATTGCAGACTTGAAGAAACTGGTATTTAAACAATTAACTCAATTATGGATGACGATAAAGTCACCCACACGAAAATAGAGTTTTTCTCATATAGCAGTTAAGAAACACATGCATAACAGTTTCGATATTTTTAAGGAGCCATTTTAATCATTGACCAAAAATGAGCATGAAAACGTTTTGTAATATATTGCAGATAAGCATTTCTACAGATGTTTTTGTAATGTATTGTGTGGGAACACAAACCCAGTTTTCTCCATATTTTACATATCGTTATACTGATTAAATAAATAAATAGCTACATATTTGATTAATCTTTTTGAGTATTGTTTAGAATACTATAATTTCTAAATATTTAATTTTGCAAAAGTAAATCGTTTGAATTTAAGGATATATATCAATTTGTTAAAGAAATGTCTGAATTATCAAAAGTATAATTGCAAATTTTTGTGACATATAGTTATCGATATTTCTTCACATTTTAGCTATATAAAACTACTATAATTGTCTTTGTTGTTCAATTTCCCAATTTGTGTTGTGTACTCCAGAAATAAGTGCTAAAGAGAAGTATGGTTTATTTTACATTACTTCAACACAATGATCATGTCTTTATTATTAATGAACTTTGTTTTTCCTAATTCAATATTTCTTTTGGTAATACAAGCATCAAAACCTCTTGATGTAATGGAATCTGTTGATAATGCTTGTACGCATAAAATTGTTGAAAGTTTTTGTTATTTGTTCTCCAACAAAAAATCTGATGAGTATTACCATTCATTTACTTTAATCTACTTTTGAAAATCTTTATGACATATCTATAAGATAACAAATGAAAAAAATACTTGATCACATATCATTAATTTTCAAACACAAGATAACTTTATTAATTAGCTTAATTTCATTGCTTTAATAAATTTTAAGTCATAAATCCATTGAAATAAACCTATCATAGCGCAACGCTTATAACGTATACGTAATTTTTGACACTGCAAACGGGATAGATTAACGATCGAAAACTGTAGTAAATCTATTTTGAAATATTTCACGTTTTGCTTTCCGACATTTTTCATTATTAGTTAGCAGTATTCTCTTGTTGCAAAGAAAAATTCCAAAGAGTCTCCGAAATACGCACTTGGATGGATGTGAATCCTAAACACAACAGCTATTTCCTATTGTTCAACAGTAACTTAGGTTGAATGTGAGACTTTCCATTGTGAAAAACTAGGTCATGGTAACCACAATACTGTATTGTATAAAAACAATTGTAAAAAGTTGAGGCTAGTCAAATAAAAATATCTGTTTCAAAGTTTACTTATATGCAAAAACTATTGAACGCTGTTACCGTTTTCATGAAATCATCTTTATATCGTTTTATATATAACTGCTTCCTAATTAAAATTTTGCTTTACATAACTTCTGTCATACTTTGATAAATCGATTTATCTGTTGTGTTTCTTTAACATTGTAACAAGATATGATATGTTAATTAACAAGATATGTTAATTAATCTGTTAGATTAGTCAACCAATATTGAAAGATAATGACTAAAACTTTGTTTTAATTGCCAGAACTGAGTGAGTATTCAAATGGATTCAATTAGACATCTGGAGAACTTGATTAGGTAGTTGGTTAATTACATACTCGAATAATAATTCAAAGTTCTCAGAGTATTTCACTCTATACACAAAGAATACACCAATCTTCCTCCAACTTGAAAATTATTGGCTCCCATTTGTTAATGTAAATTTCTCCAAGAAAACTTAAAATCGAATCGAATTTTTTTTCCTAAATTAAGTAAAAATAAATTCAGTGATTTTTAGAAATATTTTACTTATGAAACTAATTTATATAACTACAAATGCATCACTACTCTATTACAAATACATCACAACTAATTTATATAACTACAAGTTCATGAAAACTGAAGAAGTATTTTTTGGAAAAAATATTGTAAAATTCAAAATCCCTGAAAATAATTAAAATATTATGTTAATTAAATCAGTTAAAAATTAAATCAGTTAAAGCTATTTACGACATAATTCTTAATATGTTTAATATTATTACATAACAAGACTGATTATAATTTGATTTGATCAGGGAGTTACATTACAAGATTGATTTGAGCTTATATATTTGATCTATAATCAAGCAAATGCACATATTTTATTTTTCAAATTGAAAATAAGAAATTAAACTTCAAGCACAAAAAATTCTTGTTACTAAAAATTAAGGTATATAATTTCAAACATTCAGTATTATTGTTGAAAACAATAAATTATTAAGCAGCAAATTTTTACAATACATTTATTCCAATTATTGAGTTTGTAAATTAAATAAAATTAATACATTTTATAAATCATTTTGATTCATATCAACTAAATTTCTCCGTCCTCAACAATTTTAATATTCATCATACAAGAACAATCCGTAATAAATTTTGAAAAGGTTAATTAATTTTAATAGCAGATATCTGAACACAAATTCATGTTTATTAACATATTTATAATGCATAAATTTTCTTCTATTTATGTCTCTCGCCAAATATTACTATATTAGAAAGTTAAGTTTTACTAAAATGACCTCCAAAAAATGAGTTCCCTATAAAATCTGAAAAATTAGTATAAAAATAAATTTTTCGAAATAAACTGGAACATCAGAACGTTTCTTCAAAAAAACTGGAATTTATGAACATAAAATAAATTCCAAATAGAAAAACTTCGTCTACACAATACTTTCTTAAATTTCGGAGAGTGTTCAAAAAAAATGTTTCATAAAAAAAGCATTAACGTGACTGTACTTTGAAGACATAGATAATTGGATTGATTTAACAAATCCAATATTTTTCTGGGGAAGGAATGATGAAATTCCTATAAAATGTGTCTATTTTCTCAAGAGGAATTTTAAATTAATATAATTCAATTTTTTGTATAAATAATTTATTACCACTCTGCACGCATGGAGTATCGATATATTTGAGAATTCTTCTGTGTTTACACATTTATTGGTATAATGTGACTAAACCATGTTCTTATAAATATATTAAGCTGCTTTTGTTTTCCTAGAGTGAAATTTCCTTTAATAATAAAGTAAATGAATAAATTAACTCCTTTCGTTGAAAAATGTTAAATAATAACTCCTTTTCAATATCGAAAGATTTAACATTAACTATGTTATAAGTTATTATTAACTATTCAGAAAACGCATTTTTATGGTAGTCATTTTAATAAGCATTGCTTATAGATTTAATACTCTGAGGAAAGAAAATCAAATAAAATTCTTATTCATTCTTAGATTAAATTATTCCAGTTTCATATTTATGGTGATTTTTTTGGCAGTTTTTATACTATAGTAGGCTAACGTTCATATGAAAATGTCACAATTTTATATTTTTTATATGAGAGTGTTTGGCAATTTAAAATCTATCTTCCAAAAAGTATTTAGTCTTTTGTAAGAAATGAGAATGTAGCATTCTCACTCTATATGTTGATTGAAATTCGCCAAACAATGTTTTTGTAACAACTTTTAATTGATTTGATTTTGTTTTTGCATACCTTCAATAGAATTGCGAAGAGAAAAATTACACATAAATTATTGAATCAAAATTGAAAATATCATGCAAGAAGTGCAAAATTTCTAGGGCTGCCACATTCAAATAAGGATATTCAGTAAAATGTTCGTCAAGTAATTAATCTTAATAATAAATTCCAATTATATACACGATTCTTAAAATAGTATTCATAAGAATCGCGTGTATAATATTTTGGCCTCTGCTATTTTTTTTTCTGTACTGACTAACGAATTTTTTTGATCAGTAGGATAACCTTATGCAGTAAATTGTACCTACATGTTTTATGATTTGATAGCACATTATATTTCATTTTAATAATTATTTGTCTATCAAGTGACTATTAATTGTAACAAATGGAAACATTGTATATAGAAACTTTGTCAACTCTCCTATCTTTTCACAATTAAAAACCTTTTGCATTTTTATTTAGTTCAGCAACATTTTTTACATATTTTGATGTCTACAAATTTTGCTCATGCATAAATAACCAATGATATGCTTACCATTACAACATTCTTTGAAATTTCAGTCCATAAACAATACTTTTTATATCTCACTAAGTGTAATCTTTGCGATATTTCTGTGGCGATGTCGTAAAACCTCCTGTTTGTTTTTGCAACACTTCTGCAACATTTCACTGTTTTGTAGGCGAAAGAGTTCCAAATATGTTCATCTTACTTGTATAAAATATTAATTATTCTGTTGCCATATACAAGATCACAATTGAATTTTGTAATTTCAGAAACAAAGTGCAACTTGTGCTAATGTGAATATAATAAATTCCTTTTTCGTCTTGCAACACTCTATATTTTTGCTATGTTATTGAGATAAAGATACTACGAACTGTGCGCATAATTTTTTTTAATATGGTAGACTACTTGCTATCAATCTTACGCAGTTATCCATTCAGTTTGCGAAAAATCCCTGTAATGTTTGAGAGATATTTAAATTTTAACGTTATAGACAATTCTGATCATTGATGACTCCACTTTTTTAAAGACTTAATCCAAGTGAGATATAAGATAGAGAAATAAAAATATTACGGACAAACTTTGATTTAATGTCGATCGAATTATATGTAAAATGTTGTATTTTGTACTTTTCAAAAGTTAGTATTTTGTGAGATATATAATTTATTTCGAATTAAAAGTTTACTTAATTTGAATCATTATATATATATATATATATATATATATATATATATATATATATATATATATATATATATATATATATATATATATATAAATTATGATCATGCAATTTTTTCGCTTAATAATTATCTTGGTTTTCCTTTGTAACATATATTTTTATAAGCCTTCTGATTTTCGTCATCTTACATTATTTTTGTTTAATATTGTAAGAAAAGTAAACTGAGTTCAATTACTTAATATGTAGAATAAATAAAATTAAATTTTTCTGAATTGATTTCTCTATACGAAAAATTGTTTTCCATTTAAGGTATTAAAAAATTTTGTGGCAAAACATTTCGATATCACTGACAACTGAGTTACCTCTCCTCAAAATTTGATAATAAAAGAAAAAATTAACATTTCGAATACCAAATACAAATATACTTTTACATTTAAGAGATCTAAGATTCCTAACGAAAACCAGTTAAATTTTTAAAAGTTATATTACTTGAGAACTTTTATGAGTATAATGGGATTGAGTACTTACCTTCAAGGGATTAGAAAACTAAAACATCAAATGCGAAGAAGCACAAAACAAACAGCCTCTGTATTTAAGCTGTTATTAATATAAATAGTAAGAAATATATTTACCATTCTCTGATATATATATGATAAATATAAACTTATTGAGAATTTATCTTATTTCACTGTTCTGTTCACTTTGAATTTTATGGATACTCAACACTGGTCACAATTTAATAAAGAAATATTTCTTCTTGATTGCAATGTTTTTTTTCCCTTTACTGTTCATTTAAAAAGATATTTAAGAGAAAGAGTAATATTTTCAAACTGAAAGTTAGAAAAAAAACATTTAATCAGGCATTTTCCTCTAGGTATGATGTGGAAGAGTTTTCCTCTGTTTTCTTCCTAATTATTTAAAAACAGTTTCACCAACTCCCTTTTCCGAAAACTTAAACCTTAATATTTGCGATAGCAAAAGTAAAATACGAGAGAAATATTGAAATGTGATTTTACCTCTCACGTTATAGTATTAAATTATGGGGAAATATGATAACAAAATTTTCTTTTCAGTTTTAATTTAGTTAATAACGCGGAATAATATGCTATTGAATTCTCATTCCTTTTAGGAATCATAAAAATGTATTAATGTAACACATGCGTATTTGTGTAAATGTATTAATATAACACATGCATATTTATGGTGTTACATAAAAGTGTAACACCATAAATATGCATGTGTTACACCATAAATATGCATGTGTTACACAATAATATTGAGGTAAATATGCATGTTTATTTTCAATTTAAAGCATTTTTATTTACACGGATATACATACATACATACAAACACACACACAGATATATATATATATATATATATATATATATATATATATATATATATATATCGTGTGTGTGTAAAATAACGTTTTTCTTAAATATTTAATATTTATCCACTTTAAGTTTGTAATTAATATGAAATATCACAAATATCAATCTTATTTTGGACAAAATAGAACGAAACATGTTCAATTAAATAAGTATTGCTTCAAATTTATAATTGTTTTTAGAAATTAAGTATCATATATTTCAGAAAATGAAATATCATTCAATTTCAATGAAATATCATTCAATTTTCAAATTATGAAGTATCATATATTTCATAAAAGGAAATCTCTGATACTTGATTTCTAAAAATTAAGTATCAGTGTAATTAAAAATTCTATATGTGTTATTTAGATTATTGCAATTATAATGTAAATTATACGTAATTAAAACCGCAACTTATACTACTATTTAAATCACTGAATGGAATTAAATTTTTTTACTATTTCTAATTGCAGTTTATGTATCAATAAATTGTATAGCTTATTTTATAAAATGATGCTATAATGATATTGCAAGCATACTTTTCAGTAAAGACATATTTTCTAAAAATATGTGTCAATTGAAAGACTCAGTGAAAATTACAATCATAATAATGCATTCTATTTTTCAACTCTAATTCATTTTAGTTGATAAATGTAATAATATATAATACTTTAATATAATAATAGTATAATCATATGATAGCTTTTTGCTAAACGTTAAACACTTCTTATCCTTCCAAAGACTATTAAATTCAATCCCAATGGATTTGAATTTCCCACCAATAATACTATTTCCTTCGATTTCTTTTTACTTTATTTTTGTAGTTTATAAGCTGGAATCCAAACTTATTTATATTACTTAAATGAATCATTTATTGTTAACAATATATGCTTCTAAAAATTATATTGTATACCTCCTAAAATTTGAACTTTGATACATCCAAAGGAATTGTAAAACAGTAAACATTATCTTCAATAAATCAAATAATATATGTCCTCTATTAGGTTGAAAATTAATGTTTGAAAATCTTCCAAGAAAATTTTACAGACACTAAAATTACTTATACAGTTACAAAATCAATTAATTTGAATTTAATTAAGTGGCGTTTATAAATAACCTCTTATATTATTTTGAGGTCTTGTTTTTCTGGAAAACTTTATATAGCTTAAAATTTATCACTAAATATACAAATAAAGATAAATATATTAATTTTAACATATAGCAATATTTAACTAATTTTTAATCAATGCACTTTCAGTATAAATGTGCTTTAAAGTTACAAACAAGTTCTTTGCAATAGAATTTCAAGGTTGATTAAAATAAAATATATAAAATAATGTAAAATATATAGTTTTCTTCTATAACATTAACACCTTTCAAAAGTAATAAATAATGCTTGTTAGGAACATAATTTAAGGAAAAAATAGTACTTTTGCTCTGTTGTCTTCAATAACAAAGTTAACTTCTCCGTAGAACTCATGACCAATTTTAGTCACCTCAAACTATAAAAACATAAAAAATTTTGACAAAACATTAAAGACATGAAAAATTTCTAAAGATTATTATCAAATAATTTTAATTAAGTTGATTTAAAACTAGCTTCATAATTGCATCTAAGAAATTGTTTTATAAAGAGAGAGCCTTACTTCATTAATATTTAAAATTGAAATAAAAGCTATTTCAACTAAAGATTATTATGTAATTAATGGCAATTATTTTTTCTATATATGGCAATTTTCCAAAGTTTAGATCTTGTGAAACAATTACTCATTAGAATATTGCAGCGTAATTTGAGTTTCATAAATATTTATAAGTCACTTACTCGAATATCTTTGAATTTTTATCTCTGTATAAAATGTCATTTTCCGGTTTAATTCATTTTACCATTAAAATTTTTCAAATCAACAATCCGTCAAAACGATTTAAAATGAAAAGTGCTGTTAAAATAGGAATAAGTTTGACTACATTTCCATTTTATGACGGCCTTAAATGAATTAAACAGTAGACTTAACCTACTTTCGTTTATTTACTATTTTCATTTTTAGAATGTTATAAAATTTATGTTCTTTTTTTTCATATTCATAAATGTCAAACTTTTTTTATTTCCATTATATCATATATTATTCTTTGCTTTTATGCATAAATTACTTTTTATGAGTGTTTATATCTACTTCTACTTTTACCTAAATTAATTTAGAATTTTTAATTCACTTCAATAATTTTGAGAAAGATTTTATCCAAAATACGAATTTTGATAATAATACCGCTCACTATTAGCATTTTATAAGAGGAATATTTTGTTGAGCATTGTTTGTAAATGGGTTTCAACTGCTGTAAACTTTGAATCATAATTCTTTTTAATTTTAAAACGAAAATTAATTATATAAAATCATTGCTTTCTACTGTAAAATAGAGATGTATTTAAAAGAATCGTCTTTCTAAAATAATGCACGAAATCCATAGAAGAAAACAAATCTACATATTTCGCTTATCGTGAGGACTGCAGTTGTTTATATTTTTGAAAATTTTTATCTTCGTGATAACTTTATTTACTTCAAAATAAATAATATTTTCTAACTCGATAAAATTTGAAATAGAAACTATTTCTTTTATTATGAGGCAAATTAATCTCACAAGCGCGCGGAGCGCGAAAAAGTAATCTTCGATTTGCATAGAATAATAATAAATGTACAAATAGTTTCACAGTTTTCAACCCTATGTAAGATTTCTCTTTCAAATATTGTTGATTTTAAAGTATCTTTTCGTATTTAGATAAATTAATATTGAAATCCTTAAATAAATTTATATTGTATGAAATATAGTGCTTTCTAAGTGCACATTTGAATGATTTAAAAAATTCATGTAAAAATGCAAAAAATATAATTATGAAACAATAAAGACTTACGAAAATTTTTTAATATTAATAAAATATTCTATAAATAAAAACATTTCAATTTCAGTTATAAGAAAAATACTAACAAGAATTTTTTTGCATTTTTGTAAGTCAATACTTCGTAAATATTTTTATTTTTTCAATTTCCTGTAAAATAGACTCGTATAAAATCTAAATTAAAATATATTAATCTTTCTCTGTTTTGTGTGAGGGTATATTAAAATATACTTGAATCAATTGTAGAAATTGGATTCAATAAGTATGCCCTCTATAATTTCTAATGCTGCTAATGAAACCAAATAAGCAGCAGAAGACCTATCTATCTGGTCACCATAAGATAGATTTAAAACTTAAGCTGTTGTAAAATTTAGTCAACTAAAATTATCTGATACTCCAATAGAAATAAACTGGGATCATTATAATATTATCAAATCAACTTTATTTAATGAAAATCTAGTGGATATGATCTTATAATATTCTTGCAACATCAGATGAAGTTTTAAGTTTGTACATCATTCCTCAATATGATGAAAGAATTGAAAATATGAACCAAAACAACATGATGTTTGATAACTTGGATATGACACAATGCTGGTTAATGATTAATAACAAAAGCTCTAACAGTAAGTTATTTCATGGATTTTAATAAAAACACATTATAATCGAATATATACAGCTCTTTTAGAAGCAGGAATGAACAATATAAATGCAGAAACAGGTTGCATGATAGATTATTCAAATTTTTGCAAATATCCTATAATTTGTTTTAATCTAGAAAACCATGATAATTACACAATCCTGAATAATTTAATGATCGAATTCAATTGGAGGTTAAAAAATAATACTACCAAAAATTACTTTTTCTGCATCATTTTGAAAGAAAGAGAAACAAATGCTCTATAAATATGAAATCTGAAGAAATAATTATGATTAAAACATGGAAAGCATAATTAGTTTATTACATTAATAAGTAAAAGCTTATTATCCTTTGTTTGATGATGAAATAAAAGATGGACCTCCAGGTCCTCCAGGTGTAGGATTTAAATTAACAAACGATGGAAATTAAGATGTAGAAAAAAAGAATTTAAGAAATGTAAATGAACCCCAAAATTATTGAATGATTCATCAACAAAATCTTATGTGGATAGAATTCGTGAACATTTTAAAAATGATGTTAGAAATTTATCAGATGCTTCCCTTATTCATTCACAAAATGATAACTATAATGCAAAACATAAAGAAACTTCAAATGTGTCACATCCAAAAGATTTACATGATACAGCTACTATGAATTATGTAAATTAAATTGTTCAAGAATTAGAACAGAAAATTTAATACATTCAGCTCAAGGTAGTTTTGATGCTAAATATAAAATAATTGGCAATATAAAAGATCCTGTAAATGAAAAAAATGCTGTTAATAAACGTTACTTTGAAAACAATGCTTTAGTTTTGAAGGAAAATGCTTTTGATGCTAATTACAAAAATTAATTAATATTCCAACTGCTACTGATAAATACGATGTAATAAATATTATGTACACAGAAAAACACTCATCAATAATAAAAAGAATGATAATATATTAATAAGAGATAATTATGGATTATATGTACCTTCTTTAATTAAAAATGGTATGTATAATTTTGGAAATTAAGGCTTTCAAACGTTTTAAATCCTGTTATAAATAAATATGTCGCAACAAAAGAATCTGCCGATTCTCAAAATTTCTATGCCACTATTAAAGAGAAACATGAAACACATCATACAGGCGGTTTTAGACCTGTAAAATTCAATTTAATGAGCTCTAAACTACGAGAACCTGATTTAAAACTAATGAATAATATGCATATGAAAATTACAATTTTTTGAAATCTGAAAATCTTACACATAGTCCTTCAATACAATTACAAATTGGAGAAGAATTTATATTTACTAGACTTTTAACAACTGATACCGAATCGGTTACATGTTTTAAATATGGTAAAAGAAAGTATCGTGATAAATTATCAATTGGTCGGGATGGACAATCAAATAATTTAAAACCTTTTTTGCATACAGAAAAAATAGATTTTCTTTAAAAAAACACATACAATGGCTTATCTTATCTTTTCAAAAACTTACAAAAACCTTGCATTTCTTATAAAGAAAACATTCATTTAAATATCCAAAAAACACAAATTTTTATAATAAAACACCTCGAAAAACTCAATTTTTATAAAAAAAAACAGCTTAAAAACATAAAAATAATGCATTTTTAGTGATCATTTTTTCAATGGAAGGTCAAATTTTTTTGTTAAAATTTTAAAAGTGAAAAAAAGCTCGGTTTTTCATCATAAACAGCTTAAAAACACTAAAAATACTGTATATTTTATTGAAAAAGAAGTCATTTTTTAGTGAAAAATACACTTTTTTGTTTAAATTTTAAAAATCAAAAATGCTTTATTTTTGCAAATTTTTATCAAAAAGCAGCTATAAAACTTGCAAAAGATATTGCGTTTTTAGATTGTCCTGAAGCCTCCCCCCCCCCCAATATACAACTTACAAGCAATGGCTTATAATAGACCTTTTCAAAAATAAATAATAATTATAATTATAATAGACCTTTTCAAAAATAATATCTATCTAGTTTATCAAACCAAAATAAGCAATTGAATTCGATGCAGAAAAGATAAGAAATCCCAACAATACGTCATGATTAAAAGAAAGAAACAATGAAGTGACACAGACCAAAAGAGGGGAAAAAAGGGGGATTTTTATGCTAACCCTTGCGTCCTCACTGTCTCTTAATTTCGCTTTTTAATGAATAGTAGCCTCTAGCATCTTTTTGGCTCCAATTCCAAACCTAAGGAAGGTGGAAGTCGGAATCTGGATGGAAAGTTTTGACTGGGGTGACGGGGGGGGGGGTAGTGGGACAGAAATAGGGAAGAAGTTTTGGGACAGGGGCCAAAAGAGGGTGATACTCTTGAGCATCCTTCTTCCAGCTCCAAAGAGCTCTCGAGATGCAAGGGATTCAGACTCGCGCCACACCGTGTAACCGGCCCGTTAAGAAGCGACTGCGGCGGAAGGGGGGAAGCGCTGGCAGCGGAAGTAAGTAGGACTATCTGTCAGGAGACGACCGCGACTATTTTAAGTAAATATTTTCATGATTAGCAAAATGTCGGATTTGCGTTAAGTTTGAATATGATATTTAATACTATCTCTGTTATTTGTTTCTTTGTATTTACATAATTATTTAATGATAAAACAGAAACACATTTAAATTTGCCAATTTGTTTTATAAAATAAGATGCCGAATGCTAATGTGAGTAGAATAAGCCGTCAGGAAATGACTGGAACAATTTTTATGTAAATATTTTCTTTATCAGCATAATATTTTTCTCGTCATAATGGCAACCTCTTTAATTTGTTCCTTTGTATTTATATTTAAGTACTTAGTAAAAAATATAGACACACTTTTTATAATTTGATAAAAGATTCTATATAATATATAAAAAAAAAGAATGCAATTTTAATTTGTGAAACTGTATCCATCATTCAGTTTGAGTAAATTATAAAAAATGCAATTTTTATGAAAGTTGAAACTAATTTATAGATGAATGTGTCAATATACAATGAAAATTTAAGTATTTGAACTTTCGTAGGAATTAGGCTTCAGTTTATATATTATGTTATGATACTATCACACTATTTAATTCTAATGCTTACAATAATCTTAAAAAAGAGTTACTTAAATCTAAAACTCATTATGTAATCTGAATTTCAATACAATTAATGCATTTTAAGTGTGAGGAACTATGACTACTTCAATTTAAAAAAAAGCTACAAATACTCCTTTCCATAATGAAACGTTATTTTTTCTTCCTATTTATAATCTGAGTCTCTAAGATGTAAAGTTTATTTTAAAAGTATTTTAACTGTAACTAGGCTTCACTTTATAATTCATATAAAGTACAATTTACATTTTGTTGTAATTAAGGTTCCTTATGAATGCAGTTGTCGCAATTTCCTACTACAGTCATTAAAAAGACTCAATGAAATGTTATGAAAAATTTCATTCTTTTTTGCTGTTTATTTAATTAGCGAATCTTTTTTACATTTTCCAGAGTTTTGTGAAGAAGCAAAATGGAACAGCTTAAAATGACAATCTTAAAAATGCCCTGTTGCTTACGCATCATTCATAAAATGTTAGCGTCATTAATGAATCAAGTGCATTTTTTTTTGTTTATTCAAAACTCATTTTTAAAAAATGGCGGAGATAAGTTAGCTGCATCATGTTTAAAACAATCTCATTCTTTATTTGTAGATTTTACATCGTTTTATATTAAATGTACACGGCATTAATGAGATAAAATTCTTTTATTATTAGAATACATATTATGTAAATTATAATAGATGTAGTGAAATTAATAAAGAAATAAAATTTAAATATTTATTATTATACCGTTCTTCAAAAAATAAGTAACCAAAACAATAAAATAATAAATAAGATTTACTTAATTTAAAAAATTTAAAACAAATATTTACATAAATTTCATTGAAAATTCTTTCGCAGTTATATTTCATTTAAAGCTATACGCCTCATTTTCATAAACTTTGTTTCTATTTAAATATGTCTTATATTCTAAGATTCTTAATATGTTTATTTTTTTCAAATTTGAAAACATTAAAGTAAAATTACCTAGGCTCATATCGATATAACATTTCAAGCTACAACATGATAAGTAGTTTGAATTTTGTTACGTGTGATAAATGTACTTAAAATTAAGTATAACAAAATGCATTATTTAGCTCAGAATTATTTCAAATATTATTTGAAGATTTAAAATCCCTGTACTTGATTTCATGATTATTTTCAGTATTTATATTCAGTATTACAGTAAATTTTTTCTTCCTACTCGGTTTTAATCTTTAATGAATATTTGATTTCTGATTTTTTCAACCATATTTCTGACTAAGTTACAAAATTTCAGATTTTGTTTGTTTGAAATATTACGTTAACGTCCTTTGTCCGCCTGTCGAACCTTTTTATTCTTTGGTCTTGTCTCCTAGTTTTTGGCCTAGTTTTCCTGCCTACTTTTCAGAATATAATGTTTCCATTTGAAAATTTAATCTATTTCTATAAACTAGTCCAAAAATTTGTAAAATTCTTTCTATTTAATATTTAATTTTTTAAAATTTTATCTTATTTTATAATTACTTTCATTGTTATAGACAACATAATAAATTGTCCTCATAATTTTAACTTCTAAAGTTAACACAAATTTTTAATTATTCTTTTTAAATATCAATCACCCCAAGTTATGATCGGTACGATACTGATTTCATGAATTTTATGTTTAATAAGCTGTCTAAAGTTAGTTAATGTTTAAGCCATGTAAATAATTAGTTTAGAAGCATATAGTTATTTTCCCAAAAAGTGGATAAATTTTTCTTAGTGTGTAATTTGCATTAATATCTATTAAAGAAACATAAATAAAACAGATCATTTATTCTTTATAATTGTGCGTTTTATATATTAAATATTTTATTTAACATTATAGAGAAAATTCACTTGAAAATCTGAAGTCGAGTTTTATAGCTTAACTGAAAAAAATGAAGTTCATGGCTGTTCATATTACTCATTCACTATTTATCAAATAAATATAAAGATTTAAATTCAGAAAGGATTGTAATCAAACTATTTTTAGTTTAAAATTCTTACAACATGCTACTTATAGTTCAGAACATAACAAGTGTCCGTATCTTTAGTTGGATAATTTGATTAAGGAAATGAAATGTGTTTTAAATCAGTATCTTCAAGCATATCTTTGATTTGATCTATAATATGATAACAGTATGGTCTTGCAAATTTGAATGAAAGTGTTTCAAAACATATTCAAAGAAAAAAAACCTATCATAATTTTCTACCATACCTAAACATTTATGAAAATGCATTTATACATTTTTAAGCTATAAAGCATGCTCTATTTGTTCATATTAATTAACATAAATTGAACTAAGAATCTCATCTCGGTTTAAAGTCGGCAATCGTAGGAATTGGTTTATAGGATAAAAAAATTCCAAGCTAAACCTGGAACATTTATAATTGTTTCTATTGACTTCTCTAAATCATGGCACAAATGTTTATTAATTTGATTTTTTTTATATTTGGTAGTCAAATATTAATAATTATTTTAATTTATTTATTGGTAAATCATTTTATTATACATGGCAACTATGGTGTAATGACAATATTGCTTCCGAATAATTGAGAGTAATTTACATTATACTGTAAATAAACAAATGCAGTGATGGGTTTTCCCTTAGAAATCGAGTGAAAATGAAAATATTTAATTAAGGCATACATTATTAACACATTGGTGATTATCTACCATGATGAAAATTATCTTCTCTCCAACAATAAGTTTCTGTTAAATTTTGGTTTATGTTAAGTTTGCAGACTTAGTGGGTTGCTGAAGCTCCGTGGCTTGGGACATCTCCACGTTAATATATAACGTCCAAGGTCCTTCCTCTGATGTAGCATTGTGGAGGGTGCCAGCTCAGATGTGACCTCGTCATTTGAACGTGGCTCAAAATTACGAGGCACTTGGTGATGGGCTAGTACCAGACCCTCCGTTAACCTTAAGTGCAGACTGGAGCTCACTAGCACTACTATCTATGGCCACTAATTCACCTAGGTTACTTCTTAATCACAATCAAGTTATTTTCCATCACTCCTCCCACAATATTGCAAACAAACAAGCAACAAATATTTTTTTATAAAAAAATTTCATACTTGTTAACAAAATCATTAATGTGTGTGATTTTAGGTTAATATTTATTGAAATCTTACTCACTTGTACCGAGATATTCAGATGAATTTTAAACTGTACTTTAACAATATCAATTCAATTTTTTTTTGTCATTTTTATGTAATAGTTGCTTAATTTGAGTTGTCTTAAGTCCCTCTGTTGGTGTGGTGTAGATGTGGAATTGATTCTTCCAGCTCAGGTGTCGACATCGTTATCTAAAAGTGATTCAAAATTACGAAGCTCTTGGTAAATGGCGAGTATATTTCAATCTTGCTAACCTTAGGTAATGTCCGGGGTTCACTTGTACCGCTGTGTACCTAAGGTAATGCAATACTTTCTAAGACAAACGGTTCAATACTTGAGAGAGAAGAGCTCTTTCTACAGTTCTAATAATATAAGTGATGATAGTTTCAACTGCAAGAGCTTCATGTTTCGAAATAAGAAAAAAGGGACTACTGCCTAAGGCAAACAATATGCTCCCAAGCGAATAATATATATATATATAATATATTCTGTAGTATTTCCTACGAATTTCATTCAAAACCAATAAAAGGAAACATCAGTTTTTGTTACTCTTTTATTGTTTTATAATCAAAAGTGGCACTTTTTGCATTATTTTCAATCATTTTTAATAAATGTCTTACGTATTTGTACATGCATATATTACTATGAAATTCGCGTTTCACATTAAACTCATTTTCGGGGAATTTAGAAGTCAACAAATACCATTAAACAAGTGGTATATCATATTCTTTTAATTTTATGCCTTTAAATCATAATTTATTCATTCCAAAATGAGAATCTTTTAAATAAGTTATAAAACACACAATCCTTTTATTCATTATATATAGATAAAATTACCGTAATTTATTTGAGTATAGTGTAAATAAGTGTTAATGATTGAATTGTTATTATTAAGCAAATCGAACAATTAAATTAATAGCAATGATAGGAAATGGGTTAATTGGAGTAATCAGGTAACTCTTAATTCGAGGTTCAAAAAACTAATTGTTTTATAAAAAACATTTTTGTTTAATTATTATACCTTTACCTTACTTCAAAAATAACTATTTTTAGATTCTCATAATTCGCCTAAAGTTCGATCCGAATTTTTTAGGCTTACATAATTAGGGGCGTCAGATGTTGAGTCACTTTATAAAAAAACATAAAATAAAAACAGAAGTAAAAATCATTCCTCTGTCTCTATTTCTTTTTCTGCTATGTTTGTCCCTTGAGGATTTTCAAGAACCACACGCTTGTTTTTATCTTACGGCATATGTAACGATTAACTATCTAAGTTTATTGTTGTGGAGAATGTTAAAAAGCGTTTGATTGGTCAGCAGGGAAATATCAGTTAAGAACTGTGCTGTAGGAACTGTGGCTTAAAATTAGTGGGACAGTGCGCACTTAAACAGAAGAAAAGTGTTTATTACTGAGTATAAGGGGTTGTTAAAACGAGTCATTCGTTAAAAAAATAAGTTCTGTTAATTAAGAAACAAACTTTATGGCACAAATTCATTTTTTTAACTCAAGTCAACTGATTTCATTTTTAAGTTTAAGCCTTAGTAAATTACTCTTTTGAAATGTATTGAATTATACAAATTAATACAATATGTTTCAAAGTTTGAGTTTCGAAACGATCGTATCTGAAATATGAGGTTTGTACCTGTCCATTTCTTGAAGAGGCTCCTGCAAAATAACAGTTCTTAAACTGTCGAAGCAAAAAAGAAATTATATTTTAAAAATTAGCTTGGGATTTAAAAAAAAATAAATAAATAAAAATAAATCTGTAAATGAAAGTTCAACTCGGTTACCATATCTGAAAAATAATCGTTTCTTATGACATAGATAAATTGACTATTAGCAGTTTTCCTGCATGGATTATGGGATAAAACGAAACATTGCTTCTACTTATAACACAAATTTTAAATACACTTTTTAAAATTCGGGAGTGCTATTTATTACAGTTTTCAAGTAATATCAAAAGTACAATCAAAAAATATTTTCCGAAATCAAACATCAGCTTTCAATATGAAAACACATTTTTCAGTCATGTTTAACATCAAAAAATTCTAAGAAATACTCAATAGCAGTATGTGAGGAATATGTAAAATAGCTCAGTTTTTAACACAATTAATACTCACTCCAGGACTGTATAAAACACACACTTTATTTCTCTCACATCGCTACTGCCAGTTCCTTTTTTATGACTTAAGAGGGGCGCTGCAGGCGGCACCAACTTCCGCCTGGCGTTGATATCGCACATTTAGCAATTTTAAACCTCAAGAAAAATATTAACACTTTATATAATATATGAGTATAATGATACACACTATTAATAATAAACTACACTAAAAACTTAATGATACACTGATATATTTGACAGAGTTCTCACGCCTTAATTAGGCAATGGAAAAATGCAAATTTTATTAATGCTCCTTTTGAAATCTCCATTCATCGTTTTCACTAGAACTACTCTTACCTTCTTATCCTTTCTTGGGAATTTTTGTATTATTCTGCCCAATGGCCAGTTAGCAACATGTACATTATCTAATTTTAAAATCACCATAGTGCCAACTTGCACATTCTCTTTGGTGAACCTCCACTTTGATCTTTCCTGTATTGCACTTAAATAATTGTTAGATCAATGCTTCCAAAATAATTGCACTATCTCAGTTCATTTTTGCCAATGTTTTAACTTATTATCATGTAAATTAAGGATGTTGGGTTCTGCAATTGCTGTGATATGTCTGCCTTTCGAAAAATGGCCAGGTATCAAGACATCATAATCATTTAAGCAGATGTTAGTGGATGCAATGGACGGGAATTAAGAATTGCTTCAATCTGATCAATTACAGTTAAGAATTCCTCAAAAGTTAGTTTTAAATTGCTTACTACACGTTTAAGATGTTATTTGGTGGATTTTGACATCTGCCTCCCAAAGACCATCATGATTCGGGGATCTAGGGGGGAATGAAAGTCTAATCAACCTTTTCTTAGGACAAATAAATACTCAAGTTTTCATCTAGACTTCTAACTAATTTACACAATTTCTTTAAATCGGAGTTACTGCCAACAAAATTAGTAGTTTTATCAGAAAATTTATGTGGGCACTTTTCTCTCTTCTGCTAAAAAATCTCTTAAGTGTAGCTACAAAGGCATCACTAGAGAGGTCAGTTACCATCTCTAAATGACAAACTTTAGTCACAAAACAAATGAAAATGCACACATAAATTTTATTACACATTCCTTTTCTTTGATTGGGATATTTTATATAAAAAGCACTAAAAAAATCTACCCCTACACAATTGAATGTAAAGTTTGGGGTTACTCTCTCTTCAGGTAAATGTCCTATGAGCTGTTGACAAGGTACTGGTTTTGCTTTAAAGCAAACAACACAATCGTACACTAGTTTTCTACAAAGGTTACGTCCACTTAAAGGCCAAAACCTTCGTCTAATAAGAAAAAACAACCCTTGTGGGCCAATATGTAAATAGTTCTTATGAAACATTTCAGCAATCATTACAGTCAATTTATGATTGGTAAGTAAAATTATAGAAAACCTTTTATCAAAATTAAGCTTACTGTTGGTTAGTCTTCCACCGATTCTTACAACATTCCTTGCATCCAAAAATAGGAAAAGATATTTTAACTTACTATCTACAGGTACATTACCATCCTTCTGAAGGCCCGTAATTTCCCTTTTAAAATACTCTTGTTTAACTAATTTTACGAAGACAAATTCAGCATCATTAATTTCCTTACATTTCACGGGGCCAGATACCTTTTGCTGTGATTTGCAATTATTAAGGAACCTATAAAGAAAAGCTAAAACACGTACAAGTTTAGTATAGTTGTTAGTATATAATACTAAGTAACTCCTCAGTGTAAGAATTAAAATTCATTAAGAAAACAGGTCTTTTGAACCTTCGTTCACTCTTAACCAGTTCTGTATTGAAATGTTCTAAATCCTAGTTAATTAGCTTTCTACAGTTGTACTGTGTCTCTACTTCCTCGATGATAAGTAGTGGTCCATGCCAACACAAAGAATTATTTCTCAGTTGTACTGCATTGCAGCCACGAGAAACGATGTCTGCAGGATTTCGCTCCGATTATGTATGCCTCCATTGTGAGACATCTGTCAGAACTTGTATTTTAGCCTCTCTGGTAGCGACAAAGGTTTTCAATTCTGCTGGAGACTTCTGAATCTAGGAAAAAACAATTTTGCTGTCCGAAAAATGCCAATTTAGATCTATCTTAAGTTCTAGGGAAGTGCTAACGTTTTTCATCAATTTAGATAGCAATACACCAGCACAAAGTTCAAGTCGTGGAATTGAAAGTTTTTTGATTGGTGCAACTTTTCCCTTGCTGAACATTCGATGTGAAGTTACTTCACTACTCGCTGATTCGTATCTTAGATAAACTGCTGCACCTTAATAGCCATCTGATGCATCTGAGAATCCAAAGAGTTCAATTTTTACAACATTTTCTGGTAGCATACATCGATTTATTTCAATACCGTTAATGTCACACAACTCATCAGAAAGCTATAACCATTCTTGTACGACATCTGATGGCAGTCTTTCATCCCAGTCTATTCATAACCTCCTCAGACGTTTCACAAAGACCTTAGCCTTTGTAAGCACAGGTTCTATCAAAACTAGTGGGTCAAAAATGTGGGCAATTATGGACAAAATTTCTCTCTTTGTAACCATGGAAGCATCTTTTTTGGGCATATTGTAGGAAAGCTCATCACTCTTGGCCTTCCATAGCAACCCTAATGTCTTTGTTTGATCAAAGCTATAGTCATTTGAATCTTCAGTAAATTCTCTTAACTCTGGACAGTTACTTTACCATTTATATAGTTCCATACCACAAGTTTTAAATATTTGAATTAATTCTTGCTTTAGACACTTTACAATTTCTAAATTTGATCCTCCACACAATATGTCATCCATGTACATATCCTTCTTTATTACATGAGATGTCAATGGAAATTTCAGTCGTTCATCAATACTTAACTGTTGAAGACATCTCTGAGCCAAATATAGAGCACTAGTGGTTACATACGTCACTGTGATTAATTGATACGTTTTAATAACCGCTTCCTTACTATATCTCCATACAATTCTTTGAAAATCTCTTTGTGCAGGACCAATCCAAATCAATCTATCTGTTTTGTTTGATCATTTATTCTGTTTGAATGTCAGTAGTAAAGGCAAAAAGATATTTTCTAAACCTCAATATTAAAGAAAATAAATCATCTTGAAATACACCACCATTTAGCTGTATGGAATTTAATGTCTCACCAGTTAAAGTAATTTGTGAAGCGTTGAACACAACTCTACATTTCGAACTCGTTTCCTGTGGTCTATAATCTGAATGATGAGGTAAATAGTAAACCACTTCAGGTTTTTGCGTAATAGAAACTTCTTGCATATGATTCAAGCACTCCTATTAAATCATAAATTGACGATATAATGCCAGAAGTTCTGGATACTTTTCTAACTTATTCCACAAAGAATTTAAACTTTTGACTGCAGTCTCTATAGACTCTCCCAGTAATTTCGGATCTTTTTAAATGGATACTGTACTACAAATTTTCCTAATTTATCCCTTTTATGAGTTTTTATAGAATGATTATTAGCTTCAATTTCCTCAGCAGTTTCAAATTTCTGTATTTCTTCAATTTGTTCTATCTTTCAAAAATTCCACATAATTTTTTTTAAGTCGTCATCCTCGTTTATAAGCACACAGTGTACATTAGTATCAGAGAGAGAGAGAGAGAGATTTCTATAGGTACACTACCACTCACTACAAACCCGAATACTGTGTTTTGTAAAATTAATTTAGTATTAATGGGGCGAATTCTGTCAGGTTTTAATAGTCCATAAAAATTCTCTGCTCCCAAAATTAAATCGATTGGACCTGGAACATTAAATTCCAAATCTGCTAAATTATTGTTTTTTAATTCCGGAACGCAAATATCAATTTGTCTTAAAGGTGTCAAATTTGTATTACTAGGAACAACCAGAAATTCTAAATCTAATTTGAAATTTCTTATATCATTAACAATCGTAGCATTAATTTTAGATTTAATTGTCAGAGTCATTCCATTTAAACCTGAAACAACAATATTTATTTTTTCCTTTCTTAAATTAAGCGTGTCAACGCAACTCTTACTCAAAAAACTAGCATTGGATCCAACGTCTAATAAACCACGAACGCATAAAACATTTCCCAAGTCATCGGTTAAAAAACAAATAAAATGGCTAAGTAGTACAGACTTCGAATTTGTTGACAAAGTATAACTAGTTGCCGCTAAGCAATTTTGAACTTGACCTCGTGTCTCTTGTCTATTGCTAATAGGAACGAATTCTAAAGCTGTGGGGGGAAGGGAAGGAACTCACTTTCGCATTGAGAGTATTTACATTCTCATTAGGCGCCGATAAACGTTCTTGTTTTTGCTCTGACTGAAAGTGAAGTGCGGCATGATGACTCTTCTTACAAATATTGCACGAATGTTTTGATTTACAAGTCGTTACCCTATTATTATTATTCCCCAAGCAATTAAAACAGAAGTGATTTGATTTTACAAAGTCAATAAGTTCATTTCCTGAGATATTTTTATAACTAGGCATTTATATATGGGGTGATTCTCATTACATGATAAAACGCACTTATTATTTTTAACATCCGAAAGGAAAACTCTTGACGTATATTTTGACTCTTACAATTTATTAAACTTTGAGTTTTCCACCAAAGTCTTACCTCGGGAAATAAAATATAAATCAATTTCTTTTCCTAATTCAGAGGGTTTAAACCATATGTCAGCCTGTCTCATATTAGTATGACACATAGTTTCTCTATCTAAGGTCTGGCATATTTTATCCGACACAGTTAAATCTTTGAAAGTTTCGAAATCTGTTACCTTCCTCAATTGTAAATAATATTCCCAGCTCGTCGTTAATCGCGATGCACATTGTACGTATGTTTCATTTGGTTGGCGGTGGGATTTCCTAAAATGTTCTAAACATGATTGAGGCGTAGGCTCAAATTCTCGAAGTACTATTGTTTTTACTTTAGAATAGCAATTTAATTCGTCATCCTTTATGTAAGTTATCACATTAGTCGCCCTTTCCCCTAGCAAATTTAACAAAATCTCCGCTTTGTATTTATCAGGGCCGTTTTTTGAAATGAATGCCCTTTCTAAAGATGCAAAAAAAAAATAATTCCAACCCTCAGATCTACTAAGAGTTTTAATAGTTAAAGTACGGACACTTTTTATAAGAGTCAAAAGATTCAGTCTGATTATTTTCAACATTTTCACCTTTTGAATTTGACTTAGATTCCGCTTTCACGTGAGCAATTTCTAATTCCATTTTCGTTCTTTCAAGTTTAATTTTTTCTAATTCTAATTGTTGAAGCTCTTCAGATTTTTTCTGTTCGAGCATAATTTTCTCTAACTCTAGTTGCCGTAACTCATCAGACTTTTGCTCTTTAATTATCGTATTTGCTAATTCTACGACGGAATCTTTCTCTGTCACGTACTTCTGGTTTTGTTTTATAATCCTGCTAAAGTCTGAAACATTCATTTTCTCATTGACATCTTCTCCTAACTCAATTGCAAATAATATCAAATCCTCTTTTTTTTACGCCTTTAAACATTTTTGATAGTTATACTTCAATCTATATAAAAAGATCTATTCCCATAACATATAAATTACTCAGTCACATACATCAATTACGTTGACGACACTCAGCAGAGGCCTAAATTATCACTCACAGCCATTATGTAGATCCATAGGTTGCGGGTTTTCTCCGGTGAGTCTATGACCAATGTAAAATAGCCCAGTTTTTAACTCAACTAATACTCACTCAAGGACTGTATAAAACACACATTTCATTTCTCCAACTCTCATATCGCTACTATACTCTCAATGGCTACTACCGGTTTCTTTTTTATGACTCAAGGAGTTGCTGCGCTCGCAGGCTCCAACAGAATATATTTTGTAAGACACACGGCTCTATTCTCGATTTTCGGTCTCAATTTTAAAAAAATTATATTATTTGCTTCAAGAAGTGTGTATTCGTAAGCTTGACTTGAGTATTAATTGTGCATATTATCTATGATTTTGTATTCTGTGTAAGTTTAGTAAATTTATCAAAAATATGGGTAACATTTATTTCATTCTAAAAATCATTTAGCATGAATTTATTCATATTTTATGTTTAAAAACGGTTCTAGTAGATGATTTATAAACATTTAATTTCGAAATAACTTTACTAAATTATTTTATAAAGCTACATTAATTAATTTCGAATTGTGAAATTCAAAAGGTTTATAACGCGTTTACGTAATGAACTAACATAGTCTTAAAAAACATGGTATCAGAAGATATGATACATGATAACATGATATCAGCTTTCAGATTGGGGAAATATTATTCCTGTATTAATTGTCCTATAATTAGCATAAAGTTTGCAATTTTCTTAATTTTCTAATCATTGTATTAAAATTTACTCATAAAATTATTTAGGTCCCTACAATAATTTTGATTTGTAGAAGTTTATCATAGAAAATTAGTGATGCATATATGTATAAGAAAATGAACATAATGAATAGTGAAAGTATTTTTATACTATAATTTCAAATTACTTCTTTCATTTAATTATAAATTATAAAACAAGAAAATGTTTAACAAACAAATTTTATAATATTCGTTGGTGTTTTGAGATATGTGCATGTTTTTTCTTTAAAAAATAGCATTTTTTTTAAAAAAAAAATGATGAATTTTTAACTTAATAACTTTTCTAAAGTGCATTTTAAGATAAAAAGAATTTATGAAATCAAAATATTTTAAGATTATTTCATAATATAGCACGATATTTTTGAATTTCTTAAAATACCATTAATATTGTAATGACATTATTTATGCTTAAATTGCGTTTGTCTTTAAGTTGTTGATTCTCAACTATTTTAATTTATTTTAACTTTTAGTTGTTTAATTAAAATTAATTATAAAATATATCACACACACTAATACAATATCGATTGTATTTCATAAGTTCGTAAACTGTCACGAAATAAATTAAAGATATTTCCCTACTCTCTCTTCCTTATATTAGCAGAAAACACATTTTACTTCATGTAAATACTTTTTATTTCACTAGCTTTTACGATTAATCATAATTATACAATGATTTATATATGAAATTAGTTCTTCATTTAAATAGAACAAAAGTTATAATCTCAGAAACTATGCTGAAATTTGAATTTTTAAAAAAATTTATTAGAGATAAAAATTTATTTTGGACTAGAACGCTAATATCTAAATAAAACATAAAAGTATACATAATATAATATTCAAAACCTTTTAGAAGAAGCTCTGAAAATAAGTTTTTTACAGTTCCTTAATCTTTTAATTTGCTTTAACAGTAAGAGTAAAAACCATAATTCTTAAGAAAAGTGAAACATGAAAATAGGAGTAACTTGTGGGGCTTGTTTCAAAAATCATTAGTTGTTGTTTGGAGTATAAGCAATTTCATATCATTTAAATTCATTCGTATGAAAAATCCAAAAAGAAAACAATCCTTCAAGTAAAAGAGGTGGAAGTTGTCACCTTTATCTGTGCCGTAAAAAGTCTTCTAAAGCCCACTCTAGATATACTTTCTCCACTTTTATTGTTTTCTTAAAGTCGAACTCAAAGCACAAAAAAATAAACAATGATATTTGGCAATCCCCCAGCAACAGTGACATAAAAAAAGTCTACTGGGATGAAGTGATGTTGCCAACTTCTCTTGAAATTAGCTAAAGTAGCCAACATGGCGACAATGCCCTGAGAAAGAGAAGTGTTCCAACTGAATAGGATTGAAACTTTTTCACAATCATAAAAATTAATGAAATCTAGTGAGAAACACAAATATCGAAAATAATTACAAGAACTTTTTATTCAGTTTTTAAGAGATGTCCTTAATTATATATCGAGTAACTTTTTTGTGACGAAAAAACCTAAATTCGTTTTCTTTGTTTAAATAAGAATATATAGTATAAAGAGAATGGACTCCATTAATAAATTGACAAATTTATAATATCCACTCTATTGACTAAATTTCCTGTTTTCTATTATTTGTGTATAACAGTGAAAAACTCAAAAATGAAATAATTAAATTTTTATTTAAATTTTTGAGTTGCAATTAATCTCACAAATTTAAATACTGCAATAGATTACTCATAACTGAAAATTATAAAATTAAATTACATAATCTTAGTTTTGTTAATTTTAAATGGTTAAAAAATAGAGAGAGAGTTTCTTAGAGAAATTATTCTTAGTTTCAAATTTTTTGCAGTGGTTGTTAGTTTCAAATTTTTTGCATTTTCAATAACAATAATAATTTTTTGCAGTTATATTTCATCTTCATTTTTCTCATATATAATTAGACACCGTTTCTAAATATTTTTACATCCATTTTTAATTTAAATCAGTAACTTCACTCAAGCAATATACAGCAATTATTTGAAAAATTTCCATTATTTTAAATTATATTTTGATATTTTTTTAAATAAAACTTCTTTCTTGAACAGGAAATTTGGCTACACAACTGTAAATTTTCAAAAATAATAAACTATTTTCATTCAAAAGTTATATTTTGCTTTTAAGCAGTCGTAAATGCTAATTTTTGCACCCATTTGAACAAAAATATTTTAAAGTGTAACCCTAAATCATAAATTAAGGATTCATGTTGGTTTAAATTAGATAGAAACATTTCGCTTTCGTTGATAAGAAATATTATATTTCTTTTTTCTAAACATGCTATATTACTAATTTTTATAAGTAGTCTGTACGCTCTCTTTTGCTGAACTTCATAATGGTAAATAACTGCAAAGAAATTTTATGCTTTACTTATTTCATATTATTTTTTGCTTATGGGTACAGAAACAATCCAAGAAGCCGTTCTGGAATTCTTAGCCAGCCGTATCCCCTGTCTCCAGCCTTCACTTCAAAGAATGAAACAGAAAATTCTGCAACAGCAAGCTGCTGCGGAAAGTAGAGCGGATGAAACTGCAAGTAGGAAAGCTTGAGCATGAACTGAAACGTCTCCCACCCCCCCCCCTTTAAATTCAGAAATTTTTAAATTTCATTTCAAATCTTTGTCATTTTGCATCACTCTACAAAAACATCTTTCCCCAATAATATTTCAACTTCTTTAATCCTTGTCTCCCATTATAACATATCAGTTTGAAATATCCATCTTTCCTTTTCAATAACAATAAACAAAAATACTTATATTGTCCTGTCACTAAAATCTTTAGTCTAGTGTTTTTCGGTTGAAATCCTACTTTCTGAGCGACTTCCATTATGACTAGACAATTTCATAAATAAGGATCATGCAGTTTTTAAATATAAACATGAGAATGACACGCAAATGAATAAATGCTAATAAATTATGTCTTTATTACTTCTGATTCTAGTCAATGAAGTTTCCTTTAGTTCAAAAATGTATGCATATGATGTACGCGTGCACAATTATCAGAATCACTACATAGGCAAATATTCTGTATGAAAATTGCATGACTTTCCAAAATTAAACTATCTTCGCAACCGCAAAGTAATAAAAGGTTCTTAACAAATTACTTTTGATTTCTTATATATAGAGTCATAAATACTAAATTCAATGAAGGTAAATGCAAAAAATTCTTAATTTTCTGCATATTATTAATTTCCATTATATGTGACAAAGAGTTTAATGTGTAATATTAAAACTATGAAAATGGAATTTTTGTTATAATTTTCTGTCGTATTTTTATTAAAAGCTATATGACATGTAAGATTATTTTAGAGAGATGATAGTGAACTCTGGCAGCATATTTTAAAAGTAATAATTTTCTTAATGCGCAAATAATATCAAAACAATTAAAAAGTATCCAAAAAGAAATAAAGAATTCATTAAAAGAATTTTATTTCTGGACTGCATTTTTACCGTCCCTGTTATAATATCGCAAAATGTATTGTCTCTCTCTTCCTTATTATTTTATGGCATTTGAAATTTGTATACAATTTTGGCAAACAACACACAAATGGAATTATTGCATTAATACTAATAAGTGAATATATATATATAGGGATGTCACAAAACGACCGCATAAATCAGCTAGATTCCTCATTAAGAGTACATAAAAACTGCCTAAAAAAGTGCTCCTGTATGGTCCATTTACGAGAAAAATTCGAAAAACAAAGTATGACGTGTATGAAAAACACTTTATTGAACATATCAACAGCAGTATATGCACAATTTAAAACAGATGTTCAAAGTGCCCGCCTTGAAGGTCGAGGCAGACTTGAGCACGCCGTAGAGTGGCTGTCTACACAAGATTGCAGCATCGTAGGGTCCACCGAAGTATAAGCAGCGTGCAGACGAGCAACTAAGTCCGTTGATGTTGGACTACGTCTCGATGCGCAAGTTCTTTGAGATGGCCTCATAGGAGAAAATCCAACGGTGTAAGATCTGCGGACATAAAACCGGACCTTCACGTCAGATTCAGCGACCGGGGTATTCCATGTCCATCCAACCACGTACAGGAGCACAGAAATGCGCCGGAGCCCCATCATGCTGGAACTAAACACATTTTCATTATATTGGCCTCATATCAAGTACATGTCGTAGTAATCACGAATGGAATACCTGGCCATCATACGAAGACTACTGGTAGCTGCAAGATGCAGTCTTTTAAATACCAGTTTAACGACGGCTTATGCCATAGCACGCGCATGCATGACGCAATATGCATGGCGAACATTTTAAACATTATTGCCTGGAAATATATGCAAATACTGTTGTTGATATGTCCGATAAAGTATTTTTTTTCCTTGCACCAGAAGTAACGTCATACTTTGTTTTCCGTATTTTTCTCGTAAACTATTGATTGTACAGGAACGCTTTATTGAGCAGTTTTTTTATGTACTCCTAACGAGGAATCTAACTGTACAGAGTTTATGTGGTCGGTCATTTTGGGACACCTGTATATATACATACATACATACTTGCTTTAAGATATATCAGCTGCTACAACAAAATTATATTACAAGAAGCAGTAGATTAAGTGAAATCGTGGAACATCCTCTTTAAAGTAAGTAAATTTTTCTTTCATTTGGAATCATTTCTATCAATCTATTTTAAATTCGGTTGCCACTGACCATTGCTCACCAGTGCTTATTAGACAGCGACTTACAATTTAAAATGGATTACAAACCACTGCAAGTATCCAAACCCGAGTCGGGGTTCCAACCCATAAACTGGTGAACCGAAGAATAAAATGCTAACCTTTCGACTGCTTTCTCCACAAATCTATATCAACAATTACTGAAAATATATCCACTCATTTAGAAATATCTACAAGATCACAATTTACGGACAATCAATTTCTCAAAAAATAGTTGGAAATATGTTGCACTAAAAATTAAAATAATGAGATGTGAAATAATATTTTAAATGAGGTTTTATTTAACCTGATTAAATCCATTCTTTGGGAGTTTTAAAAATATATAATATATTAAGTAATTCTAACAAGATAAATATCCGCATTAATGTCCTATGACATAATTTTAAATAGATTTACAAATATAAATGAAATAATAAATTTAGCAAATAAATCAATATTAAAATATATATTCTAATTAGATTTGAATGCTAAGGGAATAATAGAATAGCTGAATGTAATTTATAGTATCGGGGAGTAAAATATTGAATGGAAAAAAATTCGCAAGTTTTCAGAAAAATCGTATGTGCAATTAACTCCTTTATTAGATAACGCGTCAAGTATTTGAACTTTTCAAGAAGTCACATCTATTTGGAAAACTCAGATGCTTCATAGCTTGCATATTTTTAAAGATTGGAGATATGCAAGAATCCTGGCGTCTGAAATATTCCCATCTTAAGATATTTTATCTTATTACAAATACTTTTGAATATTTAAAGTTTAATTTATAATCGAATTACAAATCGAAATTTGCTTAATTAAATTGTATAAGTGGTAATATAACATATTTTGTGTTTCATTTAGAAAAAAAATTCAATTTAGTGTAATTATGTAATTTTAATTCATTTAAATACTTGAATTTAAAAATTATAATATTAATGTATCCTAATTTCAATTCTTTCTAAAATAGATTAAACTTATTCATCCTACTGATAAATTCATGAACAAAATATAAATGTTCTTAAGGATCACGTAGTTTGCGTTTTTAAAATCTTAAATATGATGTGGCATTTACATTTTGAATATAATTTTCAAAGTCTGTTTATAAATATTGTTAAAAATTGGATTTTTAAATTAAAGTAAATACAGAAAATTCTAACAGAAATTTGAAATGAATGATCATTTTAATGCTATAGTGTTTCTCTATTTTATTACTATATTATTTGTATTTTTATTTAATTTTCCATACATCACTTTTACGCAAATATGATATAGCATTGTTCCTTGAAACAAGTAATAAGGTAATTGGAATACTTAATGGCTATGCTTACCAACTATCACTAAAGCATACTTGTATGAAACTTCTTTACTAATCAAAAACTATATTTTTAGGGAAGTCTGTGGTAGCTTCAGGATGGGTGATACATTGTGTAGTACCTTATGATATTATTTTAGACATTTCTGTGTCACTCCAGAGAAAGAAACTTCCAAAATAATTGCAAGATGTTTGGTGGTGCCCCCATACGCGATTAACCAGAACTATAAAATTAGGTATACATGAATGTTCACAACTTTGAAATTTAAAATGCATGTTATATACACATTATGTCAATCACTACGTGGACTCGGCAATCAGTAAATGGTATAACTGAACATGACCTCTTATAAGGCCCATAAATATTTTCACTCCTTAAGAAGTATTTTTCCTATTCATGATTTATGGAAACATTTCTAAACTTTCTTTAATTTTCTGGAAAGAAATTAGTAAATCTTTGTATTTCTATTTATCTTAACTTTCTTTTAAATAGAGAATATTTATATACTGTTTCGGTATCATTTACATTTTATTTCTTTTATTTAATTACAGTGCTGTATTTAAAGAAAGCAAATGTAGTATATAAGAGACATAAACAATTTTATGTCTGGTGATAAATGAACTAAAATATTGTCAAACAGACCTGGTTTCATGTTTCCTTGCATTTTAGCTATAAATGCATTATTCACAGATTTTAATGTTTATAACTTTTTGGAATTTCTCATCATCAGTCTGTGTCATAACGATAACACACATCTAACAAACTAACAATAAGGAAAACAATAGGAATTTTTACAAACAATCCAGACAACGTCCAAACTGTCTAACTATCCATCTTAGCATCTTATTTTTGTGGAAACTTGCTTTTGATCCCTGGTGTATATTTTTTTGACTGTTTGTTTAGCATTTGAATTAAAATATTATAAAAATGCGTAGGATTCAAATAATTTTTCATTTTCCGCATAAATTTTATATGCATATTATTTTTTAAATACTCAATTTTGTAAATACTGGTAACCATAGAAACCGAAATTCAAGTTTGAAATTGATTTTCGTTATTTTTATTCTTTATTGTGTTTTATCTTCATCATAATTCACTCAATAATTTTCCCAAAAAAAATTTGATGTTCTTTTAATTTATTAATATTTTCATGTGACATATTATAGATTCTTAAATTATAACTTTTATTATTTACTTACGTATTTTCACTTATTTTATCAAAACTGCAGTAGAAATGAATGTACCTAAAAACAGATAAACATAATAATTATTTCACAATTTAACAAAAATTCTCAGAAATAATTCTGCATGAATATGTGGTACGTTTGTCATATTTTATGTAACCAGAAAGGAAAAACGAAAATAATTGAATTCATGTTATTTACAATATAGGATTCAGCGTCTTGTTGACTTGAATGAATATCTCAGTTTGGAATAAATAGAATAAAACTTATTGAAAAATGTTTTAGTTTAATATGTTTGAAGAATAACATAATATTATAATCCAAAATAATAGTAATTCAGCAGCTATTTTGATAACATTTTATAATTTATATCACATTTTTAAAATGTAACTTTTCTACTAAAACTTCAAGAAGAATATATACAGAAAATGCAATTTTTTGTTAATGATTATATATATAAAATCATTAACAAAAAATAGCATTTGTGCATATCTTCTTCTTGAAATTTTATCATTTGGAATTTTATCTTCTTGAATTTTTCTCTGAAATATTTTGTTGACTTCATTTGTTATACAACTATAATAATCTAAAAACTCTATATGTATTTACGAAAATTTCATTTCAGCACTGTTGGTTTCTGTATCAATTTTAATTTTTTAAAGTATTTGCAGTATTTGTTTTCAAACATATACATTTATAAATATATACAACTATATATCATTACACATATATATAATTTTTTTATATATACATATACAAATATATATCATTTTTAAAAAAAAACTTTTAGTAATGGTTTCAACATAAGCTGATACAAATTTAAATTATTAAGCTGATAGTAAAATTTTTAATATACAACATTGAAATTCTCAGCCATTCCTCCCAGAGTGCTACTTTTAAACACCATGAACTTTATTGATTCTGAATCTTCTTATTTTGAGGGAGAAAAGTTATTTCAAATTCAGAAAATTATAAATTTACTCATTTTTCTTCAAAAATTAGCTTTTTTGTATGAAGGTATTATTTTTATGCTGTTAAATAGAAACAGTGACACTGAACTAATACCATGATTAAGGGAAAAAAGGTACGTAGATAACAATATATTTAACGTGCTGCTTCTCTCAAAATTCTTAAAGTATTATTTCATAATCTTAAAATACAATTTTTTTTCTGAAAAGTTAATCGTAAATTAAGGTTATATAATGCATCGTGGCATTTCAGCACTTACCATATATTACTGAGTTCCATTTCTATATTGAAATTTTTAGCTGAATAAATTTTCAATTAACTTTAAAGAGTGTGCTTTAATTCGACAGTTAACGATTCACTGATGTGATTAATATCCACTGTTTGTCTTCTTATTATCCAATGAAAGCTCTTCTTCAATGAGTTATCCGAAATCAAACCTTTAATCTACACGTTTTGATATTTTTCGATTCTCGCGCATCTTAAAGATCGTACAACTTGGATGTTCACAGCTTGGGAATATTTATTGCAAATATTTAACAGAATTTGTTTTTTTTTTTTTTTTTAAATCGAGATAATTTCAAGAAGCTGTAAATAATATAATAAATTAGAATTAAATGTAAAATTTTCTTTAAGTAATAATAATGAATTAAATGATATATTTTAATTTTATATTATAAAAATAATATAAATTAGAAATAAATGTAATAAATTAACATTGAATCTGCAATAAAAAGTAAGTCTGAAAAAATTATATATATTTTAGAGCTATTCTTTTGCTAAAATTTCCTAGATAATTTTAGTTATTAAGTTTAAATACACGATGTACTATACCACACACCAAAAAGAAATTTAAAAAACAATAATATATATATATATATATTCATATGAAAATTTTCCCTCAATAAAATTAGAGAATTTAAACATGATTCTAATAAATATTAATTATAAGGGAAGATCTTCAAAGAATATATTTTGATGAATATGTCAAAGCTTCCCTAAGAAACTTTAACAACTAAGGCGTGTTGTCTAAATGTCAAAACACAGCCGCCTTAGAGAAACTTGCTCAAACAGCTAAAATCAGTACCAAGAAAAACTAGAATTTACTTTTGATGTGAAAGCTATCAAATTTTTTATTAAACATGTGCTTATTGCAAGTAAATGACTGATGAAAAGAATATTGTCATCACAAATGAAAGTTTTTATGTAAAATATATATTTCAAATTACGGAATTAGATTTTATAATAAAATAAATTTAAACTGTCTAATTAACGTGCTTGCAGGAATAAATACGGAATGGACCATTTTTTGCTGAAAATTGTTAAAAGGAGACTTACCATTATATCATGGTTAATATCACATTTCTTCAAGCTAAAAGTCTTGTTTACTGCTATAAAATTTTTGTTTTAGTAAATAAATCTTAACAAAACATTACATTAACTATTGTTTTTCACTAAGCAAAATTAATATATTTTAGTTAAGTTGCTTTTTCTCAATTTTGTATGATGAAACAAAAGAAAACAATTAAAATCAAAAATGTTATTAGCTCCATTTTTTCAATTCCTAAATGCTTTTCTAAATTTAAAGTTGTATTGTTTATTTTCTCAATCAAAATTTTATGAATGTGCTAAGAATGTAAATAAATTATTGTATTTTCCTTGGAATTTTGTACAGGATTAGCTGAAAATTTTGTTAAACATTCATGAGTGTGTATGAATTATTTTCACTGTATCTGACAAAAGAAATCCTGAAAAGAATCAATTATCAGCAACACTCACTTCCGAAAATTAAGCACAAAGATGTGACATTAAAAAAATCCAAATACTGCTTTGATTGACACAAAATTCGCAGAAAAGTAGCATATATATTTATGCACAAAATAAAATCAATAATTATATACAGAAATGAAAACAATATCAAATTTTTGTAATTTATCAGATGATGACATACTGGAGATTTTAACAGAATTATGTATAAAGTGAAAATAAACAGCATAAAAGGAAAAAAGGATATTAATAGGATTTGTGATCCTCCCCTCATCTGTATACAAAGTTTACACCTTGTGACCAAGCTTTCAATTAGGTGGTCAACCACCAAAGAATTAAGCAATAGCAATTCTTCTTGTACAGCAGTTTCCAGGTCAATAAGTGGCTGGAGGTGAAAAACAAAATTCAGCCGAGAGCTTCCCAAAGATTTTCAATGATATTAAGGTCGGGAGAATATGCTGGCCACGCCATACGCTCAGTCCCCACTCTCCAGGTAATCATAGATGATGTCAGCTCTATGGGAACGTGCGTTATCGTCCATTAAAACAAAAGTAGGGCCAACAGTTGCAGCGTACAATCTCACAATGGGTTCAAGAACTTCATCTCGATACCGCACAATCATGACAGAACCCCGTTTAAAGATATGCAGGTTAGTGCGGTATCCTAATGAAATACCTGCCCACATCATAATACTTCCGCCTGGGAATACGTGATATTTTGGGGTTAATTGCATGTTCGTTGTTCAAGCCATATCCTTATACGCTTGTCATCTGGCTCCAGATTAAATCTTGACTCATTAGTAAACATGACATTGTCCCAGTCAGACACAGTCCAAATGACATATTCCCGGCACCAGTTTAATCGTGCCCCTCATGATAGGACGGATAGACAAAAACAAACTCGAGGTACCCGTGCGTACAGTTCACTCGCGTGTAATCTTCGGCGTACAGTAGCTGGATATATCACCTTACCAATGGACTCTGTAACCATAGTTGTCGCATGTGTGGAGGTTGCTCTGCGATTCCGCTTGACTAAAATCACAATTTATCGACCTTCCGCGGAGTTTGTTGCCCTTGGGCGACAGGTTACGGGCCTTCGGACAACTGTCTGTGTGGTTTGAAATTGTTTCCATAAACGAGAAATTACCGAATAATGAACGCCGAAGAAACGAGCAACATCTGAAATCGACTGTCCTACTTCAATGCACCCCACAGTACGCCAGTGCTCAGAATCCTCCATTCGTCTTCTGGAAGTCATAGAAACACGTATGTCTGGAAAACAAATTGTATGAAAGTTTTAAGCACTTTCTATCAGCACTTACAATCAAATTCTGTAACCCTTCATAAAGCTGGTATCTTATAAGACTGCCCTTTTTGCATATTTCTTGACATGAAAGAGCGATTGGCGGTTACCTAACATATTTGCATACTTCCATCTACCTCTGCAGCGATTTGCATCCTCTTCAATTCTGAATGGCTTCCGTAAACTAGGATTTTCCTCTCAGTACTTAACTTTTGGAATTGAATGTAAATTACAATGCATGATATTAATTCGCAATAAAATTTAAATCTGTTGTTTTATATTTTCAATATTCGTATTTTATCTATGCAATTTATTGAAAAAAATATATTTGTTTCTTAAAAGTAGAATAAT